>JAWWEW010000041.1:56115188-56197442 GCA_035583185.1 Anabacerthia variegaticeps | reverse complement strand
CCCTGTCCTTGCTGTGCTGGCCCCAGGGCTGGAGGCAGCTCTGCAGGTGGGGTCTCATGAGAAGAACATTTTGCTTTTATGTCAGACTGGATCTGGATTTTGTGAGTAAGAAATAAAATGACCTTTACAACAACTGCAGCATTATTTTCAACACGCCAAAGATTATTTTTTTTTTAGCCTTCCTTAAACAAGGATGTAAAAAAAAAAGATTAAGAACTAATCTTCACAGCTTGCTTTCTATTAAATCCATACGCAACAGCTCACAGAAACCCTGATCCTTCAAGAGACTTTCACGTGTAGATAATCTTGTAATAAATTATGTCCCATTATGAAGTTATTTTCTGTATCTATAGTCATTAGTAAAACGCAGCTGTAAATAGGTATAGCAAATTAGAGCTGGTTAGGCATCATCCATCTTTTCCTCTCCTCCTACAAATGCTCTTTGTGCAAGCTTGAATGCTTCAATGGGAGAAATTTAATTGTGCAAAAGGGAAAAAATAAAATCCTTAAATATTTAAAAACAAATGCCCTGGTGAATGGTGAGCAGCTGATGAACCAAAAGCAACATAAATGGGAATTTTGTCACTTAAAGGAAAAAAGAATAAATCTATTTTTGGCTTTTCTTTCATCAGCCCTGGAAGTTGATCACCTGTTTGTTTTTCAAAGGCTTGCAGTATTTGTAAGATGTAATTCCAGAATCTTTTATTCCTTTTAGTTGCAACAGACCTCTTATCATTGACTGATTTTCTTTCTCAAGACTATTATATGGCACCTTTCACGTTACTAAAAAAAAAGAATACTACTGAAAGAGGCTCCCAAAGAATGCTGATTAGTCAGCTTCATCCTTCCTAAGATATAAGGATGTTTAAGATATTCTTATATTACCCCCTTTCAAGCTCATGTAACTGTTCAATTATACTAATTTCGTTTACATCATGGTATTGTTCCTCTTTTATGAAGACCTATTATTATATTTCATGATCTTGAGACTGTTAGATTTATCTTTGCAGTTCCATATCACTACCATGAACACACAGCACCTACAGCCTATTATTGGTTCTCTGTATTTCTCATCATATTGGGAAGGCAACACAGACATTAATATCACAGAAAACATGCTGCCTCTAACTTATCTAGATGTTTTCAATGTATATATTTCATTAATTGCTAAATCAGGAAGACAGGTAGAGACAGATGTTGAGATGTTAAGTTTTAATTGCCTTTCCTCATAATTCCTGCCATCCTAGAGAGATTCCTTGAAGACTGGGAATATGATTCTGTTTGTAAGAGGCCTTGACAACGGAGCTGGTTATAGAAATGAGTGGCATCTTGGCATTGGTTAGACATTGATTTCCCTGTAAATCTCAGCTCTCAGTTAGACTCTGGCTTTGTCCCTTATTTTCAGTCTGATCCTGCATCCACAGGGAAGTTCTGGAGACTCAGGCATTACCATATCAGATTTAGTAAATTGGTTCTATCAGATTTTCAAAAACGCCTCGTGGTGACAAAATTCACCAGTTCCCAGGAATCCCACTAAGCTGCCCAAGGTGTTCTGAACCTTTTGAGCCTGGTTCCAAGGTTTATTCTGGCACTAACATTTCAGGACTAACAAGCATCTGGAGCAAACAGGGTGGCTGAGGAGCCCTGAGGACCAAAAGACACGGCACTTACAGCAGAGCTGCAGTTCTCCCTCTAGTCTATCCAGGTGCTTTCCCAACAGGAGTTTTGGGATCACCAGGGGCACCTGCAGGTGCCACAGCCCTGGGGAGGTGCAGTTTGTGTTCAGGGGAGGAGGAAAGTTCTGTCTGCCCCTGGTCATGGAGCGTGGTGGAGCTGTGAACAGGCTGGGTACACAACACCATAGCAAAGAGATATGGGAGCCTGATGGCATAAAGTGAAATATCATCCTTATCCTCCTTCTTTTTAGCTACTGGCTATACATTTTCCATGACAATGGCCTATCTCATTGCTTATTCAACAGCCTGTGTTCCCCTCCACGCACACACTTTTTATTGAAATCTTCCTCCCCTCCCAATTGCCCTAAGCAGTAAGTTTTCAAAGGACCCAGCCTGGCATCAGCATGATTTTATTTTTAAAACTGTTTCTTTTGTGTGGCTTAGGATTTTCAAGACAATGTGCTTGAGGGAGGTCGGCTAAGCCGGGCACTTCCATTTTTCTCTCAGGCAGTATTACCATAAGAATCATTTTGTTTTATCTGATCTTGCTGAAACTCATGATTTTTAAGGCAGCCATTCAGCTGGGGTGAGCCAAAGCCACGTTACTGGTGACCAGTTTGACTTCTGTCTGGGAAAACGTGCCCTTGATTCACAAATTAACAAACTTTCCAGGAATATTTCCCTCTGTAAAGCAGCTGTGCTTTGCCTGGGCTGGTGACAGATATATGTCATACCAGCAGTCACTAAAAAGACTGAAGCAACCCTGTTTAGTTGATACTGGCATGTATAGATAAGATACATTATCTATATCAATCCAGCCATGTAGTAAATTCAAGGAAGGAATTTTTTGCAAGTTCAGAGTGATTAACTATTGAACTGAAACTGGGATATTGCTCTTGGAATTGAAATTGGTACAGATACTTGAAATGTTAAAGGTGCCAATAGCAGTGCAATGTTACCAGGACTTGTATCTGACTTTCCTTATGTCAACAAGTTGAACGGTTATTTGCTTAGTGGGGTGATTTTGGTGGCATGTGAAGATGGCAAGAACATTAAGGGTATGGAAGTGAAAGAGTTGAGAACAACTTGAATATTGGATATGGTTGAATGTTAACTAAATATATGATCACAGACCCATGACAAACTGTTTTTAACCCTTAAACAGTGGTAGGAGGTGCAGCTGCAGTCCCCTGAGCTCAGTCCTGACTGGAAAGCACCATGTGGAAAACTCCCACCCCAAAGGGTTTGAACTGCAGCAGCCTCAGGGTCTGTCCCAGTATCAGTTTCCTCACAAGGGAGGCACACAGAAAGGAGGTACCAAATTTCTGTTCATCTGGGAGCTGATTGCAGGACAGCCAAATGCCAAAATGGGTGTTATCTTCTAAGGCTTGGGCCAAAGTGGGTGCCTGCAGATCCTGCAGAACTGTGCAGCACAGGCCAGGACTGAGGGAAACCTGCTGCTCCCAATTTGTTGCACTAACACTGCAGTGATTTAGCCATTCTTGGATGTCTGCTCCTCATACTGAAATTGTTTCCCCCCTGTATTTTTCCTTTCTCAGGTATTTGCATCATATTATATCCCCTTCACACTGATTTCCTATTTACATTAAAAAAATGCAAATCTGACAGATTCATCTCATAGATCACATTTTAAGATGTCACAAATTTCAGCTGGACATTCCACTATAAAGCATTAATGTAAGTTCCCTTTCACAGCCAATTCTCCAGGCTATAAGCACAGAGTGGTGGATAGTTCTCCTTTTGGTACACTATCATTTTTCTGACAACTTAATTTAGTTTCTTATAATCTGTCTCTCTGCAGTGCCAGTTCCTACATGCACAACTGATTTCCCTCCAGTGGACACCACCGTGGGGACCATCATTTGCTCCATCCCTCACCCAGGGGGTCTCTCCACACCCTGCTGTTGTGCAGCTTTTGGCTCTGTTCTCCCCAGCTATCAACCAGCCCCAGCTGGGAGAGCACAGCACTTGGCCACAGCACTCACCCATAAAAGAAATAAGCCCTTTTTAATGTGCCTTTCGATTGCCCTGCTCGGGATGAATGAATAAATAAAGGAGAAGCCAGACATATTTGACATCCTAAAATCCCTGGAGGCAGGATACTGGGCTCTGAGATGCTCCCAGGCACAGTGAGGTCCTCCACAGAGGATGCTGATCATCCTCAAGCTGAGCTACCTTCATTTGGTTCTCAGCCAGCTCCTGTTATGATAAACTGAATTTAAAATATGCTGGGGGGAGGGGGGTTTGGAAGTTGGTGGCTCTTCCCCCCAGAGAGCTGTAGATGCTGGAGCTCCCAGTTTCCCTGCAAGGCAGGCAGGGAACCAGCAAGGTCACAAGCTGGAGCTGGTTTGGGGGGCTGACATATCAATTCCACTTTTTAAATATGTTCTTTCAAATATATAGGAAACAAATAAATTGTCTCTGACAAAGTTTCTCTCCTCTGAACTCAGTCTATAATAACCACAGGGTACCTTAACTGCATTTAGTTACTTAACATTGAGCACAGCCTTTTGTCAATCCCTCTTTAAGCAGCTACACAGATGTGCACATTGCCAGTTTAGAAGTACCCAGGTGTGTAAATATGTGACCCACTGGCACTCCTGGCTGACTTCATGACTGCAAATCAAACTTTGAAAATGCCAAGGTGGTATGGGGAGGAAGGCACTGCAAAGCATCACTTCTAACAAGCCAGAACACGTTTATTTTGTACATTTTGTGATTTCTGACAAGCCAGAGCATGTTTATTTTGTACACACACTACTTCCTAGCTGTTTGTGGCCACCAGGAGTTATCCCTACAAATGTTTTGCAAAAGGACGAGGCAGATGCTCTTTGCCCCATTCCTCTGAAGACCCTCATGACCCAGTGGCACTCGATTCCCTGTCTCCCTATTAGTTTTTCCTCATTTATAGGTGGTCTCAGGAAATCCTTTATCAATGTATTAGATTATTTAACCGGATTTTGTATGTTGTCATGGACTTCTGCAACGTTTTGATCCAGAGCCAGTTTCCCAAAGGCTCATTCCCAGGGGAGGGTTGCGAGTGCTGTGATGACTATCTGGGTCAAAGCTGCTCAGCCATTATAATCCTATTTCTACAAAGTACAACGTTCCCAGCTCTTTCAGAAATGAGCATTCCTTTGCTGGGCCATGGGCTTTTGTACCTGCTTTTCTATGCACAGCAGCTTTAGGGACGTGCTGTCAATGAAAAGCAGAAACAACATGTCAAAAGACAAAGAGGTCTTTTAAAAATAAATCGGGGGCTCCTTAAAAAGCATCAAGGCTCTGAATTCAAGGTATACGCTGCAATTTCACCTCCGTGCTTAAAGATCCTTCCAGTCACTTTTGGCAAGCGTTTGGCAGGATGGTTTACAGCTGTTTAAAAACACTCTTTGTATCCTCAGTTACCAACATTTAGTAGTTTGTGTCAACTGCATGTTTAGGATGGAAAAAGGGGAACTCGTGGCACAACCTGCAGCCATTTCATCCCACTTGCAGCTGCTGAGCAGCACAGGCAAGGCACAGGACAAAGAGATTAGCCATTATTATTCATACAGTGCTGGAAAAAGGCATTAAGCAACCCACCAAAGATATTTCAAAGTCCCCAAAGCCAGATACAGCCAGCCCCGTGTGCATCTTGTTAAAAGCTTTTAAAAATACATGAAGAACCAGACAGAGTAAAGGTCAAGTAAATAGTTCTAACAGGACTATATAAAATATGATGCATTAAACATTAAAACTGGCTGTTTCCTTTGTACTTAAAACTGTTCCTTGATTTCATGTTGCTCCTTCACAATATTTTCCAAATTAGCTTTGTGTTCTGGTGGGTAACTTTGCAGATGTGCTGAGAGTAGCTAAGCAGAGGGGGAACAGTGGAAACCTTGGTGATGTGTCAGCTCACATTGCTCTGTTACCCAGCATTTGTCATCTCCTGGTAACACAGAGATGCATCACAGCAATGCCAAGTACAAAGACTGATCCTTTACCTGCTCGGCTTTCAGTGACACCAACAAACCAAAAATAAGTGCTGTGCAACCAGAAAGGGAATTTTCAGAGGCCAAGGGTGAAAGAATTTCATTTCTCTTCATTTCTGGCTTTACTGTTGAAACCAGAGGGGAGTCCCAGCCATTTACGGTTGCTGTTGTCATTAAAACATTTAATGACAAATAAGCAAATACTGAGTAAATAGGTTTTTGAACATCACAAAGTCATGGTGACCATGTTGCCAGCTACTCAACACGCAAATTCTAGAGGAGAAGAGACCCAATAATCTGAAAATTTTGATTTTCCTAATTGTTATATCACCTCAGGATCTGGATATCATAAATATCTGTCATCTTTTGTATGTATCGAAGTTAGTCTTATGGTACCCAGAATGGACAGAAACCTGACTCTGCACCCAGAAAATACAGGTTTAAAGCAAGATGTTGCCTCAGAGAAGTGATAAACTTGTGGCTTCACTGTTTAACCTTGTTTATGGCAGTGTGAATTGGGTGTTACTCATTACATTTAAATGGCTGGTTCAGTAAATGTGTTGGGAGAGAAGGAAAATGGCACAAAAATTACATAACCACATTTCTGAAAAGTCTGTCATATAATCTACCTTCCTTTTAGTCTGTCATCATCATTGTGAGGTGGGTTCTTTTGCTTTATCAGGTCTGTATTTCCACGTAGGAACTCTGACATCCAATTTGAATTACCCCAGACAAAAATACTATGCCATGAGATAAGCAGGTACAGCTTCAATCTAACTTACTACCAGGTTATTCTATGTGTGTTATACCAAATTTGGGGGTTGAAGTTACAAATATTAATGTCACAAGAGGGGAAAATTTGTACAAAGTTTACCATACAGAACTCAAATATTCAATATGAGTTTCCTAAAGTGACATTTCTTGCAACCAGAAAAACCAAACAGTATTGTTCAACTGAGTCCTGACCTAGTCCTCCAAAAATGCCTGAAATAACTGATTTTTGGGCCAAGCTATTGAAATGTGCTATTTGAATAATATTATGTACATTTACAGCAGGACTACAAAACTTCAGCAGATAATAATTACAGTGTTTCAGGGTAAACCCTTCCATGGTGGGGTATGGAAGCAGGGCCCCAAATCCTATTTCCTGACTGATTTGGACATTCAGATGACTGAGTCTCCCTGAAAATCAGTGGGACCCAGATTCCTCAAAAGTGTCAAAAAATGCACCATTTGCTTCTGGGAAGAATGAAGGAGGAAAGCCACTGTAGATGTTTTGAAGAAGTCTGTGAGTAGAACTCAGTTTTTTGCTAAGTGCTTAACCTTGGGTTTTAAATTTCTATCCATGTCTTTTGTGTTCTACTTCTTTGTGGTGGCAAAGCCTGTGGGTTTGCACAAGAAAGGCAAAATGAAACCTCAAGACACACAAGGCTTGGGCAGGTGAGCTGTGAGTTGTTCAGGGTAACCCCAGCTGCCTTCCCAGCCCTCCTGACACAAGATAAAGTCAGCAGACACAAAGCAGTTCCTCTGTAAAGAGCCCACTGTTGTAGTACATAATCCATGTCTTAAGGCTAAATGCTGAAATCTGCCCCCAAACTGCCTGGCTGAAGGTGCAGTTCCCTCCCAGACTTCATTAGAAGGCTCGAGCCTCTGGCAGTGAGGCTGGAGAGAGAGCTGGGTAACACCTTAAACCTCAGCAGTGAGATTTGCCAGGGCTAATCACTCCAAACCTGCCTTTTCCTCTGCTTTTTTTTATTCCCTGCACAGAATCGGAGGTTGGAGAAAAGGGGATTGCCAGTTTTATGCCAATAAATCCCATTCTTGTCTAATGCAGCTGGATTAAATGCTCTTTGAGCTTTATGATCCGGAATTACTGTCCCCTAGCTATGGAATACATGTCTTGATAATAATTCCACAGATTTTTATAAGCCTCTCTCTAGCTGGGCCTCCAACCAGAATGAGAATTATAACCTCATCTGAAAAAAGGATTATGAGTACACCCTCCCCTGCCATCACAGAGGAGCTGCTCCCTGAGGACTCACAAGACAGGGCTCAGAGATGCTTCATTTCATGGAAGTGCTAAGTCATAGTGACACAAGTGCCAAAAGGAAGAATTACAGCACTTTTTCAGCTGTGTGCACAACACACTTGGCAACAGCTGCCTCCCAATTACCCAAAGGCATCACAGAGCAGTGGCAGGCTGCAAAGCCCCCCTCCACTGTCACATGGCTCTCACTGCCCTACTTACCCCTGCAGACAGGGACCAGCTCAGGCACCAACTTATGGGGGCTCATTAATGTGTTTCTGAGCGATGCACAGCTGAACTATTGTTTGAAAAGTTGAAATAAAGCCCTTTCTGTGACTGTGTTACCGTAAGCTGGTTACCCATAAATCTCTGGAAAGCCATGAAAACACTCCTCAGGGACAAAATAATTGCTGATGACTCAGTCAGAAAAGTGACAGTAAAGGTTAATTGTCTAGAAAAGAATATTTCTCTAACAGGGATGCAGTATGAGGAAACTAAAGTCAGAATTCTGCAATTTCTAGAGCGTGTCAGAATTGAATCAGACATCTTTCTAAAAAGGTCAATATAATCCAGAAACTTAACTACTAAAAGTATTGGAAATAAAAGAACACAAAGACAAGCTTTTTTTCATAACAGATAAAACAAAAGTCACTGATGTATGGGGGTGGAAAAGGACTCCCTAATTTCTCTTTTCCCTTCCACCTTACCTGTTATCCAAACCCCACTGCCACGTGTTTCATTCCTCCTTTCCCTTCACCCTGCCCCTTTAGCCAAACCCATGCCATGTGTCTGTCTCGTAGGTCAGGGACTCACATACCACTTTTCATGCCAACTGTGTAATTTAATAAAACTCTCTGATTGTTTGTGGGCCCTCTGACTTTTGTTCTTCCTTTTGACTCTTGAGCACTTTCAAATCTTAAGTGCTTCCTCACCCTTAAGGGTGGCTCATCACACAGACCAAAATACTAATGTGCCCCATACAGGGCCAGAGTAACTTGTAAAATCTATTTCCTTTTTGGTTGTCTCTGAGCAGTCACGTTCCAAGGAGTGCTGTAACATCTCTGTGATCTCCTTCCTTTGTGGAAATTGCTGGTTTAGAGTCCACCACTGTCCAAGTAACATTAGGATTGCAGTAAAATAGATCCCATGGGGTTAGGAGCCCTCAAAGAGCACTGGCACTTCTCCAAAGACAGACACTGACCAGAACTGTGACTGTGCATCCCATACCAGATTAAGCCATAAAGTGTTAAAAAACAAGTACTGTCACACTGATATCGACATCTTTAACCTACTCATGGCTCAAAATCAGCAAATACAAGGCTGAAAAAAATGGCATTTTATTTACTGATCTACGTGACTGTTTCCTTAAAGCCTTAGACTCTGTATCCACCCTTTCATCCCAGTGTTGACTGGAGGAAAAGCAAGGAAAACGCATCCATAAACTCAGGATTACCACAGAAGAATCTAAGAATTAATCACTCAGTGATACAAATCAGCAGCAGCAGATCAGGATCATTCCTCAGCACCTGAGATAAGAGACTTCCTTCAGAACTGTGTTTGATAGAGGTAGAATAAGAAACCATAAACTTCAGTAAGGTGAGTGAGGTGAAAGATTTGGGTTAATTAGGGCATAACAAAACCTGGCATTGATATTCACTACTAGATTTACAAAACTTTGCTCAAATCAAATTTCTGGAACTAAAACCATGGGTTTCTGATGTGAGTCCTAGCAAAATAAAAAATCTTTTTTTTTTTGTTATAGTCCCCTTATGTTTACATGTTTGAACATTGTTACTGATTCCTATTTGAAATATTTCTTGCAGTCATTGACTTTAAATGCCTATATACACTCCCAATTACATTAACTAAAATGAAATATTGAATCTGTGTCTTTAGTTGCCAGGCATAACCCCTGCTAAATAAAGTGAAGAGTTTCAATACTGGAGTAATATTTGCTGCTTAATAAAAGTGAAACTGGCAAGTGCTAATTTATGTCCTTTGTAAGAAAGGAATCCCATAGAAAGAAATGCTTTGATGTAGCTCAAATGAGAAAAAAGGGAATGACTTCAAGTCAATTATATCAACAGCTTCATTAAGGCACTAGAAAATGTGTGGAGATGATTAATTAAGTTTATTTATACCTCCTCCCTCTCTCCTTCCCCCCAGCACACTCCCACAAACACACTGACACTCCGTGTAGAGTTACAGTGCTCTTCTTCAGCCCTGGCCAAAAGGAAAAGGAATTCTCCTGCTCATCTTTGCTATCCCTGCTTGGCTCTTACCACACTACAGAAGGTGCTGTGATGCCATCAGCATCCAACAGTGTGGTGGAGGCTGTCTCAGAGTTCAGGACCTGCATCCAGAGGATGAAGCTCTGATGGAAAAGAGGGAACACCCATTCAGGAACCCCTTAACCCCTCATAAGATTTCTGGTTAAAGCCTGGGAATCAGCGTTACCAAACAAGTTGTATTTCTTTAAAAAGGCACCTGAGGAGCAGCGAGGAGGGAAGATTATTTAGAGGAAATTTAGTCTGTGAAATAGATATTGGATGAGGAGCAAACTCTGGTTTAGGGCCTGACACATTTCAGTGCTAGTCTTTGGTAATGTCTCATTACAGGTTCCATATAATTACCCCATGCATGTCCATTTCAGATCCATTGGGTAGAAAAAGCCATAAAAGAATCTTTCAAGAAGGAGGACTCAAACTATTTCTAGCATTTCCTGTGCCTGTTGTTTGCACCCAGATGGCTGGTTTTGATCTTTTGGATCTTATTTCTGTGCTCACACAGCCAAAGCAGCACAAGAGAATCTGCTGCCCAGTCCCTGGTGGTGATTTGGGGGCCACTGAAATCCGTGTTTGTCCAGAAATAAATCAAAATTTCATTGCAATTTTGCTGGCTCAGTAAGCTTGGGCTGAAACTGGACACAGCTTAACTTCAGTGAGATGTTTCACTCAAATCCTTGTGTCAATTCACATGGTCATTTCAGTCCTCAGAGCAGAGAGAACCCCACAGAGAAACTGGAATTATGACGTGTAATGAGCTCTCATGGATTTTTTTAGTCAGTTAAATTGGTTTATTTTTTATTTCATGTATAATGAGTGGGTCTGTTCAAAAAACCACTGTATTTTTTCCAAGCAAATTACTCTCTCAGGCTAATACCAGACATTTTCATTACTTGAATGAAATGTTCAATATTGATGGTAGGTGATTGTTTTGCACTGCATGCTGTCCTTAATGTAAACAAATCTGGCAAGAAATCGTCTAAGAAATGTTTTTCAGCAGAAAGTTTCTAATCATCAAAGCCAAGGCTTTTTAGAAAGAAGAGCTGAACAAAAATATCTGGAAAATATCAACATCTGGAATATACCACAATTGTTAAAATGCCTCCTTTTAACCTTTTTCTAATGAAAGTTTTAAATTTTGCTTCAAAATTGCAGCATCCTGCTACACAGATCACAAATGTGAAAATAATCTTTGTGGCTGCTGTTGTTAAAGAACTTACATTTGAAAACGAATCTTCAGGTGCCAGTGACAAAATCAGAGCCTGAGCAGGCAGCTTTTGGGATCGGAGAGGGAAGGCTGCTGAGGATCAGAGAATTGGCAACCTCGTCGAATTTTCCCCTCATGTCACCTGTTCACAAACCATCACGGACTGCAGAGTCACAGCAGGGGAGGCTGTTCATTTTTACACATTAAACACAGGGTTTTTTGTGAAAATACGCGATTTGGTTCAAAGGATATCAAACCTTTGCTCAAAAGACTGAAGCCAAAATCAAAGGTCCTAATGGATCTAATTAAATATTATTTTTAAAGCATTTTAAACAGTTTTCTATGCATTTAAAGAATGTCTCTCAGTTCTGTTAGATCTTGCTATGTGTTCATTTGTCATTGCTAGCCTGTGAAACGTCTCATGAAGTCCATATTTTTGAGTAAAGACTGTATTCTCTTTCCATTCCTGCCAGCTTAAGAAAGAAGAAAAAAGACAGGGAGAAAGGGGGAAAGGGAACACCTTTCTACGTATCCCACCACCATCCTCCTCTGGAAACTCCCAGGGAATGAGAACTTTGGCCTCACCAGGAGCAGGATAGAAACAGCAGTGACAGCATCTTTCACATGCACTGCAACTTTTGTGCTGCCAACATCAAAACTCCATAGCACAGCACGCAACAATTCCTATTTTTGCCCTGTATTTTCATCCCGGAGAACACCTTTAGAAATGAGGTTGGAGAGTGGCAACCACGGAGTGCAGAACATGCTGAATAATAGGGGGAGGAGGAGGAGGAGGAGAACACCAACCCTCCCTCTCCTCTGCTGGCACAAAGCAGAAGGGAATCCAGCTCTGAATGCCAAGTGCCTGCACAGTGTAATTAACGCTTCAGATTTTCATTCCACTTCGCACAATTAACTCTTCAGCAGCCTTAGGGTGGAAAACAGAGAGGAGCTGTGCCATTTGAGGTGCCTCAGAATGCTGTCAAGTGCTGCCAGACAGCAGGCAGGAGCTCTGGGAGATGAGTCCTTCTGGAGCTGCAGCCTTGGGTGGCTCTGGTTGGGCACTTAAATCCCTCTTCTCTATTTCGAAAGGCAGAGAAAGGAACCCATTGAAATAAAGTCATTTTGGTAGGTAATCCAGCAGTTTTCTGCTACCTGATGCTGGCTCTGCATTGACAACTAAGTCTTCATCCAGACTTCCCACAGCACTTTTAGGAATTACTGCACAGGTGGGGTACAGGGACAAAGGAAGGAGCTGCAGCTTTTATAGTCACAAAGCTGTGACTGTAACAACAATATGACAACTACATACATTAATCATAGCACCATTTTAGTATTAACTATAGTGCAGCTAACACTGCAGTACAAATAAAGGAAATGACAATATTTTCCATAACCTTCAGGTATCCCCCCAAAAGAAACAACACAAAACTGGCCCTCCAGTCCTTTGGTGGATGTGCAAGCACAGGCTCATCCCTGCTGCCACTGTCCTCATCCCTGCAATACCTGCCATTCCCTACTTCACACATTCCCTAGAATAATGAGGCCCATCATTTTTTGATGAGACTGTGGGAGTTGATATTCCCAAAATACGACATTACACTATCAGATAATCACTACAAGTTAATACTGCTCTAGGAAGGCTATTTCTGTGAAAGCTACTGGGAATACAATAGCAACATGGGGAAGTCAATACAGGCAGGATCTCTCTTTCTGCAGGGGATAAAAAAATGCAATTAGGGACAAACTCAGCTAGGAACATTAAATAATTATAAGTCCGCTTTTACAAGACTTTATAAACCTGCAGAGCTAGACAGAAGGAAGCCAAGACAAAGAATACCTTATCTTATGAGATGTGCCACAAAATCATCTACTGAGAAAGGTGCAGCCAGTTTGGCAAGGATTGGTATCTTTAGACACACTGAACATTAGGAAATAAACTCAGGTATCTTAGAGCAGCACAGAAATGGGTCAACATTGTTTCTGGCAATGCTGGGAGAAAGGATGTGACAAGCAGCATATACAAAGAGAACAAAAAGAATCGAAAAAGTACCCTCCTTTCTTCAATTCTCATCACTGCTTTTCCAATAAAAGAAAAAATATAACCGATAAGCAACTTTAGACATCACTGAAAGAGGTAAAAGTGCAGTTCTAGTTCTGCTGGTAGGATGTGACCATTTTTATTCAGCTTGTCACGTGCCACCCCTGACCTGGGCTGGTCTGCAGACAAACAGAGACGTAAAAAGATGCAAACACAGACTCCTCAAAGCTTCCGCTGGGAGAAGGAGGAGCACTCAGAGTTCACTGTGTTAATGCATTATGGAAGACAACTAAGCTTGTTTAATTAAATCTTTATGAACTGCCAGGATTTTATGTTCTGACATAATCTTCTGGTAAGACATTTGGGGAGGGTTTATTCTCACTGGTTTTAGGTAGAGAGCAATTTAAGAGCCAAAACAGACCCTGAATGATTTGCTGAGGTTTTAGAGAAATCGAGTTGAAATAAACTGTTGTCATTGAAAAAGAGCAAAACACATTGTATGTTCCAATGTGTTTCAGAAACCTGCTGAATAGTAATTGCAATAATGTATTGAACAGATTAAGTCTGATACATGAAAACTAAACTGAACAAGCACAACTAATCCCTACCAGAACTGAAGATCAGCCTCAATGAGGTTTTAGTCTCACCTCTTTAAATATTTCTGCAAATCCAGACAGTCTTTGTCAATATTTTTAAACCATTGATAAAACTGTAAATTTCTTGTTGATTTCTATGTTTTTTTTTATAAAGGAGATGCCCTAAATTCCTGTAGTATTTACATATATAAAAGCTATAGAACTCTAAACATCTTGGCATTTCTAAAGTCTCTGAATGAAACATATATGACAAAGAAATCCCCTTAATCTCACAGTAAAACCTTGGTAAAAACCCTAAGTCTCTGCAATTGTGCGTTCCTTGATAGATCAGACAATTTAGCCATTTTTAAACTTATTGTCATAAACCCCTATAATCCCAGAATATTCTTTAATATTTTGGCTGGCATTTGTGTACTTATAAAGAAAGAAATCCACCTTTCTGCTTTCCCATTTAAAGAAATCTGTTTTCCAAGATAGAGACTGAATGATAATATCCTTTTCTCAAACGAAACAATTCGATAATCCTTAGCTTTCCTCAGTCTTTGTCTAGCAGAAGTGCAATGATTTATTGTTCCTACTTTACGTATAAACTCAGCACTTGACTCGGCCAAGGACATTAGACAGAAACACTTGAACAAGCCTGAAATTTCAAAGTGTTCATTTTCATAATGGGCAGCTTTTTCTCTCTATCTGAAGAAATAAGTCAGTGCAAAGGGTTTCACTTTAAGATACCTTTATATTTTACTGCTTGTAAGCTTAGCTCATGTCTTGCCTCTGAAGCAGAAGAAATATTGCTTTCCAGGTAATTTCATTTCTAATCCTGACTATAAAAGGGACACGGCAAAGACTGCGCTGGGAAAATGTTCTGTTAAAAGGCAATGTCATTTAAAAAAGATCAAGTGCTGCAGGTGGAAGCGGAAGAAAATGGGACTTAAGAGTCAGGCTAGTTCTTGTAGAGCATTATTTAAAAATGATCTGTACAGCAGCTCTATTGAAATGGGGACAGAGAAGCTGGAAAGGGCACCAATTTTCAGCATGTTGAGCTATTTAGGAGACAACTCTTCCAAGTAAAGCACAACACCCAAAACTAGGTGGAGAGTCACAAAGATCCCTCCTTCCTCCATATCTTCCTCTTCGTCAACACCTTCTGCCCTGCTTGGAACAATTTCAAAGTTTCTGGGCCTTCTGCACAAAATTGACACAAGTTATATCAAACAATGTCCCTGTTGGGTTTTTCTGGGCACATTCCATACAAACTAGATGTTCTGGCTAAAATCTTTATCCCCTGAAATCCTTGACAAGGAACATTAAACAACATTTCAGGAACCTAACACAAAGGTACCTAGCTAAAGTGCTACTAAAAGTGTTGTACTAAATTTTCTATAATCCTAGATTTTAAGGCATCACTTCTCATCCAGGCTACAGACTCTCCTGCCTGCAGGGAAGAAGAAATCAAGGGCTGCAGGATCATCTCCAAACCCATCAGTATGGTGGGAATTGAGGACCAAGTTACCTCTCAAGTAAATTAGAGCTGGGGAGATGGATCCCAAAGATCTATCTTTGCCCACCAGCATGCTCTGCTGCCTTAGCCAAGCCTGAGCATCCCAGTGACTGGTCCTCAGTGACCACTGGGAAGTGCAGCTGGAGGGAACAGAGAGGAGTTCAGCTCCCCTTTGAATGCTTTTAGAGCAAAACTCCAGTGCAGAGCTGTTTATATGGCACTTAATTATGGCTCTGTAAGACACAGGCTGAACCAGGAGCTCCCTCATTTGTTTTGTGGGCAGAGGGAAGAAATAACAGTGATGTATGGTTAGTACTTAGAAAAAGGAGATAAAAAGACAATGGACTGTGAACCAGTTAGATGAGGAAATGCAGGAGGGAGGAACTGCTCTTTCCAAGTAATTAATTGCTGTAATTGCTCTCTCCCCACACAAATCCTCCCAGGTCAGTTTTATTAAAAAACAAGTGCAATTTTAGACCTCCATAACAAACCTTTCCTTCAGGAAAGACAGAATCCTCTAGTGCAGGCTTGCAGGTGAAGGAAGATGGACTAATTATAAATTACTTGAACCAATATTTCTTGGTGCACTGAGGAGAACTATCAATAGCTCAGAACATGAAGCAGTGGGATGTGCTCCAGCTGCTTTGCCTTTCTCTGGCCACACAGAGGCTGTAAAACTGCCTTAGCCTGGGCTGGTGTGAGTTTACAGCTCTCATGCATCACCAGGGCTGCACAAAACAAGAGTATGATGATAAATTCAGCTCGGTCTAGAGGCTTTAAAGCTTAATAGATGGATGGTGGAAATTAAAATGCTGAGAGGCTGATGCAAGGCTTTAAAGAGGAGGGAAACAAGGGCAATAATCATGCTTTGCTTCAAGGTCAGCTTGTTAAGCCATGGAAGTATCAGAGAGGAGTTTTATGCACCCCTAGCACAGCAGAGATTTAAAAGCACTGGGGAACTGTGGGAACCATTGGCTGTAGCCACAGCAAGGGGGACAAGATGCTTTTTCCTCCAACTTCTGCCCAGTGCTGTCAGAAAAGGCACTTTGAGGACCAGTTTGCCTTGGGCCTTATTGGCACTTGTTTCAAAACCAGCCTACAGACATCCCATAGACAGAAAACTTCACAGGTCTGCATCCACCTTTCAGAAATTCTTTTGGAAACATTATCTTTAATACCCCTAAAAGAGATTACTGGTAAATATGTGCTTATCTCTGAAAGCACTCTAAGTCAGGGCCAGAACTCATTAAACCTTAATTTTAAAACCTGTGCTCTAAGCTCATACCAAGGCTCTCAGAGATTACTTCCCCTCTCCTTTATTTTTATAGCTTGCTAATAAATTCCAAAAGTACGAGAGCAGATGTTTGAGAACACTCTAAAAAGCAACATTAATAAAAATACCAAAACAAATCTGCAGCTACAGAAAACACTGGTATCCTAATGCAAAATTATTGAGGCAAACCCTCCATGTATTTTTACCAAAAATCACACACCCCCCCAAAAAAAAAAAAAAAAAAGGGAAGAATTTAGACTGAGTTACACTAATTAAAGTGGAGGTGTGGTCTTAATTATGAAACTGAATCTTCCTTGCTGTAATGCAAGCCTGTTGATTTGTAGCTGTCCAGTGCCAGCAATATTATGGTCCATATATATATTTTGTAGAAGAAAATCTGATCACTGTCATCCCTTCCTAAAATGCTACATTCTGTCAAGTGTCCCATGGGCATATTCTGTAAAGAGCCTTGGCTGACTCCATTGCTTACCCTAAAATATCCTGGCTGGCTGCAGGTCTGGACAGAGGGTGAGCATTTTACAACCATGAGTTTCTGTCAGACAATATTTGAGCCAGCACAGGCCTGTAGGATTAGGCAGATGAAAAGATTTACCTTTGGAGGCAATAAGGACTAGAGCTTGTTCCTTTTAATTGGTAAAGAATGCAATAAATAGCAACAGGGCTTTGGGAACAGTAAATCTTAGACAACACTGCTTTTATATGGAAAAGGACTGAGAAGGGCCTTAAATGCAGAACTGTAAATGCCAGCCCTTTGTTTTCTATCCAGCACGGCTTTACCCATACCAAAAACCTACAGCCTGCTTGTCTTTAATAAGATATGCACAAAGAAATGTTTCTGAGCAACACTGATTCAAATCTGAATTTCAAAAAGGCTTTCACTGAGGCTTCTCTGTGGTCCAGTGTAGAACCTGTCCTGGAACCAAGAGCAGGAGAGGACTAACACTCCTAGCTCAAGAATATAACATCTAAAGGCAGTTGTGTTTCCATATTTTTTGGGGGGACTGGGTTTTTTTGGGGGTGAGTGGGTGAGCAGGGGGAGGTTTAAGCTAGCTCTCTGAATAATTAGTTGTAGCTACAACGTTATACAGACTTTTATCTCTTGCAGAGAGGAAGCTGCAAAATTATCTCTTTTTTTTTGCCTGTGGAGTTTTTGGTGCCATCCATCCCCATGGGCTCAGTGTGGGAGACTCCTGAAACCACAAAGCCACCCTTGCTAAAGTGGAAAAACCAAGGTGATGTGCTCCTTCCTGAGATCAGAACCCCAGGCTCAGGAACGAGATCAGCTGAGCTGTCAGAGCCCACTACAATGGCCAAATTATTTTCAACAATTCCATCTATGTCACTTCGCTGGACATCTCAAGCAGTCTTCATAAAATTAATTTCCAAATCTCCTGCTTCTAGAACTCTTATCTCAGATTGGTTTTTCATTTGTAGCTCCTTGAATTGTTCCTCTTATTGCAAGAGTGTGTCTGAAATAGGCACTTTGTCACTCCAGAACGTTTTCCTATGAATTTTCACACAGGGCTCCATGTGTTTAAAGGTAATTTTACTTCTCTTTGAAACCCGAAGACATCACAAAGTTGGTTTGAAATTCAAAATCCTATCAAGTATTTACTTTTTGACTCTTATTAAATAGCTAATTTCCACTTCACTGATCCTCCACACTTTTTCACAGATCCCAGCCTTTATCTGCCTGGCAGGTCTTGCAGAAATGTTGTGGATCAAAGGACACAGACTCACAGTGAAGTTGAAATTTCAGCTCTCAAGTTTTCCAAATCTGTAGAAGGCTTATATTTTTTTATCCAAGGCCTTTTTAGTGAAGCCACAAGAAACTTGAGTTTGGTACTCCCCATCACTTGAGAAAGGGCACATGTGCTTCCAGGAGGGCTTTGTAGGGCAGCACATAACAAACAAAACCTCTGCCCTCTGTCTGGAGCCACCTCATCCTTCATCCCCAGGTCTCAGTCCCACCACTTTGAGCTCCCTCCATTCCTTCCCTGGCTCTCTCTGAGAGGTTTCTCTTCAGCAGCCAGAACTCCTGTGCCAACATCAGCTTCGCTCTTCTCATGAAGAACCATCAGGCAAATGCAGCTTTGTGAGTTTGTCATTTATTTCACTCTGGCCTTAGGTCTGCTTCAGTTTCTGGACATCCTATCAATGGGCAGGTTGCTTTACTTCAGTCTGGTCCCCTGTTCTCACCAGAGGTCCCTTGTCACCTGCAGCAGGGACATCCACTGACACTTTGCAGAGCAAAAGAGTCCAAGAGCAATTCTCATGGAACCTGCTCCACTCTTCCCTCCCCACAGTTCCTGGCTGAGCTCTGACACCATGGCTGTGCTTCGTGGATAGGTGATTAAACTTCTTCTCATGAAAAATACAGCAGAGGTTTTGAACTTCAAACAAGCTTTGTGATGTCTGCTGGCTTCAAAGACAAGTAAAATTACCTTTAAACACGTGGAGTCCCGCGTGAAAATTTGTTGAAAAACATTCTGGAGTGACAATTTCTCATGGAATTGTTGCTACTGATTCTTTCAGCACTCATTTTATCCTGCTTTTAGGACCCTTTCTAATTATTTCAGATGGGGCACGATTGGTCTGGGTTATATTTGTTAGACTATGAGAGATTCGTGTTTCAACAGCAGCATCACTACAGGTTTCATCCAAAGGCCACTGTGCTTTTGCACACACCTCCAGGAAAAAATGTTCATATTCATAATTAAACTACTATGCAAATGTGCTCTTTTTCCTAGACAATGGTGCTTCTTTAATATCAACCTCTGAGAGGTGATTGCTATTAGCTATTTAATCCCTATGCTTAGGTTTCAATTCATGACCATTTACTAATTTGTTTTCAGGTACTCGTTTGCTTATTCAGCGGGGTCAATATTTTTAAGACCTTAAGCCTGGAATCAATTTCCCATGGGCTTACATTTGCACTCAGGTAAAGCCTGACTGATTTTGCACTTGATTCTCTTGGGGAAAAAATTCTACATTGCATTTCCTCAGTACCAGGAAGTACTTTTAGTGTTTTGGTTTTGTTGTTTGGGGTTTTTTGGGTGGGTGGGGTTTTATTTTTTTGTGGTTTTTTTTTTTGTTTGTTTGTTTATTATTATTAATTTTTATTTTATTTTTGTTGTTACTTTTTGTTTGTTTTAACTGCTAGTCCTCCAAGTCAATCTAATTTGAACATTTAGAAGTGAAGTGTTATTTACATAAAAATACAGTGAACAAGTGCAGGTTTTCTGTGGCCCAGAATCAAATCCAAAGGGATTCCTGCTCACTGTCCCCTAGATGAATCATTGCTGCAGTACTAGGGAACAGTAACAAAATGATGGTTTGTTCTGTTAAGGAATCAGAGGCTGCAGATAAAATTTGGAGTCTAACATGAAAGATGTGTTCAGTTTCTATTTAATATTCACTCTGTGCTGGGAAGAATAACACAGGTCCAGACCAGCTGCCTGGTACATTCAGCACCTTTGAAACTGTGGGAAATTTCTCAAACTCTTTTTACTGGGTTTTTCCAACCAATTTACAAAGCTGGGGTGGTGCAGCATTGTCAGCACCCACTGCTGGGTCTGGCTCTACCTCTCAATAAAGAAGTTATTCTTGATGAAGTCAAAGTTGTTGCAAACCATAGATTTGCTCTGGATAGAAAGCAAAACATGTCAAAACTAAATTGTGGGTGAGTAAGGTTCATAAAAAAACCATTCAAGAGGCAAATAATTAGAGCAATCAATGCATTTTGATTAATTGATTGCCACCTTTCGCCTGCCAGTGGCAGAAATAACCTTCCTCTATAAAATCCCAAACTCATTCAGATTAAATTGGGAGCAGATGGAAAGTTGTTTGTGTTACTGACATTTCAGTTCCTGAACACCCTTCCAAAGCATGAGGTGCTGCTACATCACAGCATAATTAGAATAAAGCAACAAAATCAATCTCTCTTCACTCCACAAATACAAAGATTATCATCCAAAAGGTCAGCCTGGCATACAACAAATATTGACAACATGGAGTGCATAGCTTTCTAGATGTCATTCTGCAGTGTTCTCAGCACACATCATTAACACTGGAGAGAATTTAATTCAGGAAAGAATTCTTAGTAAGAAGAGACTTCCTAGGACTTTATATGGGGAGTTCAAATGGAATCAAACTGTGTAAACTCAACTCATTGCATCAGACTTTCAACTCTCCTTCCCAACAGGCTTTGGACCACTAACAAATTCTGAAATAAGACCCAGCTATCGTGCATTTGGGTCTGTGTGCGTTGCTCTGAACACTCTTCAGCCTTTATGAGGCTGAATTTGGATTTTGTACATTTAACTTCTATTGATCTGTCCTGTTTCCACTGGAATGGCAACAAACATCCTTTTGTTTTGGGAAATGTGTTAACATGAGTGTAGCACTGGTGGGTTTTAAACATTCTGGAGGAAAATTAGCACTTGTAAAACTGCTTATGTTACCTGGAAGGAAGTTCCTCATCTCCATATTGATTGTGGCACTCTGAGTTTTCAGCAGTCCCACAAACTTCTCATACTCAGGCTGAGTTTCAAGTGGCATTAAGCATATGGATTTTGACCTACAGCTTGTCTGGTTTAACTGGTCCCCAGTTAAATCACTTTAGATATGGAAAGGATATATGTTGGCCCAAATACAGCTGCATGTGAATAATTGTCCCACAAAACTCACTCGAAGGAGCATCCCAAACCCTGTTCCATATCCATGTAGTATAACAGCACTATTAAAATGGTGATCATGCACATGACTTTGCATCCTAATAAATCCAGGGCAACACTCTGCATTAAGTGGGCAGACACTTTATACAAAGGCTAAAAGTTAAGGGCTTTAAAATCACAGGGTTGTTCATTATAGAGCCCTGCTGTGTGAGAATTCTGTTTACTGGCAGTACAGTCTCATTGAAGTCCATGCAGTGTCATTTGGACTCAGCATGGCCAGTGGTTCTAAGTGGGGAACATAAAGACATTGTTAAAATCTGAACAAAAAGTGGCCCTGAAAAATTGAGATGTGGTGGTGGAATCTTAAAAACACCACAGTGTGAAACAGTTCAACGGTTTGCCTTAGAAATATATGTAATGAATAGTACAAATCCACCTTTGAAATATCTTTTGAAACCTTTTTTTAAAGGCATTCCATTATAAAAATCTTATGAGCTGTTTTTTAATCTATTTATTTACCAATTAATCCAAGAGGTTTGTTAGTGGTTTCTGGGAGTGCTTTCTGAGCCCTTTCATAACAGGTTGCTTTAGGATGCTTTCTACAATAGAGAACATATCCCAAGACCTAAATATTTAACCAAGAGATTGCTCCTCTTACAAACCCTCTGAGAACTTTTATTAAATACGTTATTTTCTTTGAGCAGCAATACAGAGCATTTTCCTAAAGTTGCCTTGCATCTACAACCTTGCTTCCAAGTAATACAACCTCTTGCAGTGTTTACTGTGTAAGAAACAGGCACATTAATCAAACTGACAAACCCTTTTCAGCATTGTTGTTCAGCACAGCACAATGGCAAACTGATATGAAAGATTTACACTTATCTCTCTGCTGCCATTTGTACAGACTGAAATACTCTCACCCAAGGATGGCCTTTTTACTTTTACAGGCTGCTGAGAGGCAAGAAAGCCTGACTTAAGGTCACTGTGAATTTGGTTTGAAGGGGTAAAGAGAGCACCTTCCTACTCACAGAATTTAAGTTTCTCTTTGTCTGAACCTCGAGTATCCACCAGGCTTTTGTGTGTCCCTCTGGACAGAGGGGAGCTGGTTTAGAGGGAGGGCCAGGACACACACAGCAAGTCAGGCTGCAGGACCAGACCCCCCTGAAGTACCATGGCACTAATTCTGCTGCTTTCTCCAGCTTGCCCACAAAGTGCTGCAGGATTAAAGCTTATCTTGGCTCCCCATCAGGAGATGCTGTTTTGCTTATCTAGTCCTTGGGTGTTCAGAATAAGCACAGGACCTGACTTCGTGTTTCTTTTACACACAGAAACTTTCTGCAGACTTTAATGGGCTAAATCAGACCTCCAGGAGACCTAAAGGACTACTCTGGTCTTCACATCCTGATCTGGTAGAGGCTTTCCCAGCTAGGACAACAAATACTGAACTGAAACCACTGGGGAGGTCTTGATTTCACAGAACATTCTGAGTTGGAAGTGACCTTATCTTTGTCCTAGGGAAAAAGATTGCTTAATTACAAGGAACCCAAATATTTACTGCTAATAACAATATTTACTGTTAATAGCAGTTTCTAGGGACAATCCCTGCATCTCAGTTAAGAGGTGAGGTTTGGCTCCATTCTTGCCATAGTTTCCTTCTCCTTGGCAGGCTGCAGGGATGAACTGCTCCAGTGCTTCAAATTTAAATTGCACATCCCCTCAAGGCACAGTAAGGGCAGGCAAGCTTACAAAAAACTCAGCAGTGCACACCTGGAGGAGATTCATGTATGAGATCACAGGGGGTGGAGTGGATGACCCTTGCAGGTCCCCTCCAACACAGACTATTCCATGGTTCTTTGAAACCAATAGGTAAGGATCTACTCCAGCTATCAGTAAACAGGTGACACTGTAGGCACCAAGTCAGGGCTGCAAATAACAGGAGCTCCTTTGAACTGAGCTGTCACATCAGCCCTTCCTGCAAAGGGCTGCTTGGAATTTAATGAGGAGACTGGCTGAGACTGTGACAAGAACCATTTTTATAAATTTCACAGGCCTTTCAAGCTGAGGTGCTGCAAGCATGAAACACAGAGAGGAATGAAGAAAGTGGAAGTGTTGGATCACTGTTCCTGGGGCTTGGGAACAGCACACAGCTCAAGTGGCAATCCAAGGAATTTATTTCCTTTATTGTTTTCCACCCCTTCATATAATAATCCCCTCCTATAATGCAGGCTTATGCCAGTTAAAGTAATGTAGCTGTTATTACTGAAGGGTACACTTCTATAAAAGCAGCTGAACTACAGTTTTGTCCTCAGACAGATTGTGCAGCTCTTGGGAAGCAAAAAAACTCCCTGCAGTCACAGTAAGAATAATTCTAGTCCCTGTCTCCACACAGGGACTAACATGCAGAATGTGGCATTTACCAGCTTGGAAGGAACAGGGCTATCAGGAATTGTGCCCCTGTTTCAGTGAGGGTTCCACTGGGGGATTGTTGCTGGATATTTCTACCACCTGAAGACTCAGAAGCCTCAGAGGTGCTGAGACAGGCCACAGCAGGCAAAGGTTTTCTTTAAAAATATTCAAGTTTCATTGAAGCTGAAGGCTGTTGGTTCATCCTGCAAAAGCACACTAAGGCAGCATTGAGGTGTCAGTAACAAGTGCCAGGGAATTCTTGCCCACATTGACATGCACTGATAATTCCCATTAATTTCAGCAAGTCATCATTTCAGACCAAGCAGTATTTATACTCCTGGTTTTACACGGGGAGATTGGAAATGTTCTTCACTAGGTGTCAGAATAATTTGTTTTATATAAAAACTGAAGAGGCAGGAGCAGAAATAGACTCGTTCACTACCTAAATGATGCTGTGTTTTATTTTTTTTAAATTTCTAAACCAGTCTGCTTTTTGCAAAGCCATTTACAATTGGCTAAAAATTTGCATACTCAAAAAAGCTATTATTAGTGAAAGCAATGAAATTTTTCTTCCCCAGTGCCCCAGCTTAGTGCCTAATTCAGTGTTTTGAATAAATTGAATGCTAGGTTGATATATGAGTATAGAGAACATTTATTTTTTTTTTAATCAACTACGCTTAAGCCAAATTGCCTAGCAATGAATTTAAATTAAAATGACAAGAACCATATTTAAGTTTTATCCACACATAATTGCATTGAATTAAATAAATTCAGCATTTTATAGGACGTGTTAGTACACTTAAAGTGTCTATGAACAGAGACAAGTAGTGAAGACTGATTATATATTTAAGTGTTTTTTCTTATGAATTCTAATCATTTTATGGAAAAATGGTCAACGTAACTTCAGTTCAGGTAATTTCACTGGAAGAATAAAACTCCCAGTTACAAGATCCCAGAAGTGTTTAATTTCCCTGGGATTTAAGAGTAATTTGCTGCCAGTGACTGTGCATGCAGATGTTCAAAACATGCTCTAATAGGTCCTTTGATTTCCTCCTAGAAGAGACCTGGATATACCTATAAACTGTTTTTCCTGTCCTTTTTGCTGAAGAACAAAAGCACAGAATTCTTGCAGATGGCAAATTTTCACCTTCTCTTTGTCTTTTTTCCTCCTGGAGTTTTGAATAATGATACAGGTATAGGTGTATATACAAGTATAGAGATGTACAGACCACTTTCTCTTAGTAGCAGATTAAACTGGGAATATGTGTGCCAATACAGATGCTTAATGTTGCCTTTACATGAGAAATAAAGTGAGCCTGTTATGCCCCCTCTGCATCACACCAGTATTTTATTGGAAAGAGCATGTTCACAAAATAGCTATATAATTATTTATTTTGAAATTAGCTCATAAGCTAAGCACTGAAATACTTTCCATGCAGTTGAACACTGGAACAATTAATGCTTGTTTATTTGAATTTTTGTCAGTGTTAAGTGTAGTTTTCATAGATGCATAAGAAATTCACATTCACTGGGAGATACTCCTTTGGTATCCTTCATTAGTTACCTGAACTGCTTACACTTCAGTCACTTTGCTGTAAAACCTCAACAGCCAGAGACTTACATAGACCAAAAATGTTAGGACAAAGATAATGGGAAACAAAGTAGCTTCAATTTGATGTACGAGGTGTAGCATCTATTTCTGAGATTTACTAAAAACTGAAGGTTACAACAATGACTTGGCACAGCAATTACAAGCTAGTTCTCTGTAATGTTATAAAGGCTCCTTAGAACTGAGACATCCTTTCTCCATTGTATTTTACAAAACCCTGCACAAAACCAGACCTGCTTTAATCCCAGTGAGTCAAACACAAATGGGTCCTTCAAACAGAGAAAAACCATGAAAGCAACACAGTGCACAGTCAAACACTCATATTAAAGCCTGAGCATTGGGATGGAAACCCACATGCCACACAGAGAAGAACAAGCCACGTATTACTCATTGCATTCAAGTTACAGTAAAAGATCAGTTTTCTACTGTTGCAAGGGAAGCAATTTCCAATGATTAGCGCCTTATTTCTCAGGAAGTGTTACAAGAGATCTTTTCTGTGCTTTCTGCTGCTGTGGAGACAGTGAAACCTCCAGCTCAGAGATTAAAAGGTAGACAGGACTAACCCCAGCTTGGCTGCACAAGGCTGTTTCAATCCACTCTCTAGAATGGCTCATCCATCTGAGAATTATCTGGAGTGCAACAGGGGATGGATTGGTGGAGACCCAAGGAGACACACATAAGAAAAGAAAAACAGGCAGGGTGCCACAAAGTATGAATGGTGGCAGGTCCTCCTTCCCCCAGTTTACTGGTGACACAGCAGAGATGCTGGACAGTGAGGAGGAGAAGGCCTTCACTTATTCTCTTCCCTGAGATCCCCAAGTGCTGTGTCCTCAAACAGAGGAGAGCAGGTCTCTGCAGCTCAATGCATCCCAGCCCTGTGCCAGAGTGCAGCCAAGGAGCACAGGAACCAGTGTGTTCTCCCTGCAAGCTGTGCTAAGTGACACTGCCTGAAGCCTCCCATTACTTTAGAATATCTGCTACCGCTTTTTGCTGCTGCCTTTCAGGGGTCATTGGACTTAGGAATAACCAAACCTCTCATTCTGCCTCATCTGTCATCTCCACTGCCCATACTGTTTGATGGCCAGCTCCAGCTTTCTGCTAGGTGACAATGTGTTCTTCTTGTGCTTATTTGTAATGGATCATGCAAGTGTAAACACAGAAGCAAAGAAGACACATTAAGTCACCTGCAATGTAGTGATGACACTACCTGAGTATTTAATAGAGTCTGGTGGAGCCTTGTCAGTTCCCTTATTGCTTCCCTTCCCTCTGACTGTTCTCTCCAGCATATATGTGTGGAATTACATCTGCCCAGAGGGGATGCATATGTGGCACTGAGTACGGAACACCTTTGCCACAAAACCTTTGCAGAAGCACAGCAGAGCCCTTTCCTCATTTGGGGCCCTCCTGCATCACTGAACAATGAGAGGTACCCTTAGGCAGGGAGAGGCTGGGCATGGACACAAGGGCTGGGTAACAGGGCTAATATTGCAACCCACTGCAGGCTCAGGCTCAGGCTCAAAGGGTGTATGAAGGGTGTATGGGCCAAATAGGCCACTGCACATAGAGAAATGTGCCAGAGTTTCATGGACACACATTCCATAGTGTTTGTTTGTCTAGAGTAACAAACCCTGCTAGACCTGGTCTGCAGAGACATATCACAATCTGGGGCTCTAAACTCAGTCTCTGGCTGAGCAAGTCGATCATCTGTACCAGCTCAAACCAGCAGGCAAGCAGAGTTCAATCCATCCTTATCCCCTCCAACAGCAAAGGGAGGGAATACTAAACTAAAGGAAATCCATCTGGTTGGGTTCAACTATTCCTACACCTTGAAAAATTGTTAAAGAACATGAAGAATGGTGTCCAGCATCTGCAGACCCAAATGGTCCCAACAGCCTTCAGTTGTGAACTGAGGGCAATGACTTGTCACAAGAAGTTTCATTTTCTCGCTGGAAAATTCAAACTGTAATAGCATTAACTATTAAAGAGTAATCTTTAGCCTTTTAAATGTCATAAAGGTGTTTGAAGAGCAAGAGATTATGAAAGAAAGCCCTGCATAATTTTAGACAATTCTAGACATTATGTTTTCTTCTCATAGAAACCCACTTAGAGCAGAAATCAAATCAAACAAATCCCCCCACCTGCCCCCCATGACAGCAAAGCTGAAGTTCAGACACATAACCTTTTTTCCTTAGGAAGCACATTGCATTTACACTGTAAACCCTGAGTTAATCCTCGAGCACATTTCAGGGAAGAGCCACATCCCCTGCAAGCACCTGAGCACTGGATGGTCCCCAGCTGAGCAGCACTTCAGGGGCAGCAGCAAACCAGGTCCCAGCAGCTGGGTTATGGTAACAGCTCATGGTTCAGCAAGCAGGATGAGCTTTGTGAAGGCTGAGCCAATTCTTTAGGCATTATCCTGAGTTAATTTCCAGTGGAAATGCACTGGCAGGGAGTCCATGAGCTGTGTACCTGCCCCTGTTCCTGCCCTCCAGGAGACAGAGCTCCTGAAGGCTCCTCACCTTTGCTAAATATTCAAGCCCTGGCTCCCCTTCCCACTGCTGCTGGTTTGCAGCCTCTCACATACAACCCACTGGTGGCTGAGATTTATTTTGCAGAAGTGCTGAAACCTTTTAGTTAGTTTCTTCCTGGAGAAGTGTTCTCACACAATGTAGCAGCGCTTTTAGATGGTAGCAGCTTGAAACAGCCCTAAAAATGCTGGAGAAAGCACCTCTCCAGCTGGCACTACCTTGTTATTCCTGACCTTCTACTCACTTCAGCACCAGGATCTGTATTTCCATCTCTCCTGCAGGGAGTTGCTCTAGCTTATGCCCTCTTTTCCCAACTACTTGGCATTATATGGCAAATATCTATGAAGTATTATCCTTAGAGCATTAGGATTACTTTCTGATCAAAAGGTTAATGCACTTCCCTGTGGGTGAGTCACCTGAATTTCTGTCCCTGCCCAATTAAATGTAGTTATATATAATTTTGACTGTGTAGTCTGTTCTTAGAGACTTTTAAGACCTGACTGGATAAAGTTCCAAACAGTTCTGACCTCAGAACTTAGAGTGTTTTGAGTAAGAGCTTGGACTGGAGACCTTTCTTTCACCAGAATTATTCCTGAGGTATCAGGTTACATGATCAGCAAAAGATTTAATGTTAAATATTTATTTGGTGTTAGGGCACTCTGTCCTGGAAAATGGATAATACAAGTTCTTTAAGCAGGAGTTAAAAGATCACTTCCCTCTATCAGGAACTCGTGGAATATACAGATATAACTTCCCATGTATTCCCCACTCAGAGTTGCAAGCAGCCCCATGGAGAAGGGAGCACTAATTTCCTCGAACCCCTGGAGCTCTCCACACCTGAGGGCCATACTGTATTCCTCATTCCTTTACTAGGGGAAGTCTCTACTGGAACAAGAATTTCACTGGATAAATATACCAGCTGCTTGTTTCTGATCTCTGCAGGGTAAAAATCCTCTATTTCCCAGAGCAGGATATTTATGTTCAGACTATTTTAGAAGAGCTTATTTAAGGAAAATAGCAATATCAGATGGAAAACATTTCATGCACTCCTGCCTTTCCCAATTAAATATTGTGAATATCCTTCAGTCAAATGCCTTCTTTCAGTTACATAGCCAGGTGGGATGGTAGTTATTCTTAAACAGCTAGTACTTGATAAAATGAGTGAAGAGAGACTAAAAGATCTTTTAAAAATCATTCTTCAATAGGTGAAATAATTTTACACATGAAACATGACTGTAGCGAGCTTTTCCTACTTGTACTTCAGATTGGGCACAAGTAACAGAGGTCTTGGGAATGAACTGCTCACCATTATTAGCAACTTAAATAGGGGTTTAAAGGGCTTATCTGCAATGAATTATTCAAGAGCTTCATGAATGAACTGCTGAATTGTTCATGCTTTTTCCCCATAACATTGGACCTTCCAGTTAGGTGAAACAATATCATTATTGGTGCTCTAAATCTACAGTGCCACAGTCCTCATGTACTTTTGGGCCTCTGTGAGCTTAGAATGAAAACCCAGGCCCAGGCAGACAGGGATTCTAGTGCAGGTCCACTAAGCACAGGACA
Source organism: Anabacerthia variegaticeps (assembly GCA_035583185.1). Taxonomy (NCBI): domain Eukaryota; kingdom Metazoa; phylum Chordata; class Aves; order Passeriformes; family Furnariidae; genus Anabacerthia; species Anabacerthia variegaticeps. The sequence goes on along the minus strand of JAWWEW010000041.1, from coordinate 56,168,039 downwards.
TTTTTTATGTATGCACTCCAAAACATGCTGAAAGAGCAAAAGGAAAGTTGGAGGAGGTGGATTTGCTTCTTTTGTTGGTGCAGCAGAGCTTCACCTCTCCTACCATGGCCATTATTTAAACACTTTCATTCCCATTTTTCTTCAAGTTACAGGAGGTATTTAGAATACTTATACACAGCAATGGCACATTGAGGAAATGACACAGTAACAGAAAATGAGAGATATCCTTTGTTAGAACAAACTGGCACATTTGTAGGTTATGAATCCTCTAAATCCCCTGCAGGCAGACTATTGATGACACAGAACACACATGGCACAAACGCTGCTGGTTGCAGTGCAAGCCTCTCACAAAACACAGCTGCTGAATGAGCTGCAGAGGATACCCAGCTCCTGTTTGTTTAACTCCTGCTTACCATCACAGCATTTTATTAGCACTCATTTACAATCCTAAGTGTTCCCCCTTGAATGCAGCCTGCTCCATTCCTTAAACCTCAGTTACTAGAAAGGCAAGTGATCCAGAGACTTCATCAAGGGACGAGACATCACAGAAAGGAAGGGGGAGCTGTTTCAGGTAGAGGCAAATATGTCAAGTGTCGTGTCCAGAAGTGTTCACAGACAGGTATTTCACTATTGCTGTCTGGAAAAATATGTACTGCATTTAAAATTGAGTTTGCAAAGTTTCAGTAGAGCTTGTAAAAAAAAAAAAATAGGGTGATGTATAATATTTAACAAACTGGTGAAAAGCTTTGCCTTAGTGGGCAAGGAGATGGGATTTTTTATGGTTTCAATTCACTTTCTTGAACTCTGGAATTAAATGGCTTTGAAATTAAATAATCCAACTGCTTTGATTTAACATATGGACTAAAATGGCTTTCATTACAAAGGTGATTACTGCATAATAGTCAAGAAGCAATGGAAGAGAGATGAAAGATGATTCATTTAAACAAAATTAGATTGAAAGAGTCACCTTTTAGCAAATAAAACCATTATTCTAAACCCTGTCAGTATTTGAACAGCTTTGATCCATGCTCTGCAGTATGAAGAGTGCAATTCACAGGAACACCCAGGAGCAGCACACTTAGCAGTTATTTAATGCCTCAAGTGAGCCAGCCCATACTGCTGAAGTGATTTATATACAGCAACACCAGGACTAAAACTGCCTCTTACTGCATGTGTACAAAAAGGACACAGTATCTTTAGGTAATAAAATCATGTGAGTACTTTATTCAATACACAAAGCAAATGGCTGTGGCTTATAACAGATGCACATGTCCTGCTAATACCCATAAAAGCCTCATTTGTTTGATGAAAGAGTAATTCGAATAGACACAGATGAAAGATAAACAGCAGAAAGCTGAGTGCCATGTTTGCATTCTATATATTCAGATACAACCTTCTTACTATAACTTATTTGTTATGCAACATAAAAGGACTCTATATTAATGGCTAAGATTCTTTCTTCTCTAAATTGATAATATGACATTTGAGACCTGATTTAATGCTTTTGAGCTAGTGAATACACACACACAGAGGAAGCAAAAGGGAAAACATGATGAGTATATGAACGAGGTCACAGACGAGAGCAGCATCTTCTAAAGATGATATCAAGGCTCTTAGTGGTTTTCCCCTCCCCATTCCTGGCAGAACTAAAGTGAAAGTGCAAGTTGTATTTACCTTGAGTAAGCATAGTAAATGGCAAAGTATGCCAGTGGCAAGGCCAAGTTTCAGAGCTAAGGGAATGCAGCAATCCAAAGGTTGTATTCTTTTGGAAGACATGGAAACATCTCTGTAGGTTGAAAACATCTCATCTGTGTGGAAGAGAAGACATGGAAAGGAAGCCCCAGTTTCACAAGGGGTTTGCCATGAAGGCAGGCACGATTTTGCTTTGGGAATGTCCTATTTAGAACAGGGAAAATGGATTGTGAATGCCTGCTCAGAGCTGAGCCTGTTGCCTTGTTACAGACAGAACTGTCTTCAGTGGTTCAACAGTCACAGAAGAATAGATTCTCATTGCTTGAGCTTGAAAAATCCCCCAAACTGTAAATTTCAGGGAGATATTGAGAATACTAGAAATGAAAAGGTTAAAAGGAGAAAGCTTTTGGTGCCTGATCCTACCTCTGCAGGCCAGGTCTGGACCACTGTCACTTAAATTAGTGGAAGGAACTTTATGTCTCTCAGTCTGAATGCCCAAGTAGATTATTCCTGTTGCTGTAAAAGGAATCTGCATGCTGGAATTATGGGGAGTTTATGATTTAATCTAATTAACAAGGAATCTTAGGAGAAAAGAGTTTCAGAAAGGCTCAAAACAAGCAACACTGCACTAAAATGTGAAGCAGCAATTGTAAATACAAATCACTTTAGAGTTATTGTTCAGACCACCTTTTAAAAGTCTATAGGAAAAGGGGAGGGAAAAAGGTATCCAGTAGGATTTTTAAGGACTCTTAGAAGATTTAGCACTAGCTCTAGAAAGCCAGATAATTCTCCTTTCAATAAGGCCTTTTTCCATTACCAATAAAATCAAGATATTTTAGCAGCAGCTGCCTAATAATCCACTCTAGTGTGTGGTTATCTGAACTTGCTTTAAATGTTTTAGGAGTATCACATCCTGACAGCTAAGATATGTCTGTGTTTTACTTTGTTTGGTGTGTGGTTTTTTTTGGTTGGTTGGGGTTTTTTTACAGCTTCTCTGTAAATACCAAAAGAAGAAATTCCTTATCCCTCTCTCACTTCAGAGGGCCAGTAAAACGAAATATGGTTATAATGCTGTTCTCTAACAAGTGAGGAGATTTCAGGCTGTTTCTGAAGGTTTAGATCTAGTCACTGAACAAAAGCACAGGGGAGATCAGAGAACTTGGAAGGGACAAACCTTCTCTTTGAGGTACTTCATACCTTGTAGCTGAGGCTGCCTTTGCAGCACTGAAGGCCAACAAAAGGCAGCAATATATTAGAAACAACACTATCAGCAGCCTCATATTGCTATTATTTTTCATACAAGTGACTGCAATACTGGAAACCATCAAGAAAGAATTTGAGAGTTCATCTTTTTCAACTGAAATTGAATTAAGAATCATGCATCAGGCTACCTGAGGAAGGAGAAACTGGTAAAATACATAATGAGAGACTTCCAAGCAGAAAAGGAAAGCAAGACCAGGAAGAGTATTTATGTTAGAAAGGTCATAAGCTTCATACAGCGCTGTTTGCACTCATTGTGCATTCAAACAGCCTCTAAAAGTTAAACAAAATGAAATGGTTTTTTTTTTTTAAAGGGAGAGTTTCTCCCTGCAGTGCTATTCAATGACTCTGATGTGGCATTTGTTTGGAATAGAAACCAGGTATACAAGGCCAGCCACAGAGAGCTGGAAAAGAGTTTCAGAAAGTGTTAGTCATTCCCTTGATTTTTTTGAACTTGTCTCTGGCTTGGTTAAAGAAAATGTTTTGCTTCATCAAAATAAGCTTTTACTACACTTACTTTGTCCAGGTTAAACACAAGTATGGGTGAGGTGAATAGAAGTCACAGTTACCAGAATTGCTCTGAAATTAGTGGATTTATCACAGGCACCCCCCATCTTCTGCCCCAGGGAGAGCATCAAAATGCCAATAAAGCTGAGATTAATCACCATGAGATCTGACACAACTGTGGGCCAGGAGCTGTGGACAAACCTTTTCTGACAAACTCTAGCTGTGCATCTTTCTTCCCAGCAAAAGGTAACATAATTGAGACTTCTGAAAAATTCCTTGCTTTGACCATGTTTTATGAAGGCCCATTTACTGTATTATAACAATAGAAAGGACCTAAAGCACGTTGTAAAACAACTTTCATTTCAAGTCAGTGCTTTGCCAGTATAAATCAGGTCCAGTGCATAGGAATGAGGTCACTAAATGCCAGGTACAGCAAAGACCATGGTGCAATCATAACTATTCCATCTTACTGCACCATTGGTCACACTGAACCATTAATAACAGTAATACCAACTTCAAAGTTCTAATTAATGAGCACAGCTAAGAGGTGCAACCTCCACTTAATTCATGTGCAGCAAAGAGCAAATACACTTTACAAATAGCAGTCCTCATGGCATATCTCCAAGTAACTCTTACCCAGCTCTCCTGAGGCTTTGGCCATTTGCTGAATGATTATACATTGAAGTGGTCAGACATTATCAAATTCCAGATTACAAAGTAACTTGGAATTTAAATGAGCTCAGGTTGCCTGGAAGTCCTCTGTTTCTAGCTGGATGGTTCCCCTCCTTGCTGAACACACTTGGAGTTTGTTCCAATGGTTAGAAGATCAATAGGAGGATGGGTGCTGCTGTGCTTACAGCAGACAGAATGCTTTGGGATGGTTCCTTCCAAGGAGAGCAGAGCTTAAGGACAAAGATGCAGGATTTGTAGACTGACACAGAAAGATCAGGTTTGATAATGCCCACCGAGTGACAAACCTGCTGACCATGTGACTTCACATCCCACATGAGGTTGGGGTGTGAGCTCTGCAACACTGAATGAAATGGCAGAGTTTTATTCCCATTTCTCCATCACACAACCTGTTGAGAGGATCTCTATGGTGGCTGCATGTCACAAATTTATATTTCCCTCAGAATCATTTTACTTCACTTTTGCTAGCTTAAAGTCTCACATCACACATCAGCTAAAGGAATAAGTTATCCCTGGAAACAAAGCAAGGTAATTCTCATCCAGCAATTTTTTTGAGCCCCATTGTGGAGTCACTGGTATTATGCTACACCAAACAATTTAACCAGCTTCTATCTCACCTTAAGTACCTGGAGAATCAAAAATAATGTGCCATGGACAAGAATGACGGCAGTGAAGCATTTTTGTTGCTGCAAAAATGTATTAAAATTATCTGCAGCTCCACAATTAAAACCTAGGCTTTAGAGGCTCTGTCAGTGTTAGTGTATCTTCAAAGCACTTTACAGATCAATCCTTTTCAGCATCACTCCAGAAGTGGAAAGAATTACCTTTATCTGATGGAGAAAGAAGCTGCAGTACAAAGACACAGTGAGTCATCTGCCAGTTAAGTGCCTGGATACCACGGGGATGATAGCAGAGCAGAGAACAGAGTGTCCAGAGTAGATGTCATCATCTGCAGCTGCTTTCCAGTACATCCATCTCATCTCCTTTCTATATTTAATCTTTCATATATTTGTTCTGTTCACCATTTTCCATGCCTGTGCTACACTGCTATTCAGTCACTTCCCACAAATGCATCTTCCACCTGCTTCCCTCCCTTTCACGTGGCACTTAGTTCCCATTATGCATTGTCTCACACTGCTGGTACCTGAAAGCTGCAAACATTTCCATTTCCAGCTCCCTGTAGCCCCCTGGGCTTCCTTTTTCATGGAGTCCAGGCACTCAGGCTGCTTTTCATTCCCAGTAAGTCTTCAGAAATCACAGTGGAAGAGGGCTGAACACTGAAAATGGGCTCTGACATTCCTCTGCTCCTGAGGGATGGTGCTTTCCACTAAGCCTATAAGGGCACAAATCTGAAGCAATGCTCTGTTCTGCACCAGCTTGTATTGAATTCTTCAAGTCTTTCCCGTATATTACCAATCTCCAAAACACTTTCTTTTGGGTAGTCAAGAATTCAAGGTTTTCTAAGTGCTCCTGCTGAAGCTACTGTTCATTGCACATCACGTTTTTCCTCAGCCACTAAACTTTAGACCAGTTACATGCACAGCTCAATTTCTGTCCTCAAGTACCTAAAAGGTGCCCTGTAACACAATACCATCAAAATCAATGAGATCTTCACATGCAAATACTATGAAAAAAAACCCATTCACATTTCTGTTTCCAAATATGGATTTCAGACTCTAAATTTAGGCACTTAGGGAAGAGAAGGGACAAAGACAGGAGACAATATCCCCTGTGTTTCCTGGCACCTTCCCAAGGCCAATCTGTTGGAGCAGCTCTAATTGCCACCTATTCCACTCAGATCTAGCTGAGATTGCTACGTTTGAGTTAAGGACAGCTTGGAACAGACTCCAAGCAGATTCCCTTGGTTGTTGTTTTTTCAGCCCATGAACTGGAAAAGCCCCTTTGTTTTGCTGGATAATCAGACCTGAAGTTCCACATAACGTGTACTTCCTGCATGACATACACATTAAAACACAATGAACTGCCATCCACTAAGCAGTCCCATATCTGCCTAAATGCTATTAAAGCACCTTGACACCCAGACAACACAGGGGTAAATATTCACTCAATATGAGATTTTCTCCTCCTCAGATGCCTCTGTTCCTTGCCCACCAAGTATTGTATTATCAGTAAGACCACAACAAAACTGTTGTTTAAACTTACTTGTCTACTTGTGTCTTTTTAAAAGGGGTCTCCCTGCTGGATTTTAAGATTTTTAAAACTCTGCAAGAAGTTTTTCTCTATGAGGATAAGGTGACCCTGAGGTTTAACTAGCTGAGATGTTACATATGATTTTATCTAGCAAGTATTAGCTAGACTTTTGATAAGTCTGCAAGTCTTTTAGCATGTGTTTTGAGTCCTGGTAGGCTTCAGAAAAACAGGCATATGAAAGTTTTATTAACATTCTACAAGTGCTGCTTTTTTGTACAGTTTTTTCTTAGGCATCTGGTCTAACATTGTCTGAAACAAGCCCTCCCTGATCTTTACTGTGTCCTTGCTCATAGGACAGTTCCTTGGATCTCAGATGACATTCCAAACAAAGCAATGGATCAAACACAATAGAAAAGCCCACTCCTCTGTGCTGTATGGATACCTCAGTAAAACAACAGAAATTTAGAACAGCTCACAACCTCCAGGATCACTGAAGACAACCCATCCAGCCAGAAATGTACTAAGGCAGCAGTATTATTAACTTGTTCAAGTTTTTATTTAGACTTAAAATAGTAGCAACATCCAATACAATGGCAGAAGAACAACCTCCTATATTTGAAGCAATTACAAACTCATTCCAAAACACCTATTGCATCACTGCAAAAATGTCAAATCAACTCTAATTTTAAAATACCTCCCTGCAGCTTTACATTTTGTTACAGTGCAGTGAAGAAATCCCCTCCTGCAGTAGCTGCACTGGTTATTAGGATGACATTGGGGCAGCTACTAATATGGTAGTGTCATGCTTCTTAAATCAGGCTTCTCAAGCTATGAACAATGCAGAGCAACAACCTTTACACCTTCTCTCAGCACAGCAGCAGGAGGTGAGTGGCAGTGAAATCACTTATCCATGCTACAGTCACATACACAACTGAAAGACTCCTGTGCCCACAAGAGAACAGGGTTACAGAGAACAGGGACAAGAGCTTCCCCTTGGTGAAATGTGTTTGATGTCACTGGTTATGAGGTTTTCAGTCTATCCTATGGTGAGGAAGATTTGTCCTCTTCCCCTAAAGCTCCTGTCCCAGTGTGACCCCTGATTAAGTGGAGTCCTTGCACAGTTGCCTGGTGATCTAATTTTCCAGTCCTGCAGTGACCTGTCCAGCTTCCAGTCCTAGAGATAAGTGGAAAACACTGGATACTCTCCCATTCCCACCTCTATTTTGCACATGCACTCCTGGCTAAACACTTCAACCCCTGTTGCCTGCAACCTACACTATTTTTGGCTTCAACATTTAAGTGTTTAATGGCACTACCTGCACAAGGTGGGTCTGGGATTACCACCCATTGCTAAGAAAACAGACCATCTTCAAGCACAAGAAAGGATTCAATCCCAATAGGTTCCTGATTCAGGAATAGTATTTTCTACACGGTTAGATCTTTGCAAGACAGATTTCTTTCAGGCTGAATTAGCAGATTATTTCATCAGCATTCAGAAATACAGACTAACACCCTCACAGAAATGGAAAGTATCTTCTAAGCCATCAGAAGTATTTTTGTGCATTGAACTTCAACTTCAGCTCAGGAGTTGCTGAACTTGAATTTTCTGACTGGGTTCACCACCCTCATTGTTGCAGAGCTCTGATGTTTAGCACAAGCTAGAGATTTCAGTTCCTCAGCTCCACTGCTGTACTCCTTTTCTCCTACTCTCTACCTTCCAAGAAATTACCTTCTACCACTAACCTTGGCTCATGCACCACCATGCTGTACCAACAGGGGCAATAAACACGTTCACAAGAGGCAATATGGGATGCAGAGTTCATATTTAGCTGATCCTTTACAGCCTCACAGGGGCCACATGACCAATTCACCTCACATTTTTAATTGTCTGCATTCAAAGCCTAAAGACACTTCTACACTGGCCATGCCTTGCCTTTATACTCTGTTAAGCAGGGAAAGCATAATAAAGGCATTCTGTGAGCTATGTTACTAATGTAGCTGTCAGGAAAATGATTTTAGTCTTTTTCATCTTCACAGCCAGGTAGTTCAATCCCGAGTTAGAAAAACCTACTTGCAATTGATTTGGCCACCATCCTCAATTTAGGGAGAAGTTCAGCTGAGAAAAAGCACATAACATTTGCACCCTAGGCACAAAAATAGTGCTGGACGTCCTAAGTGCTTCAATAAAACGATCTGTCCTTTCACAAGGAAATTTGGATCAAAAAGAATGCTTTTGCCTTAAGCATCCTTTGTGCAGATTAGGCAAAGAATCCATTTAGACAGGAAATAATAGCTGGGTATGTCCCTATACCACAGGAGGACCAAGCTCCCAAAGCAGTAACTGAATAATTTCCATCAACCCAGAGAAAAAGAGCTTTAATAGAACAATTGTGTCAGCTTCCAGCCCCTGCAGAATATGAGTGTCACCTGCAAAGAAACTGGGAAGGTGCTGCTCTGACTCGAAGGCAGCACTACCTGGGGACAAGGCAGAGGTGCCCAATTCCCCCGACCCACAGCCTGACCATTCTGCTTTTCAGAGCCCTGAGATGGAGCTCAGTGCTGCCCTTCTAGGAGTTAAAGCTCTTTATAAGCTCACATTTAGCATTCTGAATATCCTCCTTTTATAAACTCTAACCTTTCTACAATTTCCCCCCCCCCCCGATTGGAAATTTGTCACTTCCTGTATCAATTTCAGTTGTTTTCTGAAGAGTACATCTTAAACTAGCAGCAGTTTATTAAATATACATAGTATAATTATGTGGATTAGAAATGAATTACAGTAGAAATCCTGGAGAAGTGGCACTTGACAGGGATTTTTTTCCTGAAAAGACAGCATTTAAGACCATGCAGATGGCATCCTGACAGAGAAACCCAGATTAATTTGCCAATCAGATTAAAAATTTAAATCTTTAATTTAACAGTAGGAACTTTTCTGTATATAGCTTAAAATTTTCACTTTTTGGCATGTATTAAAGCTTTCGAGAAAATCCACTGGAATAACAACTCAGCCTATTATTTTTTAATGCAAGCTCCAAAATTGTGTCAAAAAGCTTCTTTTTGGAAACAGGCATTAGCTAGATTATTGCACATTAAACAATTGCTGATGAGCTGAAAGAGAAAACGCATTGCCAAGTATTTAAGAATGAACAATATTAGTACCTCAGTTAAGACCAAAATTAGTGCTCAGCAATTTATACCTCCAAGAAGGTCTATAAATAACATTACCTGTTAGCAAGTCAGTTGTCAGCACTGCTGTGGCTGAGAAGCAAACAGTAACAGGTTCCCAGGCAGGTGCCTACTGATGCCCCAATTGCAAGCTCCAGGTAGAGCAGGTCAGAAGGAGCATCAGCTCACCCCAGAGCAGTTCCCCTGGACACCAGTTCCATAACACGGCCCCAAGTCAAGCCTTCCTCTGTCTTCTAAAGTCACCTAAAGCACCACTCCATCTCCAAACCAGAGCTTAAGCCTCAAATGCAGGTTGAACTGACAGGAAGCCTTTGGTAATCTGCCATCACAGCATCCCTTCATTCGGGTTTAATTTCCCCAGCTATGAGCACCCTGACTGTTTCCCTCCTTGGGTTGCCTGTAAAGGTTTATATTTAGCACACGACCCCTTTTACACAGGAATTACACGAGCGCTTGATGAAGATTTTCAGATTCACAATTGCAGCCTGTCAGTTTTCCTTGGCACAGCTCTGAGCCCAGTTGTGAATTTGAGGGGGTGGATGTGTGGGGGAGTTGCAGGCTTCTTTCTCCTTCATGCTGATGGGAAAAGATAGGCAGCAGGAAAGGTTTACAACACTGAGACAGGGAGAAAAGGCAACTCTAACATGTGTGTTTGCCACAGAGCACGGCAACAGAAGGTGATGGCTCCGAGGGAGAGCCTGTGCATCACAATGACATCTCTCAGCAACCCCAGGGCTCTCTACCACTCCATGCAATTTTAAACACCAGTGTTGGTGAGCACAGGATGTGTTTACTGTTTAAGCTAAGAAACAGGTCGCAGCTCATCAGCTCCTGCGAGTTTTTATGACCCATCCAATCAGGAACTCAGAAAAGAGAAGGACTCGTGAGCATTTTCAGGAGCATTTTAAGCCTAAACTCTACAGAAAGATTATCCTGCACACAATGAAGATAAATATGTAAGAGGCAGTTCGAGGATGCTGCTTTCCAAAGCCTAAACAGGTGGTTCTGGAGCACAGCAGATTTACATCCCACCTTCACAACTCAACTCCCAGTTCACTCTGGCATTTTGGAGACAACAAGATCCATCGCATCAAAAGGTCTGATCAGAACTTTTAACTACAGAAACATTACTGTTTTTCTTTAACTTGGCAGACACACTTTTCCTGAGATCCAGCAGAAGCCCAAGTTAGATATATTCAGAGAATAAAGGTGGTGCAGTTTTTCTGTTATGTTAGTTACAGCAAGGGAGGTTAGACACTGCACTCCCTTAAAGACACAGTTCATTCTTCATTGCCTGATATCTTGAAGGCCAGACTGTCCTTTTTTTTGTCTTTAACATCCCTCTGTACCTCTAATGACAAGAGGAAAGGGCACAAGGGCCAGGCCAGGTGCTGCTGTCCTTGAGCACCAGCAGGATTGGGGCTTCTAAAGCCAAGAGATGCTCTTCAGGAAACCACATGGGCTGGGGACAGATCAGATCTTTAATGAACTGGGACAAGAGCATCTCCAACAGGTTTGCTGCAAGAAGGCTTTAAACTCCTGGTGGATGAAGAGCAGAAGCCAAAGAGGGAATAAGAAACTGAGAAAATGGGGGTGGTAGCAGAGGGTAGTTTATGGTTTGCTGTGGAAAAGGCCACAATAAAGAAAGCGCTGCTGCAGTTTATGCTCAGTAACTGCTTTGCAATGGGTCCTGTGGGAAGCTGCTGCTCTGCACTGCAGTCCGTGGCAATAACAACTGATCCCACACATCAGACTAGGATAAATACACACCTAAAGTCACTTTTCCCACTGCCATTTCACCTTGAAGGCAGAGAACACCACTCTGGCTGCCTGAGCAGGATGGTGCAGGTGCAGTAAGGATCTCCCAGAACTGCTCCCTTTACAGGAAAAAATATTCTTGTCAATACCTGCTAGATGCAAACACTGTTTCAGTGTTTCTAAGCTCCAAGTCATCTAATTTTAGATTACTTAGGCTTATGACTATTTCCCTGCCGATAGCAAACACTGTTCTTCCAACTCTTTTTTCTTTTCCTGAGAACTCTAAGCCTAGACTCAAATTCCCATAGTCATGTCACTCGTACAGTCTTTCATTTTCCACATGTTACCACGCTTAGAAATCCTTCTCCCTGTCATTTTTGAGCTATTAAACTGCCACTACAGTGATTCAAAGTATTGCTTTAAAATCCTGTTAAAGGATTATGCAAAAGCCTTTTGGCAGTGCTTAAGGACGATACATTTGGCTGCAATATGAGTGTGGATATGCAGGAGAAAAGGTGGAAGAAGACCAGGAGGAAATTGCCTGATGCTAAACAAGAGGAAAAGCTGTCATCCTCTAAGCCTAAGGAAAGGGACAATATAAATGAACACAAACATGAATGAACCTGCTCCCAGCTGAAAGTGGAGGGTCCTCAATCATCTCACAGTGAGATGTGGTTCCTCCCACCTCACAGAACCAGCAGCTTCATTTCATCCCAGCACTGCTAGAATTATTAGATGGGTAAGATTGAAAATTACGACAAAGCTGACGGAAATACGTGTAATTTATTTTCAACCTGCCCACTCTGCAGCTCACAAGTGGCCGAGACATTTGAAGTAAAGAACACAAACAAACAGAAGAGGTTGCTGAGAAATATTTACCTTGGGATTGGAGTTTAAAAGATATATTCACTTCTCAGTGCAAAACCCAGATCTCCTATCACCGATTACATATCCCCAAACAATATTTCCAAGTGCAAACCTGTCTTAGTTCATAAGGGATGCTTCTCTGAAAGTATTGCCAACATTTATTACAGCTACATCCTCTGACTGTCCCATCTGTAGGCACAAGCAACTAAGGGTGTTCTCCTGGAATCCTCCTTTGCTCCAGTGAGAACAACGTGACTAGGTTTAGGGACTAACAAAATATCTAAAAGGAACTAAGATGTTTAAGACATTGCTTGATAACAAGGCAGAAATAGAGAAGGGGACCTGTTCTACTATACTTAGTAAATGCAGCTTATCTTTAACTCCATGGAGGTTAAATCCTTTTTTACCAATTACCAAATATTTAGCACTTTCTGGAGAGATATGCAAACTGTTTTAGTAAGTTGGATGCTCCATTGTTTTTTCTATCTCAGACCACATAATTGACAATGGTCAAGAAGAACATAGTGTGGAAAATCTAGTTTTTATGGAAGCCACTTGCAGACAGGCACCTTCTTTTAAGTTCTCTTTTCATTAAGAAAAATAAGGTTCAGAATGAAGTGTCTTTGCAGCTTTAAATGAAAAACTGCAATTACTCAAAATGCAGTTGTACATTGCTCTTGTTCAGTGCAAAAGTAGAGGAAATACAATAACGTTCCACTCATGTCCAGAACTGGGTGAACCAGCCACGAAATTACCTCCCTTCCTACTCAAACGAAGTTTCAAAACCAGACTCAGTCTGAATACAAATGGATTCACCCTCCTGTGTCCAAAAGATCTAGTCATTGCATACTAACTTAGAAATAAGAGCAACGCAGAGCTTTATCTCCCCTGAAAGCAAACTGTATAAACCTGCAGGAAACAGACCTTAAATGACAGCTCACAGTAATGGCTGGGAGAGGTGCTGTACTGGGACTTGGGCAACCAAGGTTCATTTTCCAACTCTTTACAGAGTCCCAGCTGGATTTTGGGCAAGTTGCTTGCTTTGTTATGGTCCTTTCATATAGGCTCAAAAAATCCAACCTTCACCAGCCCTCTTGCACTGCCTGAGACACCTTACAGGACTCTGTTTCAAGTTGTGCTAATACTATGATAACCCAAAGAGACCTGGCCGTTCCAGTCCAAAGCAATAGGAGATGAACCTTCCGTTCATTTCAAGGTGATAGTTCCAAGTTTGTTTTTCTGGCTTTGTATGTTTGGAGGTATGGCAGGGTCTGCCTGCAGACTTGAGTTCTCTTACTGCCCTGGAAATGCTTTTGCACTGAACAGAAGCACACACCAAACAAAAATTCATATTTGAAAGATTGGCTTGATCTGACTTGTGCCTTTTTTTTTCATGACATGCAAGAAGCCAAAAACCACCACAACTTTGCCTCCATCCAGCATTAGGGATGTTTTCATTAGAAGTTAGAACTATGACATTGAAAGTCTCACTTTTTGTATGTAAACAACCAGCATGTCTTTCAAGAGTCACTTTGGTATTAAATACAGTCCCAGCTGTCATTTCTAGCTATTTAATCACAAAGTAGTTTCCCAGGAACATAAAGCTGGAAGTGATTAAGTTAAAATAGGACCTGTATTTACAAGCATCCCCTTAAGCCAACAGACTATATATATATTCCTAGGGGTTGTTCAAATGTGCTATACAAGTAAACAAGACCTCTAATGGCTGGAGTGGACAGTATTAATCTCCCTTCAAGACAAGAATCCTCTTTAGCAGCACCAGTGTTACAGCCTGGTCAGCAGCACAACCAGAGTGCCCAGGGGAAAGTGAGCTGGTACTTTCTGTTTTCTTCCCTTTCCCTCCAATTCCAGCTACAAACCAAACATTTTTCAATGCAGCTTGAGGCACCAGAGGTGACAGCTCCTTCCTGCATCCATCAGCCTCATAGTTTGGACACTGACTCCAGACAACCTCACTGCCTTCTCAGGAGAAGGAAGGGGAACAAAGCACATCAACTCTGAAACAAGAGGGGAGGGTTTTTCTCTTCCACCACAGAAACTGCAAGAGGATTGACAGGGGCAGGACTCAGGACATACAGGTCCAAATACTGAGCTCCATCATCATTGATTTGCCATCTCTCAACAAAAGTGATTTAAAAATGCACTTGCTTTCCACATGGAACTAATCTACGACACTGAGAAGATTTAAAGACAATTTGAAGACTCCAAAGCAATTGGCTGCAGCAAAGGAACATCCCAGAGATAATCAGATATGAAAAATTAAGAATATAACTTCTATTTTAAATCTTGCCATATAGAAAAACAAAACTCCAAGTTGTCTTTTCACTTCTATTTCTTTCCACCAATACTATCCTCTACCTCATGAATCATCCTTACAGTATTGCTTTACTCAGTACAGCGAGAAAGATACTTGTTTTACCACCAGATACTTGCAGCAATTTCTTTTCCAGACTCTATTGTATTCTACATACATTGTATGTATGGTATACCTTGTGATGGGGAGGGTCTGGATCCCATTGGCTGCTCTTGGTCAGCTGAGGGAAAGGAGGGTGCTCAGATGCTTTCCCTGCAAACCCACTCCTCTTCCTCCTGAGCACGCCAAACTTCTTCCAGAGGTCTCACGGGCTTCTCCTTTTTACTGCTTTAGGTTTTTACATAAGTCAAAATGTTCAAAACATTGATTTCCCTGACTTTAAGTGGCATATGGTACTGGGGACCTTGAGCATGCTGTTAGGAAAATAACTTTTCTGCTGTCAGATTGGCAGGCAGATATTTAATTCCCAACAGTTATTCAGTATGCATGATGATTTATTTTTTTTTTTTTTGTAATACAAAACTCAGGAACGATTCCAGAGTCTGAATCCCCAGTTTGCCTGTTGTATCCAGTAGCTGGAGGACAGATGCTTGGGAAGACTGGCAATTAGCAGCTGGAAGGTGGCCAATGTTACTCCTGTTTACAAGGGTGGGAAGGAAGACCCAGGAAACTACAAATTAGAAAAGCCAAAATGAGGTCACCCCAGAACTTCTCTTCTCCAGGCTGAACAATCCCAGCTGTGCCAGCCTTTCCTCCCAGCAGAGCTGCTCCACCCTCTGACCACCCTGGTGCCTCCTCTGGCCTCTCTCCAACAGCTCCCTGTCCTTGCTGTGCTGGCCCCAGGGCTGGAGGCAGCTCTGTAAGTGGGGTCTCTTCTACCTGAAGGGGTAGAATCCCCTCTCTCACCTGCTGCCCACTTTGTACTTCCCTTTTGTTAAAGGCACTCAAATGTGAAACAGAACCCTCCCCTAACACCTGAGCACTCAAGGTCAAGCATTAGGTTCAGCCTAAGGCATTTTTCAGAAGAGAACATGCATACTGGAAAACAAGCAGGAAAATAAAAATCAGTTTTACCTATGGCACTGTTTCTGCAGGTAATTTGAGCTGGTCTCCCCCAGGATTCACAGCCAATATCCTGGTCTGTACATCAGGACAAGGTGTTCAGATGAGACACAGAAGCAAACACCCAAGTTTTCCTGAACTGACTGCCTCCAAATGTGTTCTATTTATTATCTATTTCCTTGGCATTTGTACAAGTTTCAGGCATGTGTGTGGAGAAACAAAATTCACCTCAGTGTGGCAGAAACACATGTAAGATTGGTTCCTGATTATCATTTCTAATATGTACAGATGCAAAGAGTGTATTTCCCTCATTGATGTGCCCCCATTATCTCTATAGCTCTAACATTTACCCATGGACAGTACCTTTTCTCTTGCTGGGCTGTATTCCACACTTTTATCCCCTGGAGGAGAGCTTTGCCTGTGTATATGCTGATTTAGTTTGTAGGCTGTATTCTCACTTGTATCCAGACTGATGGGGTGGCACCTTTAACAATCAGGCTTGAGGTAAGGTAGAAATTTATTCCAGAACTTCAGAACATCCAGATTAACCAAGTTTTACACACTGCAGTTGCCACTACGTCCTGTCAATCCTCAGCACTGTGGGTAAGTTATTTCTGTTCCTGTGTCCTTAACACAGCTTGTGCCATCTACATTTCCTGTATTCCTACTAATGGTATCCACCCACCCAAACCAAACTCCTTTCTTTGAAAAGGTTGGTAGCAATAATAAGATATATTTAACTGGCTGGCAGACATTAAGACAAGTCAAGAAATGTTTTGCTGGTCCTGCTGGTACAGCTGTGCCTGCACTTTCTGCCTTACGGAGGGAGTTCAAGGGATTCAGCAACAAAAGGTGGCAACACTGCCAGCATTTAGAGGTGATGGCACGTTTTAGAGATAAACCAAGGGAAGTTAATATTCAGTCCATGGTTTGTGAGAACTCATGGGCCAGCTGAGACTTACTGCTGGGCTCTGTGATGTTTAAAACAGCAAGATGACATTGATGATGCCTTTACCAAGAGCTCAGAGCAGACCACACACAAACCTCAAAGAAATTAACTGCACAGGAGAGCTGGCAAAAGTCTTATTAAACTTTTTCTCCCCAATGAATACAGATTCCTCTCCAAATGTAGTTCAAAATCAAAACTGACAAGGAAGGTAAGAAAAGTGACTTAGCATATTCTACTCAGGGGTGAGGAGCTGCTCCAAAAAATAGGTTTATGGCCACTCCAGAGGTCGGGAACTGCATCAAATATAAAGGCTTACTGTGTTCACCCTCAGCCATTCTTTGACTTGTCTCTAAATTGTTCCTTTTTCAGGATGTAACTAATTTTGGTATAAACATTCAGCAAATGTATCATCCTTTTTTAATCCGTGACTTTCCTCCCTCCTGGATGTTCTTTCAATAAATTATTTTGGGACAGTATTTTGAACAGGAAGCTCTTACTCCTTTTCCTATCATGGATTTATGCTTTTCCTCCTGGTTTTATTCTTCTGTTATTTTGGGATCATGTAACAGCTTTTCTTGGGTCAAAGCTCTCCAATTCATTCCTCGTGAGTCAGAGAGAGAATCACTGAACACTTTCCCACATCAGACATGCCTTTCTTTCACATTCTGTTGGACTATTTGAGTTGCCAGCATCTCAAGGGCATAAGGAAGGCAGGAGCTGTGCAAGATCCACCTGGATGTGCATCAGACTTTTCCTTGAACAATTACATGGTTTCAAAATTACTCTGCCAATTACTCACTATCAGAACTGCAACCCCCCAATTCTCAGGGCCCAGTGGGAGACCATTTTTAAAATACTTCTCTCCTAAACAGAAGTTTGGGAAGAATGTCCTTCATTTGTTGATTTTCAAAATTGCAACAGCAATTCTTACACATTCCCACATAGTTCCCACAAATGTTCTGTGTGAGCCACTAGAATATCCACAGAACATGTTCTTCCATTACAACACTGATTGCATTACTTCTCCCAGCTTAAACAGAGCAAGACCCTGCCTTTGCTACTTGCCAAGTTTGTTGACTATCCTGATCTTAGAGGCTGTGAATCATTCTGGATAAATTAAGTCCCATGTCCTCCTTCCTAAAGGAAACTCTTCAGGCTTCCTGAACGTCCACGGGCTTCACTTGCTGTACAGTAGATGGCATAGATACCTTAGAACATAATTTAATCCCCATGCTGTTAACTTCACACAAATCAAAAGATTTAGGCTTTAAATTTAGCTTGTGTCTCCCCAGCTCAAAAGAGGTGGTAAAGATGCTAATTAAGCACACAGGACCATGAAACAACAGTTATCTATCCAGCCACAGCTCTGGTCACGACTATTTTTTGCCACAAGTTTATACTTAATTTGCACTTTTGTTGCTGCACATCCAAATTTCTGGCCTGAAGACACCTTGATAGGGGAAGATGTGGTTTTAGAGACTCAATCTCACACCAATCAAAGATCAAACTCCCAAACAGAAGTTCTTCACCACTGATTTTTAGAACTATAAAGCCCACCAACAGCTACAGTGTCTTGTGCTATCCTACTGGCCCCTTACCTTTCCATTTTAGAAATTAATTTCCCCTTGTCTTATTAAACATCATATTTAGCTAATATTTCCTTTCAGTCAGGCCCCTCTGGCAATAGATCTTACACTGATGCCAACCAAATATAAAATATTAATATCTTACTGTAGATTTAGTTGAGTCAGACATGTTTTCTGCTTCCTTTCATTTAAGGGCTTGGTGGGAAAGGGTATTTGTTTTTTCAACACCAGCATACACAGCACGGATCGTCTCAGCTTGGGCTGCCAAACCCAGAAAAGATGAGGGACTAGGAGCTTTTCCCACCCTGCAAGGCCTTTCTTAAAGCTTTTCCTTGGAGCACAGGGAAGGGAAACAGGAGAGTACAGCACAAGCCAAGTAGAATAATTTCTTTGCCTTTCTAGTGCTGCTGAGCATTGAGGCTTCTAGCTGCTTCATTCAGAGATCTAAGACTTATCCACCCTCTTTCCCATTTTCACCCTGTTAGACAAAATATGAGGGGGGTGTGAGGAAATCCTTATTTTCCAGATTCCTCTTTGTCTGAGGTAAGAGTAGGAGCTACATTCCTTCCAGGGTAATTCTGAGCCTGCCACAGCAAAGAAAGCAGCCCCTCAGTAAGAGCAGAGGCACAACCAAATACAGGCTGATAAAAGGAATACATGTAGGCAAACCGATCTCATGACACAACCTTTCTGGTTTCTATTGATTGCCTAAAACCTTAATATTGCAATATCTACCTGCAAATCCTCCTTCTATAACCCTAGAGATAGAAATGAAACAGGCTGGCCTGAAGCACAGCATTGACAGGAAGCAGAACGCAAATACCCTCAGTGACTTGCACATCTGGAACTCAGAAGTGCAAGGTACTTAAAATCCTTTTCTTTTCAGTCAAAAAGGCTGTTCATGCAGGGGAATTGCTTGTAGCCAAATCAGAGTCAGAGTGAGCTTCGACACACAGCTGAGGTTTCGCTGTAGAAGGGAAAAGGGCAAGTGTTTCAAGCGAAGCCTTAGTGGCTCTTGTGTTTGTTTTCACTTCTGACCCAAAGGGCAGTCACTTCTTAATAAGCCTCCAGCACGATATAACAAGATAACAAGTGTTAAGATGCCTCATAGCTTGTGTTGATGCATGTGGGAGATAAAAATCATCAGTGCTCAGTGGTAGTGGTTCTGTGATAAAGGAAGACAACAGGATCAAGTAAGGTACATAAGTGGTGTGCCCCCCTTGCTACCTTACCACAGCATATATATACATATATGTATATCTATACACACACAACGCTGAAGAAAGCCTCCTCCAGGGCAATTCAGGCCCACACAAATCTAAAAGACAGCTGACAGCCTTTTACAGGTGGACATGCAATGGAGCAGGAAGGACCTCCTGCCTGTAGGTGCACTTTGGGAAATACACCTGCAAGGAATCATGTCCTTCATTTCCTGGGCCCTTCAGAAGGCAGGGCATGCTCAGGCGTGTGCACCTGGACTGGTTATTAATACAGCCAAAGACACTGCTCCTCCTCAATGCTGGTGTTCCCATTTTTGTTTTAGAGGATTCCCATGAAGCCAGAGTACAATATTCAGGCATTGTAGCAAAGAGACATATGGAGAGAAGGAGTGTTACCTTAGAAGCTGCTTTTTTAACCAGACAAAGACACCAGCTGCTTTTAAACTCTTCACAGGTTTAAGTGCTGCAAATAAGTCTCAAGATGTAGCTCTTAAAGGGAGTGTGAGCCAGTGGTTAAAGTTCAGGAGAAACTGCATTTGATCCTTCAGCTTGTATCATCTACTTATTTCCATATTTGTGAGTACCAGAACATGCACAGTATTATAAATAATTGAAAGTGCAACACATTTGTAATTCTTCTGTATCTGGAGTCGGAGTTCCCTGAGTTAGGTTTGAATTAGTCACAAGGGAAAAAATTAACTGTTTATACAATTTAGAAGAGTACTGATGTGTAGAGACCTTTTAGAAGCAGAGCTGTGCAGAGGGAGAAATCTCTCTATGACAGATGGAGCCATTATTACCTAATGTGCCTCTGCAAGGCACTTGGCCAGCATTGCACAGGGACATAAAGAAAATGGGGAACAAGCACAAGTGAATACAAAAAAACCTGTTAGGACAGACAAACTAAGGCCATGGACACGATTTATGGTCACAAAAGGGATTTACTAATAGTGGATACATGTACTAATGAGTAAGGATGAAAGCTCCATCTTGCCATTGCAGTAAACAAAGACAGAACTTTCCATAAGCTCCCCCATAATGTCAGAAGTGACAGAAAACTAAACAGCTTAGCAGGACACACAGGACAACGGCAGAGGAGGCAAATAGACAAGTAGTAAAAACTTAAAATAGTCCAAAAGAAATAGTGACTGACAGGAGCAAGGTGCTCTGCTCAGAGAAGGAACCCAGAAAACAGCAAGTGGCCATTTCTTCACCACAATGAAATAGGACATCCCAGAACTTGAAACAAAGAGCCCATTACTGCACATTAAACCAGGCAAAGACTGACTGGGGGTGGTCGAAAGTGGATGATGTTCCAGGTCCCCTTCCAACCCAAACCATTCTATTTCTGCTGGCTGGGTGAACACAGGGGGAGAGTTTCAGTGCTAATACCAAGGTGCAGATGACCATGTTATCAGGGTGGGAATCTTTTCAGAGATTCATGCAGCAAGGTAGGACTTGCAGGGATATTATGGCACAGTGGCTGTCTGGGAAGACATGGCCATCTCCTGCCCCTAAAACAGGCACAGGGGGAATGCACCTATGTCTCAGTTTTGACCTGGGCATGGTTTACATGTTCCAAACTATGCTATTAATGAGGTGGATGAAATGCAATGGCATCTGCTTTTATTCGCGCTTTGGGACAGTTACCTTGAGGCAGACAATTAGTGATGGCAAAATCTGCAACCACTGCTCCTGCCATCCCCCAGTCCTGCCTCTCACATCCTTTGTGCCAGCAGCGTGACAGTCATACAGGTGTCCCCTCTCTGTGAAGCATTCCCTGCTCATCACAAACATCCATCCCTGCTCCCTGCAAAGCATCTTAATCTGAGTGGAGCTGCACGCACAGATTCAGACACCTCACTGCAATCCATCAGGGAACACACAAATGACAGCCCACATCTTCCAAAGGGATGAGTTCAGTTCAGGAAATGAAGCCCTGTGATCTTTGCATGTGAGGGCTCCCTCAGGTGGGGATTGCTTCACTGCTGTCCTTCATGTTGCTCTCTCAATAATTTGCCTCCACTGCTTCAGACACACCACCTTCTCACAGAATACCTGCTGCAGTGTCAGATGGCACAGGGAAAATGAAGTCACAACAAATTCACCTGCACAGCAGCTGTAAACTGCAGCAGTTCAACAGCTGTGTCTGCACAGCCAGCAGGAATTTTATTTTCTAAGGACTGGAGAACAGCATTTTACCTTAAAAGGGTGCAGCGGCTTTTATTAACAGGGCAATAATCAAGAGAGACAGGAGTAGGCAAAAATTCCCTTTAGTCACCCTAAGGGAAATTCAATGAGTATAATAGTGCAGTTATGAAGCATCCTTATTACTCCAATACACAAGATCCTGACAAATTGAATACCATAGACATCCTGAAAACTGCACAGAAATTAAACCCCATTTATAAGTCACTTTGAGTCTTGTATATTAAAACTGAAAATAAATGGAAAAAATCCAATTGTTGGTGAGAGTGGGAAATTACTCCACATGCGATGGAGATCCAAGCCCCAGATGGTTCTCTAGATTCATGTGAAACTGGAGGCTGTTTTTAATTCAAGGGAGAGCTTTCAGTGGCAATGCCTGCTGAAGTAATTCCCACTCCAGGCATCCCAGTTGTACCCCTTGGCACGACACAGACCTGCCTTAGCTTGAGCAGTCACATCGTGAACAGGGTCAAGGAACTGATCCAGAAAAACAAACAGGCAAATGTCAAAACATTATCGTTGATACCAACTTTGTCAAGAGCAATCTCTGAACACCCTCCAGTTTAGGGGAAACCAGGCTGTTAACTGTGATACTCAAACCTACCAACACAGACAACTCAAAATCTCAGTGTTTTATGCCTTCAAATACCCTCTTTCACTCAGATAAGGTTGGAAGTTAAATCCACACCACTGGGAAACATCCCCTGACTTCAGAGCTCAAAGTTCAACCTCACATCTACAGGGACCATTTGTGCCACATCAGAAGTAGATCCACACAAATTCCCCTCTTCAGCTTTTAGGAAAACTCAGAAGCATCCATAACCTCAGAAGGGAATAAAACAAAACAGGAATTTTGAAATAATTCAGTTAATGAATCATAAATTCTCCCAAGCACATTGAGGTAGTTTTCTTTAGGCTCTTGCTTTCCCAAAAGGATATTTGGACACGATTGTCACAATCATACAAAGTTCCCATTTAGACACAACAGAAATAGTTTGCATGAAAATTCTTCAATTTCTAATCAGAAAACAGTAACTTCAGAAAAATATTCGCATTACCAGAGGATGACTTATTAAAAAAATCCTTGTCACTTGCCATAATAAAGATTCCTTTGACAGCACACTTTAAGGAACCCTAATGAATTTTCTGCTACAGTAGCTTGTATGAACAAGTTACATTTTCCTAAATTAAAATCGAGTTTCTAGGCTTTTTATCAGTTTGAATATGCATTGTAAAGCTGTTGGGTAAACAGTGCTTTGAAAGGTGGTGACATGCTGTGTGCTCCCAGCAGAAACAAATGGACACAGACATCAAGATCACTTACCATCTAGCCAGGAGTCAAATTGACTTTCTTGCCTTTTATATTTTAGTTTAATTCATGCTTCCCAGCAGCAAATAATCTAACAAGAGGTCAAGAAAAGTTGACTTCACAGAAATTTAAGCCACTGAAACACAGGCTTACTAAAAGAGCAAAGAGTCCAAGAAAACTTTAAGTAAAAGAAAAAAAAATCCAACCAACAAATAAGCTAGGTCACTGCTCCTGGATCCATCAGAGATGGATGTTTGTGCGGAGCAGGGAAAGCTTCACAGGCAGGAGACACCTGCATCTCTGTCACTCTGTGACACAAAGGATGTGACAGGCAGCACTGAGGGATGGCAGTGCTTGCAGACCTCTAGATAAGCTCCTGACGCCATGGAGGTGCTTCAGAGCATCCTGATTAGACCCACAGATCTAACAACCTGTGCACCCTGAGCCACCTCATGTTAATAGGAGATGCAATAGGTTTCTCTATCAAGAGTTAGAGCAGAGGTTTCTAAAATGCCTCAACCACCAAAGGTTCATTTGCCCCCCAGAACAACGGCAGTGACCACCTACATGTTGGCACCACTGTCAGGAAGAAACTGTACAGTTTTGAGGTGCTTCTCATCCTGAAAACCTGAACTTATGAGCCCCTCACTCCCTTCCTTTGCAAAAGAAGTTGATGTATTTTCTTGTCTCATCACCAACCACAGAGCTACTTGAACCAGAGCAGCTGTGCCAGGACAGTCCCATCCAGCAGATGTGCTGATGAGGAGGTTGTCCCCTCAGGTGTAACTTCATTCAGGGAGAGGTCACAATTGCATCTGAGTTCACAGCTCCTGTGCCCTTACTGAACACCATATTCACATAGTCACTGTTGTAAAAGTGCATCTCTCCTGTTCCCTGAGTTTAGGAAAGGACTGGCACCTGCTCAGTGTCTAAAAGCAAAGCATCTAAAAGAAAATGCAAATATCAGACCTTATATTTCCTTAGAGCAACCAAGTGCTTGCCCTTAATAGGTAAAGATGATCAGTTTTCAGAGTTTTTTGTTTACTACTGTAGTTAAATCAATACTCAAGGTGCTTCTTGCCACACTGAATTTAAGACTTTGGTGGTCTCTTTATTCAACACGAGCAACCCTATTATAAGGAGCTCCCACTTGCAAAACCCCAAAGGCACAGCTGAGAAGAGACTGTAGAGGCAGTTGCCAATTCCCTGCTTTGAAAAAGTTCTGTGCAGTACCACACACAAGCTGGATGCTTAGTCAAACTGAAGCTAAATTGCATATCCTAACACTATGTTATATTGCTGTGTGGAGGGTAAAGAACTGACATTTAAAAGCAACAGATCTAAATGACACTTTGCCAGTCATTCCCTCTATGTTCATTTTCATGGGAGCTGAACTGCATGCACTTGAAAATAGCTAAGGTGCTTGATCCACCATTCACAGCTGCTGCAAACAAAGGACACTAAATATACCAGGGCAAGGAGAGATGGACCAGAAGAGCCAGCACTGTTCTTCTTTGCAGCTGATTTATACATGCATTGTGTTACAGCGACCAGACTCCTGCACTGACATCTTGGTGCCTGTAAATGCTCTGCTTGTGCAAGTGCAATGGGTGCTGTTTCAGCTGTGAAATCCACTCAACAACTGAGAACCTTCTCAGATGAAAATATCAACTTACCAGGCTGCTTTGAGTGTCTAAGGATAGGGGAGGTTCACCAAATGC
Organism: Anabacerthia variegaticeps; assembly: GCA_035583185.1. Lineage (NCBI taxonomy): Eukaryota > Metazoa > Chordata > Aves > Passeriformes > Furnariidae > Anabacerthia > Anabacerthia variegaticeps. Next base: position 56,143,538 of record JAWWEW010000041.1, on the reverse strand, counting down.
TTCAGCTGAAGATTGTATCAAGAAGCCATATGTCCTCCTGACTTGCCCCACAGCCCAAAGAACTCACATCAGGTATCTTCAGTGATGGAAGAGAATTCGATGTTTCTCTCAACCTACTTCTCATAATTCTGAAAGGGGACGGATCCTAATTCTGGTAGTGTTTACAACGTGAAGATGGAGGGCACGGCTAGAAATAACCCTTGACATCTCCCCCAGAACACCTCAACTTTCAGTTCTTCATGCCACAAGCCCCCATCCCTCCACAGGGCTGACACAGATTGATGACACCTTGCCAATCCTCAGCTGAGAAATCACAGGACTAAAAGACAACACACAGACCTATTGTATATCACTGAGGCAACAGTTATTGCTCTTAGCATTTATTTCCCAGCTAGGTTAAGCCACTCTCCCCTTTGCTACAGGGCAAGGATCCCATGGAGAAGCCTGATCACATTCCTGGCACAGGTAGGAAGCAGCAAAGAAGAGCTGGGGGCTGTAACTTGTGGGTGCTCTGAACAGCTGGAGGTCAAATCTTCATTTCCCAACAACCTGCAGCTGGTTTAGTGAGCCAGAAAATTGGGCTAGGAATTGATTGGGTTAGTCTGTTACCTGAATACTTCACGCTTAGATTTTCAGAGAATAGCAGGTGAAGGAATGCATGTGAAGAGAAGCAACTGAAGGTGGATTTATAGTTGGTCATAGTTTTAAGGCATTCTGAGTACAGAAACTTCATTCAGGCTCCTATCCATTTGAATGGGATATTTTTCAAAAAGCATCCATGTTAAGGAAAGCTCCAGAACAAGAGCTACATAAATTGCATGTGGCTCCTTTGTGCCCAGTTGTCTGTGACACAGCAGGTACTATTTCTTCTCAGGAATCCCCAAGACTGAGCACAGGGGATGGCTGGTGCTTAACAAGTAAAGCAGCCATCCAGAATTTCCTCCTCACTGAACTAACAGGGCAGAATTAATTTATTGCACAGGATTTGGATGATTAAATTACTTCTTGACAAGCTCACCCAAGGACTTAGCAGATATTAATTTGTCTTCACAAAACCCCTGCAAAAGCAATTTTAACCACAGGGTCTGTACAGAAAGCCAAGGAACAGATAAAATTAGAAGGCCGGTCTGTGATAGGCAGTACTTTCAGCCACCTAAAAAAAGTAGAACTTGCATCAACTCCTACAAAAAGAAATCAAATCCTGATTTTGTCCAACTTCACATCCTACCCATATGTTTCCAGCAACCTCCTGTACCTCTTCTCCTTTCTCCTACAAGCACACTTGTTCTTCTGCTCCAGCCTCTTCTTGAGGCTCCTTTCCTGCCTAGCCCCAGTTTTGACCTCCCCTGCTTTACTGCACAATCCCTATTCTTCCCCATTGCCTTTTAAGACTGGGCTGGATCCCTTCCTACCTGCACAGCAGCTCCTCATGGCAGAGCACAGGTTCAGCAAGTCCCAGCAGCCTGCTCCCTGGCTTTGCTCTAGGAAGAGCCAGACATAAGCTCAATCTCAGCTCCTTCTGGCTCTGCACTGTGTCTCCTGCCCCACCAGTTACCCAGCTCACACCTCAGTCCCCTGCACTGGCAGCCAAGGCCAAGGGTGAACAAAGTCACTCAGGTACACTGATACCCCATGAACTGTCCCAGGAGCAGCTAATACAGCTTCCTGGAGCCAGCAGTAAGAGAATCCATCCCTTTGTAACTAAAGAGTTTGTCTGAAGGTGGTCTATTCTACAACTCCTCATTGTCACATTAGTCACACAGTTGTACTGATAGAGAGACTGAGGATTGACAAACTCCACAACACACTCCTGTCCTTGTACCAGATGGAGCTTCACAAACACCTACCAGCCACTCTGAGTCAGCAAACAACTGCTGGAGCACTAAAGCCTCAGAATACCTGTAAGGCTTCATATTGTAGTCACACCTTGGGGCTTACCTTTGCAGCCTTCAAGACAAAGACCCAAGAAGCTTCTCCACAACGAAAGGCAAGGCAGCTCCCAAGGACACTCCCCCTGATGGGCACAGAGGCTGAAAACAGCAGCCAGAGCTGGAAGGGTCCACCAGCAGCCCCAGGCACTGTGAGGGGATGAGCCAAGTCTGGAGAACCCAGGCAGGAACAAGGCTGGAGACAAGTCCAGCTGAAGAGACAACCAAGACACAAAGTACAACCAGAAGGAGACGACTGAACACAAGCACAGCTCCCTCAGAGCTGAGACTGAGGCCGAGGGGTCAGGGCAGGGCTCTAACAGGACTCACCTGGGGTGGGCAGAGGGGTCAGGGCAGGGCTCTAACAGGACTCACCTGGGGTGGGCAGAGGGGCCAGGGCAGGGCTCTAACAGGACTCACCTGGGGTGGGCAGAGGGGGCAGGGCAGGGCTCTAACAGGACTCACCTGGGGTGGGCAGAGGGTTCCCCAGGTGAGGCTGGTTGGGCTATTAAAGGTGAAATGTCCACACCTGTGGAAGCCCCGGGGTGGGGGTGCCCGTGTGGGCACTGGGGGCAGTCCTGCAGCCCCCCAGGTGTTCTGCATCAGGAGCCCAACAGTCACTGCACAACGAGTGATAAATAATTATTGTTTCTGACCTCCCCAGCTGATTTCTCTTCCAAAAAGATATATCGAACAAGGGAAGCTTAAATTTCCATGGGTGAATTTCTCTGGTTTTTGTCTTCTCTATACTAGCGTTAAAAAAGACTGATGGTCTCTCGCCTCCCAAACTTGCAAAGCAGAATAGAGCAGCTCTTTTGGAGGGGGAGAAACACGTCTGCTTTTATGCAGGAGAGTCAGCAAACAGCCTGCAAGGCCTGAATTACAGTTAATGACCCATATGCTTCTCTAGCATTGGGCCAAAATCCAATATTTATTTTTTACGAGCTTACTGAATTGATCTAGATGGAATCAGTGTGGCTGGAAATGATCTGGAATTTAAATGGCTGATGTTCCTGGGAAATTGGATCAACATTTGAAGCCATTTTTGGAGAAATGCTAATTAAATTGCCATATCTCTTCCTGGGGAGGGATATAATTTCCCTCGTTTTCTCCAAATCTACTTCCAAAGTTTACACTGACCATTTTCCTCCTTTGTTAGGAAATCTGTTACCCCACAATCAACAACTGCAGACTGGTGGTTTGGCTGCTACTCCTGCTTAAGTGCATCCTGGATTTGTTACTGAGTTACAGAAGGAATTTTGATCAATAATTCTTGGCAGATGCAGAGAAAGACAAACCTGCTGAATTTATTTCTAAACTTTTGTATTCTTAGTTACATCTGATCTAGTGCAGTGGAACTACCCTGCAGTAGTAATACCTTGCTTTCATAGAGTACTTTTGTCTTTTAAAGCCAAAACATTAAAAAAACAATATATATATATATAAAGCAAAATGAAACTATTTCATCAAGGTCACAGCATGTATCACTGGCAAGATGAGGAAAAGGATTTCTGAGACCCAGAGCATCACACATTTCAGAGCAGAGAGGGAAATCATCAGTTCAAAAGGCAGTCTTGCTCACCAGGTGCTGAACTGACTTAAAGGGGAACTCCCAACGCTTTCTCATGTAGATTTGTTGAATCTCCCTGACTTTACAATGCTAGATATTTTCATTTTCTTTTAACTTTGTCCACTCTATTAATATGTGAGTGGTCTCAAAGACAACAAAAATGATGCAAAGGAAAGTTCCTTAGGGTTACCAAGCTCATCAGTCCTTAGGCACAAGCACCGTGCTTAAGTAATATTTTGCCGACAAAGCAGAATGCAGAACTCCTTCTAGATTTGCTCTTCGTTACCTGGATTAATGCCTCAACCTCTCTGCCACCCCCTTGGGAAACTTCCTCACAGATTTCAGACTTATTTGAAAGGCTTTGTCTGGGACCATTGGGTAAATGGGAGTCTCCACTGGGGGGGGGGGGGGAAAGGGGTCTAATACGGTTTAGGAGTTACTACAAGTGAAATAATGAAAGAGACTTTAAAAAGGGTCTAATATAGTTTAGGAGCTACCACAAGTAACAGAATAGAAGAGACTTTTTGGTAGTATATTGGCTGGAAGATACAACTGAACCTACACTGTGGCTCTGGCTCCACTGGAGCAATCACCTGATCTTCTTCCTTTTTCCTTCTCCTCCGTTTTGTTTCCTCTTGACCTTGACTGGTATTCAGGGCAGAGACAGTTTCTTCTTCCATGCAGAGCACCCAACCCAGCAGGACCTTGGCTCCATCTGGGATCCTGGGCTCACACCACAATGTTCCAACAGAACAACTTTCATTTTTTCCATGCCTGGAAGTTGGATGATTTATGGTGTCATAGTCCTACAGTGCTATTTAGAATATCAATTCCACTGAAGGTTCTTCTTATAAAGAGCTGTTTGTGTGTTTGGTTTTTCTTTCCAGGCTTGCTGATTCTTGCAAAATGTTCCCAGTGCCAATAAATGACAGGTTGCTGTAAGAAAATAGGACTGTTCTCTGGGGTCTCCTGTTAGCACACCAATGAATATTGAATTTCACACCTCTGATCTCTGGCAGTGCTTCACAATTCCTGACACATATTTACAGTAGAGGCTCTTGTAGACAATTAACTTGAGCCGTGCAGTATTTCCAGATAACCTGACCACTCTAAAAGATCCCAGATTAAGGCTGATATTGAATGCAGGGTTGGGAAGGTGCTCTCAGGACTTCATTCTGTTTGCAATCGCTTTTTCTATTAGGTTTGTAACTCCATTGCAGGTTTGGAGGACAAATATATCACTTAAGGACAAGATGACACTTGAATACGTGTCTTTACTTCATAGGCATTCCTGAAGTTGTAAAGCTGGACTTTTCTCAGGTCCTCTTTGGCAGCAGTTTAAGCAACTGGGTTAGCAGAAAAAACCAGAAAAAATGTGTTCTGCGCCTCTGTTTTAGTGCTGTGTGTCATGCCAGCTCAGCCCATAGTTTAGCAAATCAAGGCTGTATAACAGGACAATTACCAGGGCTGATTTTCTTCTGCTTTTCCCAGTAGTGTACACAGCAAATACTGCTCACAACAGAGGATTTAATCCTTATGTGCACCTGTGCAGGCTGAAGTAAAATCAAGCTCCCCATGCAGGATAGGAAGACAGAATCCCAGTCCCTTGTTAATGTGGGAGCCAGCTTAGCCACAGTGATGGTTCTCACACTGTGAGGTTCTCAGCCTGTGAGAACAAACTCTGCAGATTGAGCAGCTCGGTCTGAGTTACCCCAAAGTAACCCTAATTTGTGTTTAAAACTGTCACCACCAGGAATAAAATTAGTGGTTTAAACCCAACCTCTTGGTTCCCCCTACCTGTCCAGTCCTACTCTCAACATCCTTTTTCACCCCTTAATATGGTAATGGAGGTGACTAAAAAAAGCCTGAGGTATACAAGATGGGAAAAGAAAAAGAGTTAAAATAAAGCAAGAAATAAATTAATAAAAATAAGAAGCCAAAAGTGGGAAGAGAAATGTATAATGTCAGTGTGAAGAACTGCCAGGAACCATAGGAATAAGAGATTGTCAGTAGTTGAGGACACAGGCACGAAGGAATAACAAAACACTTATTTTTAGTCACGTCTGCTCGTTGCTTATGTAAGTGATCTTATACAAAACAAGAAAGGTGCTTTGAAGTGGAATTCCACATAAAAGAGATTGTAAAGATTGGCAGAATAATGGCATACCAAGTTACTGCTTCCCTTTTTGTCTTTGCTAATTGGTGCAGTGCACAGGGCTGGAGCTAATTTGGGTTCCAGCAGTACCTGCATTGATCTGCAGCATCAGTTCTTTACATTTTGTGTAACTTGGTAGGTGAAATGAAAAATCTGCAAGACCTGTGTGTCTTGCTTTCTCTAACTTTGGAAAGCAGTGCAAAACCAATAGTGAAATCAGGGCAGCAGCTGAAGGATCAAAATGTTCAGGATAATACTTCATCCCAGAAATGGGGAAAGTGGTGAATTCCTAAAGACAGCCAATAATGGGGTGCCACAGTTTATGCCCAATTTGTACCAATACTGTCATATTTTCCTTACACTGAGTCTGAGGACCTGCAGTTAAAACATGTGAATGAAAACAGAGAAGGTTCTCATTCTTGATTGAAGTTTGTCTGTGCTGCTTTAGGTAAAATCCTATCAGTTTTCTTTGTTGGCACTTATTCACCCATTAGTTTCAATGTATAAGTGGAGATCTGAACAGGACAAAAACGCAATGGACTGTCTTTTGGACTTTGTCCCAGAGAGACCTCTACTTTTGAATGCGCTGAACATTTTGCAACCCAGACATCCCAGTATGAGACAGTCCCATAAACACAGTGGGAAAATCATTAGGAGCAGCTGGAAGTACTAGAAATTGAAGAAGCAAGGGGAGAAAGTGTGCTCTGGCAATGTAGAAACTGATCTTTAACATTTTGTATAATCATAGCTAAGTTCTTTTTAAAGCAAACATGCACACACACACAGACACTCCCCACCTATGTGAAGCCTCCATAGGAATCTTTTTGTGTAATTATGCCTGAATCATTTTTTTTTCAACATGTCTTCAATGATGTCTAATACCTTGTGCAATACAGGAGAGGAATATTAGGCAAGAAATTACTCTGGTAGATCCAGTGGCAGCTGTTACACTGTCATTGAACTCAGCATCCCTCAACTGGAAATGCACACAAAGGCAAGGATACTTTTGTACAAAATATATATATATATATATATATAAACTATTTTTTACATTTTTTTTTAAATTCAGGGGGAGGAAATCAGAACTCTGCAAGACCTCTTGTCTTGTTTTCTGTAATTTTGGAAAACACCACAAGAGCAACATTGAAGCCAGGGGGGCACCTGGGACCAAGCTGAACATTTGAGACATTCAGGATAGTACAGCATCCCAGAAATGGGGACTAGTGGGAGATCCCTAAATCCCTTGTCCATGCTGAGATCAGCTGCTGGCAAAAGTGTCCCAGTGACCAACCCAGAAAGCACCACATGGGCACAGCTTTGACTTTGGCTGTACCCTTTGACCTCCAGTAAATTGCTTCCCTGCACCACAGACCCTCTGTTTTTCAATAAGAGTTAAAACTCTTCTCTGAGGGAAGTTGGTTAAAGCTTGAACACTTTGAAGACAAACCTCCCTCTGAAATGGCAGGGATTATTTTAAAAGCCTTCAGTCTGGGAATTAGTCATTTAACAACATGTATGTTGGGATAGCAGCAATTGTTTATATCTCCCCTTCTCAAGAGAAGAGTTAGAGAAATTCCACAAATTTCTTAGTCTTTGCTTTTGTAATGCTAATCTCCCTAAGAAGCAGCAATTTCTAATAAAATAAAACCTAGACTAAAATACAGAGATAAAGTCCAACAGCACAAGGGAACAAACTCAGGGGAGGATGAGGGAGAATCACTGAAGTGGTTTATATGGAGATCATACATTAACCTACCTCAGATTTTCTGCCTTTTTATGGAGCTCTCTGGGCAAGGAAGCAGCTTCATATTTTTTCAGAGAGAAGATTTTCCTGATTATTAATTCTCTTACCTTGCTCATATGGCTCTTTTCTCCTTCAAGGTAGGATCATTATTATTCTTTAAGCACTAATAACATTCTTGGCCTGAGATGAGACACGCTGTCCTATGCAACTAGGAATTTGAATAGGTAGATTACATAAATCATGAGAAAAGTGCAACAAAATACCTGCCCTGGGGGATGCCAAAATAAAGAGGTCAAGTGACCTTAGCCAGTGTCAACACCAGAATTAAATTTACGGCACTGCAAGCAAGTATGTCAAAAAGTATATAAAATGATGCCTTTCTTTTTGGTTTTGAAACCAGTAACCTCGTGTCAAAACACAAGATTAAAAGTGGAGATTCAAGCATGCTTAAAGAAATGTAGTCCTTGATATCAGCCAGGCTGCTGCATAATTCATGATCGCTGATTTTCGTAAGATGACCCTTGTCTCAAGCTTCTAACTTCTGCCTGAAGTTCCAGCCTGCCAATTACAATTCAGGAACACAGAAAGGAACTGAGGCAAAAGAGGCAAACCGAGCCATGTGAGCCCAGGATGTGTTTCCTGCTGTCCCAGCAGAGCAGTGTCTTTGGCAAGTCAGCACAGAGCTCATCTTAGAAACGCCTCTAGTGGAAGCCACTCAGTGCTCTCCTGTGAGCATGGATTGCAGCACAGCAGGTTTCCTTCTCTGCCTCTGCTGCTCAGGAAATGGGGGGGTTGTGCAGGAGTTGCTGGGTACGAGCAGAGTGAAGCATTGCAAGCCAGCACACACAGGAGACAAGGGGGGAAAATCACCCAAGTGTCTTACCAAGGTTTCCTTTGCAAACAGACCCCACTCAAACAGAGAACACCCAATCTAAATTCAGAAATAAGGCTCTCAGACGTTACTGATGACTAGAAGGAGACTTCTAGTGACAAGTGGATGTCCACATCTGCTCACACACCTGAGGGAAGAGCCCCCTTGGCTGATACTTCACCTAAGGGGTGTTTGGTGATTTCATTTTCCTGTGTGAAACACGGAATGGCGCTTTCCACCTCGATGCTCAGCCTGTTGTTTCCTCTGCCTTTGGCTTCCCTAAATCCCTCTGTTGGGTCCTCATAGTTTTGATTTCATCCTGTACGTGTTTGGTAGGTTTTATGGAATGTACCACGTCTTATCACGTGTCCTATCTCGAAGCAAGCACATTCATTTCAAATTAGGCATGATTTAACTAAAAACCCACCCTAGCAGCTTTGCTCCAAAGTAATCAGGAGAAGGAAAACCAGCTGACAGAATGGAAACCGCAGTATGTTCCCTGAAATGAGTAGATGGGGAACAGATGTCAATGCTGAAAGCGAGAGGTTAACCTGACATAAATAACCAAAGGAAAGCAGTGGGGAGTCCAATCAAGGCTGAATCAATGCTCTGATCTTGCACAGCCTGACAAATCTTTCTTGCTATTTATGGCTTCATTTCTCCTTGGCTCTCTGGGATTGCAGGTGGCAATTATGGGAGAAATTGTTGGAGCTTTCCCCCCCCCTTTTGTCAGTGTCCTGCTGGTGAAACCTGTCAGAGGTTGACCCTGCAAAAGGAGATGTAAGTAATCAGCTGGGATTGGAACATCATGACAACAGCTGCACAACTCAGGTTTTGCCTTGTTTTGACGTGTGTACTCCCTATTAACTCCTATAAAGGGCAAGAGACATTTATACCCATTTCAGAGGAACTTTTCATCCTGAAACTTTGTTGCTGCCACTCAATAAATCACTTCCTTGTGCCATAAGACAAAAGCTGTGATTTCAATACCATATAAAAATAAGCAAACTGAACACAGGCAAAGCTTTTTTTCTATCTGTAGGTAAGTACTTGTGCTGTAAAATCCCATATACATATGCACAATAGAAACCAAACAGAGCTATAAAAAATCATTTTACAAGGCCATCTAATTCGTCTTTCCACTAAGGGGGCCAGACAAGGCCTTGCCTGAGACTATAAATCAGAAAAGCAAAGAAAAAAAGGCAAGTCTTACCAAGAGCAAAAGAGCCTTTTGACATAGATGGTTTTTTTAATTTTTTTTTTTTTTTTGCCATAAAGAGCCAGAGAACAAGCTTTTTCCTCGACCCTGTTTGGAGACACTGAATTCAAACAGCATCCTCAAGGTACCTTTTCCCTCTCTTCCTAGCAGGCATCTACATGTTGTTTTCCAGTCCAGCATCTCTGCCCCGCAGGTAAAACTGCTGGGACTCATTCATGATTTCCAAGTGTGCCAATGCTTTTCCCAAGCAAAAAGACATGGGCTGTGCACAGACTTTTCAGGAAAAAGCACCCTGACAGGGGTGTCACTGTGTCATCCCTTGCTGGAAAAATACCTTGACAGAATGGAAAACCTATAACTAATCACTCATAACTCAAAGAATTCCCTTGAACATGTCTGCATCCTTGGCAGAAATACATCTTTTAAAGGGTGAGCACCTGTGAGAATTCCAGTGAACAGCAGTGAGCAGAGCAGCAAAGGTAAAAACAAACTGAACACGTTTTCAGGTGTCAGAATTGGTTTACTTTCAGTTTTAAAAACATGCAGGTAAGCACAAGCCTTCAAAGATGTGTGGGAGCCTGGAAGAGAGAGACAAAGTGAGTATGTGCATGTGTGTGTACGCTCACATGGGGGCAGGATGGAGAGCAGGAAAGCTCTCAGGTGTCTAGAGCAGAAACTGAAGCTGAATTTGATGTGCAGGACCTGAAAAAGGCTCCTGTTCTTTGTCTATCCCCATAGCTGTTAGACTTGTAAATGCTCACAGCAAAAAGCATTTGCTGTCTCCTCTTCCCAACCACTGACCTGCAGCATCCTCCCCCTTAATTCTGCTTGTCTAAAAATACCACTGGGGAGCTGGGAAGCATAAATTAATGCATTCCCATAGCATCAAAGAACAAGACATACACACAAGAGAAGGATAAATTGTGTGTTCTGCCCTCCACTCACCATATCTATTGTCAGTGAGCTGCACAGCATTGCTTTCACTCATCCCATCTCCCTCACTGAGCCCCACCACCAACACAACAGACACTCTCCAATATTTTAAATAGATATTTCTGTAGAGTGCACAAGCACTGACCATTTCAATAACATGCTCCTTCCTCTTCCCTGTCTCTGAATAAACTCGAGTTAATGGGTGTCCCCACGTGCACACTTCAGTTGTGTAACCCTTGGACAAAACTGCAAACATATAAGATTAACCTGTGCAAGGTTTGCCTCGTGGTATTCCCATGGTTCTCTTTTTCCCAGATTTCCTTTGAAGCAACCTTCCATTAAACACCTTTGTTCTACTGCTTTCAGGAATTCCCCATCCATTTACCTTCTGACTCTCCTTATGCAACACACTTTGTTTTTTGGTTTTTTTTCTGAGGGAGAAAAGAAAGGAACTAAAAGCCTTGGAAGAAGCTATTTTTTAATACCATTTATACCCCTTCTACACATACTAATTTAAAAACAAGCCTAAATCAAGTTAGTCTGAGAGAAAAATCAAAGGAACATTTTAAATTCCTCTGATTTGAGAGGTCAAACTGTGGGATGTTGCTGCAGTATGGAAAAAGGAAAGATCTAACTGCAGTGTGAGGCCAGTGAGGTGGGTCAAAAGGTATATCAGGGGAATTGAGAGAAAGAACCAGATAAAAATGAGTAAATTGAGCTGAAAGGGAAGTGGAGATGGATGGATGGATGGGTGGGTGGGTGGGTGGGTGGGTGGGTGGATGGATGGATGGATGGATGGATGGATGGATGGATGGATGGATGGGTGGGTGGGTGGATGGATGGATGGATGGATGGATGGGTGGATGGATGGATGGACAGACACACCGATTTTGTCCATCACCTTTGCACTTGGCAGGTACCTCCAGTTATTCTGCAGTGATTATACATAAGAAGAAGCAGTGAACAATGCTTCTTCCCCATTGCTGGGACTGGGAACCATGGGGAGACTGCTCCTGTAACACCATCCACCTGACATGAGGACTGCAGTAAATAAAGAGTAATTCAAGGGGGGAACTGGGATAAAAAGGCATGGGGTTACCTGCAATTTCCAGATGTATGCTGCCTATTCTGCTTTATCCCACAAGCACAGGCTCTGGTATAGAGAAGAATTTGCCACGGGCATATGAGTGACACCAGAGAGCACAGTCACATCAATTTGACATCTGGATTGGGATCGGAGTCCAGGAGACCCCTTGCTTACACTTCTTGGGGCTAAACCAGGAGGTGCCTCACTGCAGGGGAACTCCAGGAGACCTGGGAATATGCCAAAAGACGTGCAGCAAGAGTCCCTGGACACACAGATCCATGACCAGCCCCTGGATTCCACAGTTTGGGAAGCCCAGGAGAACTAGCTCAGAGGACCTGCTCCCTCGGAGATGCCTATATTTAGTCAGACGAATTCCTGCTTAAGAGCAGAGAGTTTTCACTGGCTGAGCTGGAGGCGAAACAGATGCTCAGCCCAGCCAGGATGCCATTACACTGTGATTATTATTACTGGATGCTTAACTTCCAGCTCTCTGGTGCTTGTCAGTGATGGATGCTGGGACAAAAAGAGTCCTCAATCCTGCAGATAACTGAAAGCAAACAGGCATGTAATTCTCTTCCTTTATTCTAGTAAATCTCCATTGTTCAGGTAAACCATCTGGTCATTATCACATATCCACACTAAGGCCCTGGGGGCCTAAATCCAAGTTAGGATAATCCACTGCTGAGCCGATAATGAGGGGTGACATGTGGTAAAATTAATTTTTTTTTATAGTTAGAAGTATTAAAAAGCCATTCAGTGAAATGAAGTTGTTGTTATCACAAACAAATTGCAGTTCAGCGGGAAAGAATTGCATTGAAAACTGATTGGCTGGAAAATTAATAATGTTTTGGGCAGCGTGCCTGCTCTTGGCACTTCAGAGGAGTGTCAGCCTGTGGCAGTGATCACACCAGTCCCAGAGAGCTGTCCACACCCCACCTTCTAGGAATCATGTGCTAAGTCTTGCTCCTGGGTATCTGGCACGAATTCCCAAATGTTGTGGAAGAAACGTGCCATCTGGGCAGAGCTCCACAGGGAATATTTGCCCATGTGAAAGGCTGGCAAAATGCCCAGGTGCCTCTTCCATTCCCAAAGCAGGGAGAAGTAAAGGCTGTAAAAGGTGTTTCCACATCAGCTCTTTCCATTTTGCTGTGGGGTCATGTACACAGGAGGAGAGGAGTATTTTGATTACCCAAAGGTGAATTTTAGCTTGGGAGTCTGGAGTTTCAGCTGTAGTGTTGTCTCAGAAACAGCTGAGCTGTGATGGCCACATCTCCCTTGTGGCCAAGTGCCCTTACATAAAAAATTACAGCAGCAAATAAGAGTAAAGATAACTTTTTTTCATGTAGAGGACTGTGGGAAGCTATCCCAGATCCTGTCTGTTGGTATAGGATGTGCCTTCGTGCAAGGAAGGCACAGTTTTCTTGTAAAGATCCCAGTCTCCTTCAGCTTCAATGGGATGATCAAAGTGTGTCGTGTGTCCTTGGGGATTTTGCCCTGTGTCCATTTAGGATTTTTGCATGAAAATTTCTTTTCATGATGAGTTCCCCTTTCTCAGCACTGAGAATGTCTGTGGGGTCAGAAGGGAATGGACACAAGCAATATCCTGCCCCAGCTTCAGCATCAATCACTTCTCTCTAAAGTTTGGTTGCTTCCAGTCTCTCTCTCTCTGTCAGCTTTGTCTTTCTGCCCATCCCATTAAGCAGAAGTGATTTCCACTAAAACTCCCCAATGGACTTCCAGAAAATCCTGTTCCAATCCAGATTTCATGGTTAGGGCAGATAAATACCGTGGTTATACTACCATTAAAATTGTGTCGAGAAGGAATGTGTTCAAACAAGACCCTTTGGAATACATGGAACTGTGTCTTGATTCTCTTTCAGCAAATATGGAGCCATAAAAGTGTCACTGAAGGTTATAGATATATTCAAGGAAGAAACAGTAAGTACCCTCTGAGATCACAAATCCTCTCCTCCACAATAAAACTCTTATCTGTAGTTATCACTCATTTTTAAAGTTGTCCAAGTCTAAAATTGACTTGAAGCTATTGTTTGTTTCTTCCAGTCTCAGAACCAACTGCAAGAGAATTACCTACTTTCACAATGTCTTTGCAAAGTGTCAGTACCAGAAGGCAATTAAACTGGAGCTCAGTGAGATATAATAAAATAAAAATTAATTAAAACCCGCATGTTCCATTAAAAAAAAAAATTCTGGCAAAAATACATCTGTCTTTAAATTCAGATGTGCTGCAGTGATAGAGCTGAACTGTTTGATTCCACTGATGATATTCTGGTCCAGCCTCCCCAGCAGTCACTTCTTGTCTCGAAATGGTAATCAATGTGAAATTATGAGGGAGGGGAGGAAGAAAAACAGCACCATGCACCACCTTGAATGGGTTAGACTGGATTATATCCCTAAGGACACGTGATTTCTCGGTGTCATTCCAGGCTCGCCATAATTGCAGATTCAGGCAGCTCTGAAGGGGACTGGAGTGAGGACCTGCCTTTGGATGGGCATGCACCTGCATGGCAATGGCAAATTACCTCAACCAAACGTGTTGTCACAGAGCAGGAGGGTGGTGATGTAAAATAAAGAGAACTGCTGTCCCAGCTGACTTAGATCAGCAGGGTGCTCGCTTCCCTCCAAGTATTTTCCTTCTCCTGCACCAGTGCCAAGGCAGAGGAATGAATCTTTCCAGCATCCTTGTGCCTCCAAGGGGACTTGGAGTGGCACACGCCAGTGATGTAGGTGGAAAAGTCAAGGCTGACATCACACATTGTTCTTGTATTGTTCCCAACAAACACAGCTAATTCCCTGCTTCATGTGAAATCCCCAGCGCTGATCCTCCCACAGGGAGTCTGTCCCGGTGGGACTGGAGGGATTCACGCAAGGAGAAATCCTTTGGGACCACTTAACACCAGAGTGGTGAAAATGGCTCTGCCTCTCTGTTTCAATGCTGTAACAGTTTATTTCCCACGTGTTACCTGGTCCCAAGAGTCTTACACATTTATAGCCAGAGGCAAGGCTGTTGGCAGAGACAGGGAATGAAATTCCATAGGCTGCGGGGCTTTCAGCGGACTGCTTGGATTGCTCATTTGTAAAGGCTGGTGCTAATGCCAGTCAGATCCAGATCTATTTGTGTGCTCCCCTGAAGTGAGCAGCTGGTGTGTCACCCCTTGCTCAGCCCCTTGCTTTGCACAAAGCCCAGGCAGACCCCACGTCCTCCCAATCCTCTCTGCTCTGCTCACAGAGCTTTGCTCCTTTCCCTCTTGGATTTATCGACTATGTGGTCTCTCGGATGTAAAATCCCAGAGTTTAGGGCTCTGGCCACTGCCTCCTGCCTCCATCCAGATATTCCATGGCTCACACTGCAGTTTATGGACACATAGCCCATGTGTTTTCTGCACACTCCCGTCCATACTCAGTGGCTTGGGGCTTTTTCCCCCTAACTTACTCTTAATAAAAAAACTACTAATAATTCAAGGAGCTCAGCTCCAGCCCATAAAGTGATCTGGAGACATCAGGCTGAAGTTACATTGGTTCAGTTCCCTTCACGTGAGAAATCTTGGCATCTTTGTGAGAGGGCTTTGGTGCCTGTATCTGCACACATATATATTGTATATAATGTGTATATTTTTCATCCCACATGAGCTGGCATGAGGGGAGAGTAGGGAGGCTCCAGAGTCGTTGGATTATTGTGGAGAAGAGGCATAATGAGACAGGCGTTAGCACCCACACTCAAGCTCTCTAAAATCAACAGACTTGCAAAAAAGATATGAAATCACCATTTTATTCCCATATTCAGAACTATATATACAGGGGAAAGGACCAAACTGTGACAGCAGCAGGGCTGCAGTCAGCTGTGCTGCCCTGGTTTCCTGACCCATGCACAGCTTATCTTGGGTTTGGTTATCCCTGGTTTGCTCCATCTCTGCAGACAGGCTGGAAGTGTTACAGCAGGCAAGGGGTGAGGAGTATTTGTTGTGACCAGCAGCAAACCATGCAGCCAGAGGAAACACTGGTCAGTGTTGGGTCTCCTGGAAATTTAGCTAAAATCTCTCAGTCTCTGGCTTAGAGCTGTGTATCCTGTTGCTGCTTGCACCTAAACTGCATCCACACGTGGTGGGAGAATCCAAGGGTCATTGGTGGAGGTGCTTTACATGACCTGGGCCATTCTTTTTGGCATGCCATTTATCATAGAATCATGGGAACGTTGGAAAACACCTCTAAGATCATCGAGTCCAAATGTCAACCCAACACTGCCAAGTCCACCACTAAGCCATGTCCCCAAGTGTCACACGTCTTTTTGAACCCTTCCAAGGATGGCAATTCCACCGGTTTCCCAGGCACTCTGTTCCAATGCCTGACAACCCTTTCAGTGAAGAATTTTTTCCTAATATCTAATCTAAACCTCCTCTGGTGCACCTTGAGGCCATTTCCCTTTGTTGTCCCCTTATGTTTCTTTGTTGACTCTATAAAATCTGCTCCCTTCTCGCAGGGAATGTGTATCGGGTTGTTTGGTTTCGGATGCTGTCCTTAGGCTGCAAACACCCTCTGGAGCAGGAATGTTGCACAGCCTTTTCCATCTGTGCTGTGTTCAGTGAGGAGGCTGAGCTCATATGTTACACTGAATTAAAAGCAAGAGCCTCCCCATAGCTGTACCATCGCTGTCTCGCTGCCACGGAGCAGGTGAGAGGGAAATGTGCTATGGGCAGCTTGTGGTCTGACAGAGACCATCTGTGTGACTGCTGACATGTCATTTAAGCACTTTTCCCCAAGTTATGTTGCAAGAAGAAACCTGCAGGAGATGTTGAGGAGCTCTGATGCAGCATGGTCATAGATGCTCTGCAAGCACATGTACTCTGGGAAAGACTTTTGCATCTTATAAAAGTTACCTTCATGGGCTTCTTGAAATGCCCAGTCCTCACCATGGACCAGTTATTTTTAATGAACTGTCAGTGTTTGGCACAGCAGGAACTGAGGATTAATAAAAACCTGCTGCACCGGCTGATTTGAAGAACTCTGCTGAACATTGAACATCAAGAGTGGGCAATATGGAATAATCTCTCCAGGATGGGTTGCTTTCAAGCACAAAGCCAAGCATGAAATACCAAGCTGTCTGCACGTTCTGTGTTTGTTTACTGTACAGCTTTTAAAACCTTTCTGCCTCAGAAACTGTTTCCCCTCTGATATCCTTCCTGGGATAAGGGACACAGTCACATTCTTAAAGTGCTGTTAGTGGCAGATGGAGCAGTGGAGGTGTCTTTGACACCCTCAGAACTGACAAATGCCTGGAGAATATTTACAGGACCTTGCTGCTGGCTCCTCTGGTAGTTCTTCTCCCATTTTCATGAAAGCAAAAGGTGGGTCCATGACAGTCTGGTCTGTCTTATTGCATAAGCACTGATCTGCAGAGCCTTTCTGTGGTGATATGTGCAGGACCTCAAGTTTAAGGTCTCCACCTGCAACCTCCTCAGAGCCCTGTCAGCATGAGGAGTGCAAGGAGTTTGGTCTTGTTGTATGTCTGGGACAGGGGACAGATTGGTGACATATCTGATGTCTGCAGAGATTTTTATTTGTATTTCAGACTCATGTCAAGGAAATTCCTCCAGCGCTGCTGGGGAGTTGGCTGTGTCAGTGACATTGTGTCACCCAGACAAATGCCAAACATTCACCTTCGCCTTTTGAGAGCAGTAACAGCCTCACCCCAGCACATCTCTAGGGGTTAATAGCTGTCTAATTTTCAAGATAGCTGAAAAATCCATCGATTACTGATGGGGCTCACACAAAGGTGGCATAAAGAGGCTTGTCCCTTCAGAGCAACAAGGGAGGCCATTCTGTTCCCACTCTCTCTAAAGCCAATTCTTGCTGACATCACCAGCTGTGCAGCCAGCTGTTGGGCAGGTTGGAAGGACCTCTTCCAGGCTGAGCCTGCCACCTTTAGCAGAAGGAATGTCATCCTTCACTGGCTCAGGTCCCAGCTGTCTACCACCCAAGAGAGCTCAGCACACCAATAGACTGGCCAAAAACCCACCTCATTTTACACAGCTCAGGCTGTGGCAATGCCTACATCTAACCATCAGCAGATGCCCAAGCAGGCTCTGTACCCAGAGTAAAATTTTGGTGACATGAACAAATAAAAATCTTTTCAATTCTCTCATGCCATCATGACACACCTAAAGCAGAGGCATGCACTGATTGCAAAGAAAAGGCCGTGCATGCTGACAGCCAGCTTTGGAGGATCAGGATAAAATTCCTGTTCCATGTTGTGTAAATTTCTGCTCAGGACACTTTTACATCGGTGTGTCTCAAAAGAGGGGCAGGTCCTAGGAAAAGAGAAAGAAGCAGCTTTTGATTTTGGCAACATCTGGTACCAGTGACATCTCATGGTCATGGTCATAGCAAGGCCAGGTTGGATGGGGATTGGAGTGACCTGGTCTAGTGGAAGGTGTCCCTGCCCATGGCAGGGAGGTTGAAATGAGATTGTCTTTCATCATGATAATCTTGGGACTCTCCCAATCCAAACCATTTGATGATTCTATGATAACACTTCATTGGTTGTGTTCAGATCAAGGCTAGCTGTCAGCAGCAAGGGAAGCTGGAATGCTGGATAGACTCTGTGTCTGAGCCCAGCAACTGGAGGAATCCACATTATGTGCATCTATTCTACTAGCTAAATGTATGTGTGGATATATATTCCTCTATTTTTATGTATATGTCTGTGTATAAACATATTGCACAAACAGACTCCTATCCTGATTAGAATCATAAAATTACAGAATATCCTGAGCTGGAAGGGACCCACAAGGATCATCAAGTCCAACTCCTGGCCTTGCACAGGACAACCCCAGCAATCACACCCTGTGCCTGAGAGCATTGT
Source organism: Anabacerthia variegaticeps (assembly GCA_035583185.1). Classification (NCBI taxonomy): domain Eukaryota; kingdom Metazoa; phylum Chordata; class Aves; order Passeriformes; family Furnariidae; genus Anabacerthia; species Anabacerthia variegaticeps. Next base: position 56,125,154 of record JAWWEW010000041.1, on the reverse strand, counting down.
CCAAATGCTCCTTGAGCTCTGGCAGCCTTGGGGCTGTGCCCACTGCCCTGGGGAGCCTGTTCTAGTGCCCAACTACCCTCTGGGCGAAAAAGCTTGTCCTAATATCCAACCCAAACCTCCCCTGAAGGAGGGTTCAGTGAGAGGAGGGACAAGGTGAGAGCACAGGTGCTCATGGTGTGAGTGGAGTGCTGCATCTTCTGCCTGCTCTGCCCTGTGTGACCATGTGTGCGTGTACGTGTGTGCACATGTGTGATATTCCTGTGGGGTGTGTGTTCCTGTGGGAAGCACAGATTCAGCCTCACTGCTGGCTGGATCTGGGGATGTGAAGCTGCATCAGCCTCACCTCTACCAGGTGACTGGATGTGGCATTTCCAGCAATTGGACAGCACCTCCTGTGTTCCTGGGGCCCCACATACAGTCTGGTCTCTTTGTTTTCCTTTGTTTATTGGATTTTCATTCATATTACTCTTCTCTTTCTTGCTTTCTTCCTGCAGTCCCTGTGGTATTGGCCTTGCAGTGTCTCTCTCTGCACGAGTGGTGGCTAGACCCAGTTCCCTTCTCATTCTTCCAGAAAAGTCCTACTGGGCTGTTATGCAGGAAAACTCAATTCACAGGGTTATTTTTCCATAGTATTGCCATAGTATTTTCTGCCTACCAGAGTTAGAGGGGTCTGAGTTCTCACTGACAGCTACTAGTTTTGATGTAAAGGCCTGATTCTGCCCTCACTTGAACATGCTATTTATACCAAATTGCATAAACTCAGACCCAAAGTGACTTACAAGTTATGATGACAGCTTAATCATGAGAACAAACTGCAGCTTTAAAACCCTGTGATTTAAATCATCTGTGAGTAGGATTTGAATCTAATAGTCTACCATTGAAGGCTGAACAGCCCAGTAATTGCAGCCGTATATGGAATACAATAAAAGCACCAGGAGAAAAAGAAGAAAGAAAAGCCTTTTTCAAGACAACAGTGCCAGAAAAAGTAATTACCACTGCAGCTCAGGCACTCCCAGGTATTAAGCACTTGTGCAGCAGCATGAGCATTTCCCAGCTGGCTGTGCTCAGCAGAGCTAAAACGGGGAAGGACAAAAACCAAAGCAAAATAGGAATAAGAAGAAGCACCAATTCTCTTGGTGGCAAGAGAGATTGTGGACATCACATCCCTGGAGCTGTTCAAGGCCAGGTTGGATGGGACTTGGATTGACCTGGGCTAGTGGAAGGTGTCCCTGCCCATGGCAGGAGGTTGGAAATGGATGATGTTGGAGGTTCCTTCCAAAACAAACCGTTCTGGGGTTCTACGATACTTCATTTGATCCAAGCAGTAGAAACCAGTGGTGGGGGAGGAATAGCTCATACCTGATGAATTTGACTGGCTTTGGGAAGGTGTTTTCTGGATTGTGTTTGAAGGTAAAGACAGTCAGTGCAGGTTTAATTTCTCCAGGGAAAGAATGCAGAGACCATTGTCACAGCAGCGTGACAATCTCTGCTTTGCCTTGTGCTACTGCACACACATTTCTGGTGCTTTGCTAGTGCAGAGATCATTTTGCAGTGTGTAATCCTAGAACTATGGAATGCTTTGGGTTGGAAGAAACCTTAAAGCTCATTTTAATCCAACCCTGCCATGGGCAGGGACACCTTCCACCATCCCAGATTGCTCCACGCCCCATCCAACCTCAACTTGGACACTTCCAGGGATGGGGCAGCCGCAGCTTCTCTGGGCAACCTGTGCCAGGACCTGCCCACTCTCCCAGGGATTAATTTCTTCCTCATATCAAAACTAAACCTACCTTCTTTCAGTCTAAAGTCATTACCCCTTGTCCTATCACTCCATGGCTTCTTTTCTCTTGGGTTTAGCATATTCCCCACATATGGCTACTCCAGTGACCCAAAAAAGGGCACAAGACAAGATTTAGCAGCGATTCTGTTTTGCAGGACATAAGCCAACACTTTCTCCTGAGCTGAGTGCTGTCCAGGTAGGGTTTGTTCTGCTTCTACTGAAGAGGGAGATACTTCCCTAGTTTTTCTTCAGTGAAATCAATCTTCCCATGGTTTTGTTCACACTGTAGTCACTTTAATTATACCAGAGATGTCATATTTCCAGAAGCAACCCTTAGCTTGGGGCACAAGCTTAAAACTGGCTTTCCACGGTGCTTAAGGCAAAAAATGTTTTAGACTTTGCTTGAAAATATTAAAGAGTCTGCTTTCCTTGATTGCTAAGAAAGGATGCACTGGGTCATACAGACTGATCTGCTCAATGCCATGTTGTGTGTCCTCTAAGCCCAGCACCAAGGGTAAAACTGAACCATTTCAGTCACCAGGAGATGTTATTTGTGTGGGATATGACAAGAGGAAAGGTTTCAGAACAGCCAGGCCTGAAAAGGAGAGTTTAAATGACAGGTTATCTCACCAGGTGAGTAATCTTTGAATCACAAGTGTGGAGAAAAAGACAGGAAAGGAGAAGTTATGTCTTATGGGGAAGAAGAGTGGATGTTTCCAGTATCAGGGCACAGCAGAAAAGAGTATTAACAGATGAAGGATATGCAGCACAGAAGCATGAAAATGAGGACAGGACATATTTTTGATATCCAAGGATGACATAGATACAGCATCAGAGAAAAGCCTGAGAGAGAAGAGCTGGTAGAAACACAGGAGTGGGGAAGAGAAGCTGAGGTGATGGCAGTGACCACTCCACCCTGTCAGCCCACCCCTGCACACGGAGGCAGGACCAAATGCAGCAGGAGCATCCCTGATATGTTTCCCCAGCTGTGAAAGAGCTCCTGTTCCCCTCAGTGCCATTTATACCTTGAAAACTTTCCTCTGGGTCCAATCTAAATGTTCAAATGCACATTTCCCTTCCTTTGTTGTTATTGTTGTTGCTCCGAGAATTTGCCTTTCCCCTCTCTACCGCAGCAAAGGGTTTCACATTGGCACATGGGTCAGAAAAAGGCCAAACACACAAGTCAAAATGGTTTTGAAATGGTTGGGTTCCATGCAGACTTGTTCAAATGTGCTGAATTTCAGACTTTGTCATCATCTAAATGCAACAGGTTTTGGGTGACCAGAGCAAAAGTGGCATTTCAGCCGAGATCCCCAAGGAAACTCAGCATCTTAGAGCTCTGTGTCCACCTGTCCACTTGTCTGCAAATCTTCCTTTCAATAATTTTTGTACATAAAGAAATTTAACAGAGAAATTCCTGCAGGTATTGGGAAAATCAGCACATGTTTGAGGACGAGGAATCCAAATCACTAAGGAAAAAAAGAAAAAGGAGGAAGTTCTCAGCTTAACACTTTATTCTCAGTGTCTGTGGCTTTGCAGTTGGCATGTGTGTCAGTCCAGAGTCCTTGCAGTGTTGGGGCTGGTGGGGAGGATGGGACAGCTGATGGGTTGTGGGGGGCTGTGGTGGGATGGTGTAAGAGAAACAGGATGCAAATCTGGAGGAACCTGGGCTTCACAGATACCACTTCTTGATTTTCCTTCTCAGGACATCTGTCCCTGGGAGAGGCAGGTGGCTGTCAGGGGAACAAAGCTGCCTTGAAAAGCAGAAGAACAGAGTGGCAACCTTTGGAAATAATTGTGCAGATATTAGGAGCTGATTTCAGGAGGCAAAAACAGCTCCTCCACACCGTGGGACTACTCTTGTTTCTGAGGAGGCAGTGGGCAGGGGTTTGGCAGTGATCTGAATGTGCTTTGAACACTGAAATGCACATCCTTGAGCAGGAGATGCAGAGTGGAGGGGAAAGTGATGATGGAGGGGAAAAGAATATGTAATTTGCCAAGCTGAAGTTCAAACCTGATATTTGGTTGAAAATAATCCCCTTCTGGGTCATTTCTGGTGGAGGGTTTATAAAGCATGGGTTTATTCCAATTCCACTCTTTCAGTCTATGGAAATAATCTTTCCAGCCTCCACTTACCACTTTTCAGCATGAATTCAAAATCCGACAGCTTGTCAGGCTGTCTTGTATCTACACTTCCCTCTGCACTGCCAGGGTGAGGTTAAAGAAGACATAAGGGATAGTTTAGAGGGATAAGGACTGTTGTGCAGTGAGAGGAAATGCTAATGCACATGACACTCTGAAACATTAAATGTAAAGGTCTTTTTGGAGGTTGTCTTGTAAAGGAATTGATGCATTTCTAAATGACTCCGTAGTGTGCCTTAAAATGACTGAATATCCCAGGGAACAAAAGGCATGTGGAATGTTTTCTAAAGATCTGCAGGAGAGCCTCATGGCCTGAGCAGGATAATGAAGATGTCCCACTCCAGCCATCCTGGCTTGTGCTGAAGACCAAAGAGGATGCTACAATAGCAGGAAAAGGTTCTTCCCCTAGAAGGTGGTTGGGCACTGGAAGTGGTCACGGCCCCAAACCTGCCAGAGCTCAAGGAGTGTTTGCACAACACTCTCAGGGACAGGGTGGGATTGTTGGGGTTTTTCTGTGTAGGACCAGGAATTGGAGTTGCTGATCCTTGTGGATCCCTTCCAGCTCAGGATATTCCATGATTCTATGTTTCTCTGCCCAGCCAGACACCTCTCCAGCTGACCTGGGAGCCACAGCACTGCCTGGATTATACATCTCACTGGCCAGAGTAGTCTGGGGTAAGAAAGGGAGAAAGGAGATCTTTTTCTGGACTTTTTGGAGGGGAAAAGAGACAAGGTTTCAAGTTTGAAGTCTCTTCATTGATTCTGATGAGATGCAAAGAGTCCATGTGGATGATTTCATGTTAAGCTCTCAGGAACAGAAAGCACTCAAGATTTCAAAGAATTTTATAAGGGAGTAGCTGGCAGAGGTCATCAAATTATGAAGAGTACTTAAATCAGTAATTAAAAGTCAGTTCTGCAGTGCTAATAAACCACAGCTGGAAGGGAGGGGAAGGGGAGCTTTCAGAGCACACGCTGTGCAGTGTCCCTGACCCACATAGCACAGGGGTCTTGAGTGATGAGACCAGACCCTAAAAGAGAGCTCCAGATGGATGGAAATCCTGAGCAGGAGGTTTTTGACTTGTCAGAGAGAAGGACCCAAGGGAAAGACCCCAAGGCATACTCAGTTTGCCAGTTGTCTTTTGTTATATTTGGGAAGTGTTCTTTCTCAGGGAAAGGAGACAGGCTGAGTCACAACAGACAGATGTAGTAAAGCAGCATGCAAAAGTCTGGAGAACTTTTGCTGTGGACAACCTATCCAGGGCTGTGGTTTGCTGCCTTGGGGTAAACAGGACTTCAAAATGTGGTCCTCACTGGGTAGGATGGGCTGTGGCTTCTCTCTGTGTGGCCTTTTTAGCACAGAAGTGAGGAAACCGTGGAATGAGGTAGTGGAAGGGCTCACTGGTGTCGACCTTGGGCACCTCATGCTCTTCTGTGAGCAGTGTCTTCGCTGAAGGTCTCCTGTCATCAAGGCTCGTGGTGTGATTCTCAGGGTTGTTCCGTGCAGGGCCAGCAATTGGACTTGTTTATCCCTTTGGGTCACTTCCAGCTCAGGATATTCTATGATTCTATCCAGCAGGGATGGCTGGGCCAGGGACAGGGACTTGCCAACTGGAACACTGTGTTATTACAAGAGGAAGGGAGAGAGTACTGGGCTGGCAGTTGCCTCACCTAAAAATGAGAGGGGGGCTTTAAGAAAGCACCTTTGTAGTCTGGAAAGGGCTTGGTGGTTGTGCCATGTTTGCCTGCTTGTCTTCCTTATTGTCCTTTCTTCCCTCAACAAAGCATTGTTTGGTTCAGTCCTTTGATTTTTTTTGTTTGCAAGGAGGAACTTCACCTCAACCAGCATCGGGGTGGTTGTGGGTGGGACCCCAAAATGGTGTTTGTCAGTGACACCTGAGAACTGAACCCAGGCCCTTTCCACTGTCCGCCTACTTCTGCCTGCATTATGTTTCTGCTAATTAAAGTCAGGCATAAAGGGAACTATTAGGAGTAAAAAATTGTCTGTTAGATTAGAAATATTTGATCCCCCCTCAGGTACTATTTTATTTGGTCTATATCAACAATTTCTTTGGATTTGTAGATGTAAGCTGGAATTTATCTGAATCTGCTCCTTCTAGTTCAATCTCTTTTGCAAAGGGTTCTCCTTTCTATGCTCTGGAGATGAGTCTGTAGGGAGCAATACACCCACAGCCTTCCTTTGGACCTTGTGTTCTTCCAAACAAGTCCACTGGCAGCACAGGAGGTTATTAGGATCAAACAGCGAGTGTGAAATCATCTATTTCCATCTCAGGTAAAAATTCTGAGCTGTGTAGGCAGGCAGGGCTGGTACTAAATTAATTGGACATGTAGATTTATTCACTCACAGCTGCATGAAGCTGCTGCCTTTCCCAGAAAGCCTCAACCCAACAAAAAAATATTATAAATAATAGTAATATTGATATTAATAATGATGATGATAATAATAACAAAAATAGCTCAAAAGGGGTGACATCCTCCAATCACCTCTATGATTTGCTAAAGTGCCTCACACTCCCCTTGAGGGTCTGGTAGCAAAATAGTTTATTTTCAGTTTGGAGTGTTTCTGGCTGTTTTCATTCCTTTTAAGAAATTAAAATAATAGTGCCTGAAATTTGTAAATGTAAAGGATGTCCCACACATGGAGCAGTTCACAATTTATCTGCTGTTAGAGGTTCCAGGCCTCCAAAATTTAAATTTAACATTTAAAGTGCACTTTAAATGCCCATTAGAAGCCCACAAAAGAATCTGCACGGTAAGGCTTCCCTTAATATATTTTTGAAATCACACCAAAGAAGTTACATTATTCTTAAAGGTTTTGCTTAGCACAGTGGAAAGTGTGTCTGGGGAAATACAAGATAGTAACAGCTTCAAAGAGAAATCCTTTATTCACAAAAAACCCCCAAACCATAACATGGGAATCTACTTGCTAATAAACAAGTGTTCTGCCCCTCTCATAAAACACTCAACAAGTTAAAGGGAAAAAAACCCAGCAAATTTAAAGAAACATTGAAATCGTCTCTAGAATTGTTCCATGAACTGGGTCAGGCTGTTTTGAGGCTGAAAGGGTGACAGGTTTCACCAGGAATATGAAACACTGATATGGCCATATCAGCAACCATCATTGAGTCCGAGAGCCTGGAGTCAGGAGCTGGAGCTGTGGTGCAAAACCCTGCTCATGGCTCTCTGCCCATTCTCTGCTTCCCTTAGAGGAGGCAGCTGGTTCAGGAATTCCTGACCTGTTGGGAATAAGATAGCTAGTATCACATATTAGCATTTAACATCTTCCTATTTTAGAAGTCTTTGTGGTGATTTCAGACGGCTGATTAAAGCTGTTGGCTGGACGGGGTATCCATGATATTGTAGGATTAGGGATTTGAGGAGGAACCCAGTGCTGGAGGATCTGAGACTGTACTCAGAATGGGGGGTTGAGAGATAAAAAATGGGAGGAGAAGCATCATTTAAAGCATTTCTTTCCATTTTAATATTTATCTGTGCCCCACTTTTAAAAACTCCCATGCTCCACCTTCTGCTAAATCTGAAAGACTTGGGTGCCTCAGCACTCATGAGTTTCAGTGGCCACTCAAGTATTTAGTTTTTACTTCATCCATTTAACTTCAGGAACCCAAAGATGGAACATTTGGCCCCAAGTTCAGCCTAATACCTCGTCCTATGAATGTGATATATATGAGATAAAGCCTTGAAGAAAATAGATACCTATTTATTGGGAAATCCATGTATTTGAAAGTAAATTGTGATTGACTGGAATTATGTGTATGTCAGGCTGTATAGTTAAATATTATAATAATATTGCCCTGCCTTAATTGCTGTCCTCATCAAAAATTGCTGAAAACATATCATGTCTACAGCTCTTGGTTGTTTCTCTAGGGAAATTTGAAAGTTGTTGGTTTAAGGAGACAAAATTTATCGTATTCCATCTCCCCTGTCAGTCAGTGTGATTCAACCAGAATAGCTGAGATGTGCAACTTTGATTTAGCCCAACATGCCTTCTCCCTGGATGTCATCCTTGGTACATTTGATTTTCCCACAGCATCCAGCCTCTACAGAATGAACCATGTTCTCCTTACACCACAGTTTCACATATTAGTACAGACAGACAAATCTTTAGATGACTGAAGCCTCAATCCTCAGCCTTGCAGATACTGAGACAGAGATCCTGACAGGGAACTGAGGCTCTGAATGCTTTTCTGGGGTGTTTTTTGTGTGTCCAAGCCATCCTAGATGGAAGAGAGGATTGATCCCTATTTCTGTTTCACACAATGATAACTACTGGTTTCATAGATACCTAGGTGGAGAGCAGTTAGGTTAAAATTCTTCTAACTGTAACATACATAGAAATTAAATTATTAATATGAGGTCACAGATTATGTCTGTGGAAGAACCATGCCCTGACCTGACTCTGATGCCAACAAGTTAACTCAATATCTCATGTTCTTTTTTTCATTCTTCTGAATAAACTTTCTGAATGCTGTTTTTTAACCAGCTTTCAGTGAAAACCACATCTTAGCTCCCACTCAAAGTGACCTTTCATTCTCACACACCTGTTATTTGTAGTTACACAGCATTTATATTGGGAACAGTAATTGTGGCAAAAAGGCCCCTTGCAGTGTCAGGATTAGGCATGTGGAAGCATTTCAGCTCTCCAAGAGGGTTATGAACTGACAGGTCGTTAGTGGGTACCAAAGATGTTGGGAAAATATGGCTTTATGGTGGTTTTGGAAACTCTCCCTTGAAGAATTTTGGTGATTGTGCGTGCTCTACATTCTCACCATGAGAAGAAAGAAGCAACTTCTAAAGACGACAGATGAGTGAAGAAATGAAACCTCCTAAGAGGTGAATGACTTATGTTCCCTGGTAAAGATCTTTCTGTTCTTTGACATTCATATACATTTTTCACTCTTGAATTTTATTCTTAGTGAGAATTGCCAGCACTGGGGGATTGCATTTTACACTTTGTAAATCTCAGAATGTCCAAAAATGACAACAGCACACATGGGTATATGTGAGAGCACATGCACACATTATTCATGGCACTGGCTGGATGGAGAGCTTTGCTTTTCACTCCCAGCAGTTCTCAGCTAAGGCAATCTCACAGCCATAAATTCACTACAGAAGTCGTGCTAAAACTCAGGCGAGAAATGAGAAGTGTTTCATTCTGCAAGTGTAAACGCATTCAAGCTGAGCTGTGTGAGTAAAATATGTCTTTTAAACTCCTTACTCTGCCTTATTGTATAGCAGCCACAGTTAAAAGTGGGAGGTATTTCTGAGTACAGGGGGTTTAATTGCAACAAGACAATGTGCTGAGAGATCAGCTCTTACTAAACCATTTTGGTTGAGGCTTGGCTGACCTACAGGACCTCGTGTATCCATCCTTGTGCCAGACAAATGTTCTGGGAACAGGTTGCACAGAGAAGATGTGGAATCCCCATCTCTGGAAATCTTCAAGGACTGTTTGGATGGGACTCTGAGTAACCTGGTCTAGTGGGAAGTGCCCCTGATCATGGCAGGGGGTTGGAACAAGATGATCCTTACCCAAGCAAACCATCCTAATCCAAACCATCCTGGATTCCATGATTCTGTCCCCACCACCCCATGTCGATGCTGGTGTTACTCTACAGGCACTATCCTTGACTCCAGGGCACTGGTGCTGTTGGAAATGCCACGTGACTCAGGTGGAAGAGCTTTTATTGTTATTCACTGGCTTCATTTTATTATCCTGATGTTTCACCTTAATAGATCATAACAGGGCCCTTCCCTCCTGGGTACCTCACCCTGCACACCTGCTTAGGATGTATAAGGAAGTCCTTATACTTTTTTCCATAGAGAAATTGCATTGTTCAGAGAGAAAATGCCTATTTCCTTCATTATGCCATTTGCTGGATTGTTTTGATGCCTGAAACCCTGGAAAATAGACACTCTAGATAAAGTTAATGGAGAAAAGATAGACAATACCTTTATTGGGAGTTCGAAGGTCTGGGCCTCTTCTGATCCTTCGAGCACGAAGGACC
>JAWWEW010000041.1:56096979-56115088 GCA_035583185.1 Anabacerthia variegaticeps | reverse complement strand
AAGGGAAAGGAAAAGGAAAAGGAAAAGGAAAAGGAAAAGGAAAAGGAAAAGGAAAAGGAAAAGGAAAAGGAAAAGGAGAGGAAGGGGAGAGGGAGGGGAGGGAGAGGGAGGGAAGGGAGGGAGGGAAGAGCAGGTTGGTGAAGCCAAGACCATTCATCTCATGCACTTTGGTGCAAGCCCAGTCCCAGACTGGGGACACTGGTTCATAACCAGACAGGAGATGCAGCTCTGTGTTTATAGCTCTGCTTTTCCCAGCCCTCAGTATTCAAACAGAAAATAAAACCCTGTTGTAAAGGTCAACATTTGAGCTGAGTGTCAATGTGTGGAAGTGCTCAGTCCAGTAAACAGTGTCATTTTCCCTCTTCCACACTATGACAGCAGAGAGGTTTGCTGTGTAAAATGCCAAAATGTTGTGGACTGAGGTTACTCTCATAAATTTAAGAAAGAAAAATTGTTTACAAATGTACATATGATAGAATTTTAATGCCTTTACTGGAATTCATTAATCTTTCACCCTAACAATGTCAGAGTGACTGACAGTCAGTCATGGAGGCATCCAAATGAGCTGTGGTAAAAAACATTTGCAAGTTGGGAGCTTCTGCAAGACCTACAGGGGCCCAGAATAATGGATTATTCCATTTTCTAGTGGAATTTGGCCCAAGCTGGAATGATCTTATACTCTCCCTGTCTCCTGTCAGTCACTGTATGACTGACTTCAGCAAAAATAATAAAGAAATCCAACTTTTGTTTTTATTCTGTAGGCAAAAAAAGGGAAATATTTGTATGCATTAAGTACAAATAACCTGTAAAATCCTTCATCTCAAAATAATTAATGATCTTGGAACCTAGCAACACTGGAAAGGCATTCCAGTACAGGCAAGCCAGGAATCTGGCAGCAATGGGGAGACGGGAAATTTTGTACAGAAAGGAAGGAAAAACTCTAATCACATAGCCAGGTTCATTTCAGAAACCTTCTGAAGCACACACGGAAAATTAGTGATCTTTAGCTCTGTCTGGTACACAATTCCCTCTTCTAAACTTCCCCTTTAAAGTTCTAAACACCAACCAAGGAGGTAGATGTGACCAAAGCAGGAATCTATAGGAAAAATACCTGACTACTAATAACCCTGAAATAACTGATTTGGAGCACATAAAATGGCAATTATAGAGTGGGGAGGGAAACCCAAGTTGTGTCAGTCAGGTCTAAGCTGGATGGAGCAGCTGAGGCCATGAAACTTCATGTTTCTTTCCAAACCCATCGTGTGTGAGGATCTGTGGATTAGCATTCCTTTCCCTCCTAGCATTCCACAGCTTTTTAGAAACGCTGCTGCTGCAGGGCTGTGACCAAAGCAAGATTCATTTTGTTCTGAACATTTTGGTGCCTTGATTACCAGGATGGTGGGATTCAAAAGCACTATTGAGCTTTACAAAACAGCTGTAACATGAAAAAAAAGGATTGGTTGGATTTCTATATTAAGAAAAAAGCCAGCACAGACAATTAAGGTAAAAATACATCTGCTCAGGTGCCCAGAGCACACCTGTGAGCTGAAAAATTCCCATATTGTGATCCACTCTCAGTGGCCCAAGTAAATAATGGACCATGACAGTTTGTGAGTGCATCAAACCCTTGGAGTCACAGCCTCAGTGTCATGGGTTTGACACATTACACAGGGGAAGGACACCCAAATGCTGAGAAAGAGCCTTTATCATCACTACAAAGTGCAGAAAAAAGCCATTCTGTGGAAAAGTCCCTTATCAATAACCTCAGAGCCAAGAACTTGGCCGGTGCTGGAATATCAAAGGGAGGAAAGACTTTTGAAGAAGGTGGGAGGTATCCAGTGGGCTAAAGGTGTTTGTGGGACACTCAGTGACTCCCACCCGAGCACTGCAGCACTCTGGGCATCCACAGGGACCTCTGTAACTCTTCCACTGCCCTTTAGTCATGCCCTACTTTACTTTTTCTTTCCACTTCCAGAAACCTTAATGTTTTGCATAGGGACATCAAACCTGGATCCAGACACAATTCTCCTGTGATATGAAGGAACTCTGAACAAAGGATGAAATCACAGTGCCAGTGACGTCAGTGGAAATATTTGAATTTCATTTCAGCCAGGGTTCTGTGTCACTCTCTGGGGCCTTGGCAAACTCCACACATGAACAGCTAATTAATGGAATACACCTCCGTGAGCAACACAGAAATTAAATGCAGATGCTAAAAGAAGTTCTGCTGGACCCAGAGGAATAAAAACACTTTCATTAAATAACCTCCTCATTGGAAACCAAAGGTAAATAGAATGATGTGTATGGGTCTTCTGTATTAATTTTCCAGTTATTCAGATGGCTCTGCTTTAACTCCAAATATATTGAGTTCAAATGTTCAGGCATTTTCCAGCTCTTATTCCACCGTCACGATGTTTTCAGTTCTAATAACTTAAATTCACAGTGTTTTGTCTGGACTTGCAAATAATCTAATTAGGGAAAGACAAACAATCCCAGTGATTTATATAACTTAGCAAACACCATGAAGGCCTGAGTTCAACCACTCACAATGAATTTACTCACAAGACATTCCCATGGAAAACTGGTTTTGAAGAAACACACCAATCATTTCAGACATCCAATTTCAGCACTTCATCATCAGCTCATCACAGGAGCAGACACAATCAGACTAATTGTTCATCAGAAATTATTCACTCAGCTCTGCACTTTCTAACCTGATGCCAAGTGCTGTTTAGGTGTGAAAGGAGGAGGAAATTGCGCTTGGTGGGTTGAGTCACTTCAGACATTGCCCGGTTTGCTGTGCTATCTGACAGCTTCCCATCAGAACTAGAAATTGAGCTGAATCCCCACTGGCAGCCCCTGATGCCTGGAGGTGACACAGCCATGACACACCACCAGAAACTCCTGCCCAGACTCATTATAGCTAAATAAAATGGGCATTAGTCTGCAACTTAAAGGATAAATTAGCTTCAGAGGATATTCTCTTCTTCCTGCTAGTGATGAACAGCTACTTTTCTTATTTTCCAGCAACTTGGTACTACTTTTTGAGATCTGATTTGAATTAAGCACTACCTCCCAGGGGATGAGGAGCAAAGCTGTCTTCTCTAGGAAGACAGTTGTCAGAGATCAAGTAACAAGCCCTGCAGGCACTCAAAACAGCAGAGAAAACAACAGATCAGTTGGAAAATATTGTTCCTAAATAAACTGAGTCGGCTATTTATTTTATTTATGCATATGAATGAACTCATATGCATGTGGGATTGAAAACAGTGGTCACATCCCTCTGCAAAATGACCTTTTACAGAGTCTTCTACAAACTGGGCTCTGTGAGTTTTGTTCCCAATCGCAGGCCTTCTTCACTTTGTTCTCATCACTAGAGACTGATCAAACTCCAAAGTTTTCTTGGAACACACAAAAAAATCCCTGAAGTTTTATGAAACACCCAAGACTACCTGGAATATCTCACATTTCCTGTGGCTGAAACAGGGAGTGGTGGGCAGATGATAAGAGAATCCACCTCCAAATTCAAAGCAACCTCCCTTTCCTGTGACCTGGGACAAAAGAAGACTTGAAATGTCCTAGTGAAGTTTGGTTTAGCAGCTTAATGGCTATTTCACCACCTAGAGAGTAATCCTGTCTCACCCACTGCTCAGAAGGTTAACAACAGACAGAAACCAGGCCTTGCTAAACAGAAAATATTCTTTATAAAAATTTACTCCATCGGTTATCTCCCCCAAACAGAGAGTGGAGGGAGCCTGGAGGGTGCTGATAAAAGGACTGTGCTAGAGAAATGAATGGGAAGGTGCTCTGCCCAGCCTTTAAAACTTGTCACTCAGGCTAAGCAATTCACTGTGCAGATAAACTGTTTCTATGGAGGCCACTGAAAGGAGGGATGCTTCAATACTCTTATTTTTCAGGAAGGGTAAAGAAGAGAATTGAGGCACATTTGAGGATGATGCAGAATGAATACAAACTGTGTTGCCAAAATCAAGATATTATTTGTATTCTCACTACTCCCATTTTTAGCATAGACCTCATCTCTTAAACAAATCAATCATTTTTAATCACTTCATACCAAACTGAAATGCTCTGAATATTCCAACCTGAATATTGCCTGAAAATATTATGCATTTTTAGTGGCACAAGAAAGGATTTTTTATAAAGTTATGGTGTAGCTTTCATAAAGGATACGCATCATATATTCTAAAGAACTTGCAAGGGTTCCACAGCTGTGCTGTGATACAATTTTCCTCACATAAATGAATTAAAGGTGAATATTGCAAACCCCTGCTGCAGAGGAACAGATTGTGCCCTTTGCTGGGCTCACCACTGTATCAAAAGCACCCAGTAGAATTTATCTTGCTGTCTGTCCACAACATATGAAACTTGAACACTTCCTTCCAATAATTGTAAAGTGCCAATGCCAAGTCATCATTGTGTTTCATCACAGGAGTAACCAGATCATCAGCAGGGTAAGAACAGCAAAGCTGCAGGACACTAGAAAAGGCTCTGGCCCAAGACCTCAGCAGGAACCCCTTGGAGTAAGTAACATTTACAGCCTCTCTTTTAAATGCAGCCTTCCAGCAGACCTTGCAAGACATTTCCACTGTCCCTCTGAAGCTACCTCAGGTTGCTGTAGCAATGAGCCTCTGAAGATGGAGAAAACTAAATATAATGCTTTGAAAATAGGCTTTTGCTCTGTTGTAAAATGGATTATACTGTCTGTGTGTTACCCTTCTTGTTCCCAGTACCCACTGGGAACACCCTTATTGGTATGCAAGAATGTACCTGGGCAGGTTTATGTGAAAAGCCCCCTCACCGGTCTTTTGTTAACCCCTTCCCTATTTGCTGTTAACCCTCGGTTTTCATTGGTGTGAGTCACTTCCCCTAAAACCCCTTAAAAATCCTGACCATGGGAAGAAACCCTCTCTCTGCTTCCTCTCCTGTGGTCCTGTGTGTGTGTCTCTGTCCTGGGACATCTTGGAGACCTCGTGGCAAGGAGGGAGAGGGGGAATAATCCACTACACTGTCGTAGGTTGCCTTCAGGATATGGGATTGTGCACATCCAGATGTATTACATTTGATTATTTCCTTCACCATTCTGAGCACCCAACTGCCTGTTCTGAATCTGCAGACCTCACCACCTTCATTCAGCCCCTGCTGTTTGCAGATAGCCAAACTGCAGCCTTGCTGCAATCCTGTGAAGTCAATGATCAGACACTGAATTTTGGAGGGTGGCTTTAGCCAGCCTTGAAACGATGTGGAAATACCCACTGGGAAGAGATTCCCGAGGCACAGGTGACTTTTATCTTGTGAAACTCTCAGATGATGTGGGACTTCATTTATTGTAACTAATGAAGATATACAGAAGCATGAGAATATGCAAGGGTAAAGCAGGTTTCAAGACTAGAGAAGAAGGCAAATGTTCTTTACTAGACGAGCATTTTGAGAGAAGAAGGAGTGGCACTCCTACCATGAATGTATAGAGGCACCTCTTAGTCTATGCTCACAATCACTCTGTGAGGGAAATCAACATCAATTCCTATTTCACAATTAGGGATCCAAGACCCAGAGGAGACAGAAAGGTGTTTGCACGATGTAATTTGGTCTGGTTAGTGTTCCTGAATGCTCAGCACAGATACAGCCTTTTCTCCACGGGATAAAACAAACACTTCAGGATCCTGCTCTGTGTTACCACTGGAGAAACTCCTGTCTCAGTGATTATACAAGAAAATTTGGGCTGCCTGAAATTAGCACTTAAGCCAGGGGCATAAATCGAGTTGTGGAGAATGTAAAAATGCCAAAAATCACCACCCCAAAGATGAGAAGAGATGAAGCCAAGATTACTTGGTGTGTCTTCTGTGTGTCTGGCTTGGCTTGCTGGCTCTTTCTGCAGTGCTGTGTGTCCCCAGAGCCTAACAAGACCGGTTCATGTGCTATTACAGTAAGAATAATAAATAGTGGACCTACCAAAGCAAAGAATTATAATTTTTAGAGGTGCCAGACAGAGAGATGCTGCAGCAATCCCAAAGGGATTAGCCCTAAACCCAGGGAGATTTTCAAATGGAGAGACTTCTGAAAAACCAAATGTCTCTCCTTTCTAACTTTGTTAAACTTATTTCTTGCTGTTCTTGTGCTTCTGTTCCCACAGAAGGATGCAGAAGCAGGGCATCCTAACCCTTTGGGAATACTCTGGAGGGGTGGCAGCTGGTGGGCAATGACAGTGGAGGTGTTGAAACAGTTCTTTTACAGGATCTACACACAAATGCTGTGCCTTAGAGGTTTGCAATGTTGTGATCACATAAGAATAGCCATCCACTCTCAGGCAATTATACCAATCTTTCTATTATTTAGTGTACATTTTCCAGTGATTAATTTACATCTCTGTTTGTAAGAAACTAAGAAACCAAGAAAAGAAAAAAAAAGCCTCTGCAGGTAGTTTTTTATGAAAGTCTATTCACAGACAGAACCTGCAGAGAGCCTTCTAATCTCAGGAGTAACTTCAGTCTTTCAATTATTTCACTGCTAAACAGGAAATTAATTTTCAGTCATTTTATCTTGCACAAAGTGTGGTTGGATCAGGTTTTTCTTAATTTAAAATAACACATTTTTTCCTCTGGGCATCATGGCATTGAGAGAACTTTGGGCTTTTGTGTTGGTTTTTTTTACTGGCATGAATCTATTACAGAATTTTCATGTGAGCATGTGTTGAGTGCCTTACAATGGAAGAATTAGAAATCCTTTTACCATCCAAGTCTCTGTGCTAAAAGACTACTTGAGAAAATGAAAACTGGGGTGAAAAACTGAAGAAATACTAAGGCTTTCAGATGTAGGTCTAAATAAACTATGATAACCCACCCATTGGGCCTAAATGAAGGTACTTAAGGCATAAAACATAGCAGAAGGAGCTCTTCTTTAAAGAGCTTTACAGGAAGAATCTCACTGGTGGTTCCTCAGTGGGTCACCCACAGGCAGGCACAAAAGGTTTCTCACACATCCTCTAACCTACGCAGGTTTGGACAGCAGCAAAGCATTTCCTCACACGGGTAAACTAAATCCTCTCAAAACTGTTGTAGAAACTTCTTCCCAGGCTCAAAATGCTGTTTCCACCCTCCCTTCCCACACAGAATGACTCTACCTTTCCCAAAGAAAGAGTCATCCGAGCTACTGCCTTTCCAGACTGGTGGGAAGGGACTACCAAAATCATCTGGGCTTGCTGGTGAGCCCAGGTGTCTCTTTACATTGCACTGGCACTGCCACCCTGAACTGCTGCTTGCTTGGATGCCTAAAAAGGAAGAGCAGAACCATCCAAACCAGGATCTTTTTGTTTGTTTTCAGAAATTGAGCCAAATCCCTAAATTAAGTGCAGTTTCTGCAGGTCAGAGGCGGGATGGCTTCCTCACCTCTGGCTAGATGCAGAGGAATAAAGAAAACAACAATAAAAAAGCTGAGAGATGCAGTTTCCTTCTGGATCTTAAACAGTGTCCAAAGTGAATAATTCCTTCTCATTCCCCCCCTTAGAGCCAGGCATGGCCCAACCCTTTGATACTTTCTGAATGTGTTCCCCTAACCTTTATAAGACAATCTATGGATGTCAAAGCACATTGCTGATATTACTCTACACGTATTTGTTCCTCTTTCTCTGGCCAAACCCCTGGCTGCTGCTCGCAAAGAAAAACAAATGTAACCTGACAGGAAATGGTCTTTTGGGTCTCCCAAACCTGAGCTGAGATCACCTGTGCTCTGCTCTTTGTGCCTGTTTGTGCAGAGAGAGAAGGGTGACAGAAAACACCTGAGCTCAGTCTCCTCTTTGTCTTTGCTGCCAATTACATGAAAAGGAGCCTTCAGTTCTGGTGGTGGGGCAGTGACTACATTAATGGATCTGCAATGTGGGAAGTCCAGGAGCTTTTAGGCCCTAGCTGTGCTTAAAATAGACAGAGCATTATAGAAATGTTAGGTATTGAGCTCATTTTCAGACGAAAGTGTGGGGTTCCAAACTTCTACATTAACTGCTCAGCACGTAGGGCTATTGCATCATTATTCTTACACTGGGAGCATATATGGAATGGAAAAGGAATATTTCATGACACCTTCAGTAGCTAATGGACCTGATGGAGAGACATATCCTCAGGGGGTCTTTCTGCCTTAGCCTGGTTCTTCTTTTCCCTCTGTGTACTGGGGAAATGTTTTTGGCTTTTGTAAGCATAATTGCAAAATTCTCTTTTCCTATAATTCAGTATTGGAGGACATGACTCAATTTCCTCATTATAATAAATCTCCATCTAACTGAAAACCCTGGCAGGAATAGATGATGCTTCCCTGCTCTAAACAAAGAGGGAGATTCTGAGCACACCTGTCTTCATTATTTTTATTATTATTCATCAATATTATCCAGAGGAGAAAGCTTTGAAGAAGCAATTTCAAGATCTTAAGATGCCTGGCACATAAAACAATTGGATCCAGCTGCAAACTGTCATTCAAGTTTCCCAGTATTTCAGGTTCCTGACTGATTAATTAAAAAGTCAATTGCTGGATATTTTTACCTGCTTGTGCCCTCCTAGTCTGTTAGTACAGACTGTGCACCAGGAGTTAGAAGTGACAGTCCTGCCCCTTCCTACTCCTTGCTGACTCCACTGATATTTTGGATGCAGTGGGACCTCAGTAAAACATTAATTACTGAATTTTAGACAGAAATATAGTTATTTCCCGTCTTTTATGATCACCATTTTCATTTCATTTTAAAAACTAGTTTTCATTCACTTAATTAAAGAGATCAGCTCCTTTTTGCACGTCAACAGCATCAGACAGGAAAATACTACATGAATTGGAAGAGCTCATCAGAGTTTGGGTCTGACAGTAATATCAAAGAAGCTGCAACAAAATTTATCAGTGATTGTGGGGTAATTTACTATTGTTTAATCTACTTTTTAAAATATGTCTCTCATGCATTTCCACAGCTCCCACACCTATCTAATGCCATTATCTGTTACTATAATGCAATTATCTGGTTAGTTCCAGCTCAGTGCCTGGCTCAGGTACATCTCAGGTCTCCCCACGAGCCACCCTGGCAGAGCTGCTGCAGGAGCAGAGGGCTCTAGGAAAGGCCACCAGTGTGACAGATCAGAGAGGGGACACAAACCCAAGCAGTGGCACTGGGAGATGTTCACCCTAAAGCAAAGAGAAGCCAATATTAACACTGGATTCAGGCAGTCTGATCCCCAGAATCCAGGTTTTTTCACACATTAGGGTACAATGCTGCATTCGTGTCAGAATTACACACAGCTTGTCAAGAATGCAATAAGTTTATGAAAAGCCATTTCCTGATGTCTGATAGTGATGTGCTAAGACAACCAGTTGCTCCTTGTACACAGGTTACAGCAAAAGGGTTCATCATCCTATGGCAGGGATACAATTTTTTAGGAGAAGAGGAACAGGCACTATTGAAGTTTTTAGTGATAGGTGGCTGAAAAATGAATTTAATATAAGGCCCTTCTTTCCATGTTTGCTCCTTGGCCATAGGAATAATTTTATTCCATTTCTACAAAATATGCTGGCTGACATTGTTTAGAAGGGATTTTATGTGATCATATTCTTGCCCACGGCTTGTTCATTAACTGCCTCTGGCCAGCCTTGCTTTTGTCATTTTTTACTTATAATTTGCTATTTATACAGAGCTGCTACCATGAAAAATCCCAGGGTATTCATTTGGTTGTCTCCACCATCCAATCACACTTATAAGGGGAAGAAAAAGGACCTGAAGAAGTTTTATAGAAGTGAAAATTCATGCAGCCAGAGTCATCTGAGAATTCACAACACTTTCAGAGCAAGCACATATTGGCATGATTAATTTTAAGCTTTCAAATGAATGCTATTGCTAAGAAATTGCAGCTTGTATGAATATTCATGGCATCAAATAAACTTTCAAATACCAGACTGAACTAATTTCATTAGAATGTATTTTCGTAATGGCATTTTGAAGGAGTCTCACAGCTCTCATGTAAATTATTTATTTTTTTAAGCATTATTAGTTCCCTCCCCATCTGCCAGTACAATGATCTGTCACTGATACTCTGAACAATACCAAACAAGTTTACCATAACAACTCCTAAAATACATATAAATAAGAGACCTGCATGTATTCTACAAGGATAGGTATGGATAACAGAATCATCAAGGTTGCAAGAGACCTTCAAGATCATTGAGTCAACCTAGAAACATTTTACCCAAAAGTGATTCATTTGACCCAAATAAAAATACACAACAACCTACTAAGGGGATAAGCTCCTGCTTGCTTTAATTCTAATTTAATTAGATTTCTATGGTATTTTCAGGATAGGGATTATAAAAAGTCACTTCTGCAAGTTAGCAGACTAAAAATATTGATTATTCAAAAAGCTGAGACAGTGACTCATGTAATCTCAAGACCAAATGACTACAGAAGAACTGTGCTGTCAGAGACCATCCCCTTTCCCACAAAGTTTCATCTGTGGGGTCTGCACTTGTTGACTGAGGCAAACTGGCTGTGCCTTCAACACTTCAGAGAGCAGTCCCACTCTGCTTTGCCAGCAGAGCTGTGGCATGGCGGCCTCAAAGGGACACAAACCAGCATCTGGAAGCTCCCACCTCCACATCTGGATCCAGAGGGCAATATTTGTTAAGGGGCTGAGATGCTGAGGGAAGTTTCCTTCCGCTGAGAGTTAAGATGGCAAAGCTCTCTGGTCGAGATCTGCACTAGGGTTGAAGGTGAGTTGACATTCCTGTTACAGAATTCACAGAATCATAGAATAGCTGGGGTTGGAGGGGATCTCTGGAGATCACCCAGTCAAAACCCTCTGCCAAAGGATGGAAAATAGTGCAGTGAATCAGAGAACATTGATAAAGAAACTACATACATGCAGAAATTGGTGTCAGCACAGCAGAGAATGAGGGTGTCAGTAAGGTGATGCTTATGGACACAGCATAAATTAGAGCCTCTTGGTATTTAATAATTTGCTAGCTTTGATATGCTAAAATAATTGAAACTGCTCATCTAACAGCATCCAACAATAAATGTTTATTATCACAAAATTCTATCAGCATCAGGGTGGTGTTGGCTCCTTGGAATATGGCATCTGGCAAATTAGGATGCCAGATGTTTTTTGTTTTGGTAATGGCAGTAAAGCTGCATTCAGAACAAGAATTCAGGGCAGAATCATGGCATATTTGTGTAGGAAAATGCAGATTACAAAGCCGGGAGAACCAACAGACCTTGGGGTGCTTTGTGATATTTCTCCATATCTGTTGTAATGGCTTTTGCAGGGTGTTGTGTTCATGGTTGGGCATAAGTTGAAAAGAACAGCTCAGTGAGGAAGCAAGAAGTAAGGACAGCTCCCAATGAGGGTTTTACCACCCTCCTTTACTCAGGATGGCACAAAGGACTGTGAGGTGGGAAAAGGTTGAAGGGGACAAGAAACAGAAAGAAATCTGATTTGCCTAAAAAGTCATCCTCTCTCAGAGGGAAGGGGCACTCACACTGAAACTATAGCACATACAGGGGTTTTCTGAAGAAAACCCAAATATCTCTGGGGTGATAAATCACCAGGGGAGACAAAAGAACTCACTTAGGTCTTTTTATCTGAAAATATGTCTAACACTTTTTGCTCCTGTCTCTCCATAAGCACTACTTTGGTTTAAGGAGGATCTTTAGCTGTGATGGACCTCACTGGTCACAGGTTCACACACAAAAAATTGCCAGGACCAGAATCCCATTGGCTGATCAGAAAGAACCAGGCAGACACAAATCGTTACATTTTCTCTGAATTTGTGTTCCTTTTTCCTGTTTCTTTATCCCCTATGAAAAATTTATTTCTGACCTTACCGAGTCCTGTTTTTTCCTAAACCCTCATTGAAGTGAATAGAGTCGAAGTAAAATAGTAACAGAAATATGGGTGAATGATACTACAGAAAATAAAGAGAAATGGTTTCCCTCATCAGCAACCCATTCAACACTTTCACAGTGACTAAGAACAATCTCTGACTGAAATCTTTGACACTGGTTCAGTGTCAACACTCATATTGTTTAATCAGACAGAAATACAGTTCTATTCTGACAGTGGACCTGACAAAAACAGCATCCTAGGTTTCCACTTCCATCGTGGCTCCAGTTCACACGTGCTGTTCAGAAGAGAAATATTTTATTACTGGTGTCTTTTCACCTTGCCAAATCCAGCTTGAATCTGGAAGCTAAACTGTTCTCTTTCCTCGCTGGTCTGAGTCTTAATGGTTTCAAATTGTGCAAGCCACCTTTGCAATTTGTCTTCTCTTGGGTGATCTTTATTACCATCCAATGCACAGTCAGCTCATCAGCAGGTTCCTCTCTTGCCTGAGACTGCCTGACTTTGGCAGGGCAGCTGCCAAGAGCTCTCTGGTGTTTCCCTTCCAAGCCTCACACTGCACCTCAGAGACATTCATCCTGGTGTTCTCACACTGTGGGGGTGTGAGGGAGAGAAGCCAGATCTGTGTCTCTGCTTGCCAAGGTTGCAGCCCAAGTTCTGAACCACCATGGGGAACAACTGCTGGGGTGTCAGCAAGTCTGGGATATGGACTCAGGAGAGGACAACCCTACTCGGTTCCAAAGGGAATGAATGTGCACACAAACATGCCAGGGAAATGCACCAGCAGGTATCAGAGGAGAGCTCTGCTGGAGGCTGCAGTAAAAATAATACAATTCCAAAACATAGTCACAAAAACTTTACAGCAGGTTCCTCTCTTCAGACACAAATACCCAAATAACAGGTGGAGAGTGGCTGCTTGTTATTTCAGGGACAGGTTAAATATTCCTGATGTCACAGTGACAGTTCCACTCATGTCAGTCGGACAGTTCCATTCCAGGTTCTGCATATATTACATTAATACACATGGCAGTCATTCCATGGGTTTGCTCCTGTCATAAGTCTAATACATTTCTGTCTTTGCAAAAATGATACTCCAGTCAGCTGAATCTTCTCCCTGAATTGCTCACCACTTCCTGACACAGCTTAGATAAAATTGCCAGAAGAGTTTCAAAGGCCCATGGCCTAACTTTGTTTCAATTGCCAAATAAGCGTAAAAACCACTGCAGCTCAAGAAACAATTCTAAGAATTCAAAGAAGTTTTTTGAAAAACTGTAAAAATCACCTCTCTCTGCTAATGAGCACGTTCATAAAACCAAAACTTCTCCTGCTTCAAAGTCCACCATTGTTAACTTTATGACTGAGAATTTCATTTTTGAAATAATCCCATTTATCTTGCAGTAGTGGAGACCCACGGAGCAGTCAAGGGAACTCTCTAACCCATGTGTTTCACTGAAGATACACTCAGGCAAAAATAATGGGCTACATCATATGATCCCCTCCTAAAAAGGAGTTTCACCCTAAACAGGGCAAACATCCTTCACTTTCTGTGGCTGCAGTGAAAATTGAGAATGTGCTGTGTCCCCCCACCAGCTTGCTGGTGCTTTCTGTGAGCTAAAACAAACATAGGCACCAAAATGCACTTTAATTTACAGAAAATGTTACATCAGAAGTTGTCCTAGGCAGGCTGCTCGAGCTAGGCAGTCTCAGAACTCCCTTACAGCTCCAGTTTCTCAGTGAGTGTGGAAAACAAATTCCCAGTTACCACCTGGGAATGATCACAGAGTGTCTGGTGTTCCCTTAGTGAAGACTCACATCCTGGTGTTTGCCAGGTGGGAAACACAAGGGAGGATGTCTCCTTGAGGAGCTCCCTCTTGAATCAACTTGTTCCTTGCTCTCCTGAGGCAGCTGGAAAGCCCAAGCTGCTGTTTCCTTTGTGGCTGCCCCACAGTACAAGGATGTCCAATGGTCTGTGGCTTGCTGGCTGGTTGTAGTCTCAGGCTGCAATAACTGCTGTGGGCAAGTTTATGTGAGTCCAGAGTCAGAAAAGTCCAGTTTGTTTTTATTATCTTCACTCTTGCTGGCTAAATAAGGTGTTATATTTCAATAGCATTTACTGACTCTGGGGCAGGCAAAGATATCAAGGAGAAGTTTCCAGCTGCCCTGACCATGCAGGTATTATCCCCATTTCAGAAGCTGAGAACACAACCTTCTTGCACTATCAGTGTGCTCTGATATTTTGTACCAGTCATCTGTTTAGCAATTGAAGCCAAGTATTTCCTGCCTCTTCTAATGCAAACACTGAAACCTATTATTGTCTTTCCTTTAAACAGCATCTTATGTATCTCAGACTCCATCATGCCCTTTCTTCTTCAGGCTACCAGACTCATTAACACCTTCCCTGCACACCATCCTTTCCAGCTGCTGATTGATCAAACTGCTCTGTGCTACACTGTCCTCTCTCAAACTACATCTTCCTCCGACTGTCACATCCAAAACTGGGCACTTCTCTGGGTCAAACTTGCCTAGTTGTGAACACAAGCAAAGATTTCATCTATTTTTCAGGCCCCACTCTTGTCCCTGCAAAGTCAGATCAGATTTGCCCTCTTCTGAATAACTATCTCATAGATGCAGCTCCTGCTCGGGATGTGCTGCAGTCCACAGTCCTCTTCTACACAACAGTTTCACACCACAAGTGTCCCAGCCAGAATTTCTGAGGGTCATTCTTTCTGCCCAAGTTTAACACTTTGCCTTTGCCCCTGCTGAACAGCATCTTCTGTTTTTCTTGTCAGCTCTTGGTTTTATCACTGACTGGACTGCAGTCTCAGGCCTGGGGAGGTTGGAGCCAGAAAAAAAGCAAGAACTCCACAGGAAATTGGTGACTGTTTAAGTTGTGATTCTACTCTGTAATGAATCAATACTTAAAATGAACTGAGCTATTTAATCCAAGCTGGAATGGCACTGAAAGTTTTAAAACAGTGAAAAAATCCAATCTACCTTCTAACTGTGACTTTGCAGGGACCACGTTATCCTGGGGGTTATTGATATTCCTAGCTGTGAATTGTAGCCAAGCCACCACAAATCTGAAGGTCTTTAGATATGGAGAAGCAAACCTGTCACTCACTCTGTCAAGTGTTCTTTAAATAGTCTTCCACCTTGGGGGAGGTTTCTCACTTCATTGGCATTTCCCACTTGAAAATTATTAACACATGTGGGTTTTATTCTGTTTTTACTATTATTTCCTTTAACACCTTGCTGGCTCAGCTCTTCTCCCGAGTTTGCCTCAAAGAGGGATGAAGAGACCACAGGTGCTTTCCTTGATGCAGGACCTACCTAAACGGGCTCATCAGCTTGGCATTTAGACACTGTGGGACTAAGATGTTAAATAAAAGTAAAGGGCTGAGACCTTCCTCAGGCTCATAAACACTTCAAGTGAAAGACTATTCCAAAGTGTGGCTGCTATAAATGTTTTTTACATCTTCAACACAAGTAAAATGAAGCTGTTTGTCAGTAAAAGTATTGCAAAGTAGCAGGAAAAAATCAGAGTGACAAACAAGGTGATTTTAAGAGGAAAATAGATCATGGTTCATAAAAATTCCAAGTGATATAAACATGCCAAAAACAAAGAAGAGTCAGATGAAATATGCTTGGGACACAGGAGAAGCCTGCCAAGGGGGAAGGAGGACTGACTCAGAATTGTTTCTCAGCATCACCTGAGCATTTATTTTACATGGCAATTACAAGTTATCATTTCAAAATAAAACCATTCATTTCAAGGCACGCCTATAAATCATCATACAAGAATATCCCCCCCTTCAGATGTGCAAGAAATCAAGAGATGAACTCAATTGTTTCTTAAGCAGAGATTGTCTCCCTTGAAAAATTCAGTATTTTTCATCCCAGGGCTCTAAGAAAGATGTGGCTGCTCTTGCTCTCTTGTCTGGCACTAATACTGAGGTACAGCAAAGACATCCCTGGGGAATTTTAAACTTCCACTGAGATCTTTGAAGCCTTTATAGAGCAGAATTCCTGGTTCTGAGGATACTGTCCTGTAGGTAGAAATACAACCTGCTGAACCAGAGGACTTCAGGGATAATCCTTGATTAGGACCAGTGGGACCCAAAAACAGAAACTGAGAAAAGCATGAAAGAGCTCATTTGTTTTAGGTAGAGATAAGATTCTAAAATATCATTTCCTGGACTTTGTGAAACAGGAAGATGCTTCCAGCTTTTTGTTCCAGTGACAGTACCTGCCCTTGAGCAGAACAAGAGGAGCTCTGGTGTTTTTCAGCAATTTGATTACAACTACACATAAGGAACTCTGCAGGATTAGTGCTTAATTTCCTTGGGTTCTGGAACACTAATGGGAGAAATTCTGACCATAAGGTCAGTGGAGAATTTGTCCCTATTTTCTCTGTGCCTTTCAACCATGCAGCTCCGCCAGCTGTTGGAGGGACTCCCCAGCCACATTTCCTAGACCCTTTCCCTGCCCCCATGTCCATTTATATCCACTTAATGCTTTGAGAAGGGGTTTTTTTCCCCAATTTATTAGTTCCCACAATGAAAACCAGAAAAACTAGGGCATGAGTACAATTTTTTCTGTCCATTATAAATTAAAATAGGAAGAGATAGTAAAGTTGACAATATATTCTAATAAGGATTAGTTTACTTTATTCAATGTGACAGGACAAAACAGTTTAAAATTTAAGAGTTTGCTTTCTATTCAGCATTAGGTTCCCAGCACAGAAGATCTAAATAAAAGAAATTTTATTTTAAAAAAACATAAAAACAAGGTCATCTGTCAAGCTTATCCCCACAAACTATGGAGAGGCAGCAGGTCTCACACCCCAAGGGGAATGTGAAATCTTAATTGCAAAAGTATTTCCAGTGAGACAAATTAGCTGTATATCTCAAAATGCACATGCACACGTGTGTTTTATACTCAGTGGCCTGCATAAATGTATCTGCACCAACACTTTTGAACAGCAAGGAAAAGAAAATAAAAACTTTTGGGATACCCCTTCCAAACTCCTACTGTTGCATTTGTGTAGCAGCTCTTCCCTTTGGAAGACTATTGGTTAGTGAAAAAAAAAAAAAAAGCAAAAATAAAGGGAGATGGTGAAGAGCATTAAGTGGGCTGATGTTCCACAACAATCCTATTTGTTATGAAATTGTGTCTGAGGAATAAAACTTCTGATTTAGTAGTATTTATTAATTGTAGAGGATATACTTGAACACTCCTAACTGCAGGAGGAGGTCTGAAGGGACTACTGTTTCAGCCAATGCATTTAAACTGCATCAAACTACAGTTAATTCCTCACTGATTGAGAAGGAAATGTAATTTTATGCAGGTTCAGACTGCGTGGAGATCAAATGTTCACAGAGACATCCAGGGAATCAAATAGGCAAATGCTTGGTAATAACTAACTTGAGAGAGCCCTGTGCTGCAATACTCAGAAACTCTCAAAACCTCACTCCAGCACGAACCCAGCAGGCAGGGACTGTGCCCTGGGGGGCTCTGCTGCTTCCCACTCATCTTTGCTCTGAGGGTTCCTCACAATCCTGGTGAAAGGCACACAACAGTTATTATTAAAAGCTGCAAGGAGCAATGCTGTACAGCAGCCCCAGTGTCTGTGAGTCTGATTTATGGTGGTACCACTCACACAGAGGAGAGATCAGAGCCAATTTCCCTACGCTGGAGTACCCTGCTGTCTCACGACTTGGCCTTTGGGGGAGACAAAAGAGAACTTATATTGGGAAAGCTGACAGGCAGCTGATAATGGTCTCTATGTGAGCGAGCTTCTAAAGCTGAATTTTTGCACCCCCAGGCACAAATCTGTTGCTTCTGGCTACAGTCAGTAAGGTCTGGTTGTAAATTTTGATAACAGTTGGACAAAGCAAAGGTGGCACATCCTGAACTCTCGAATCAATGAAAGCACCAGGAGCAGGCGGGGCACAAGCAAAGAGTCACAAGCCAGCACCTTGTCCTTGTGGCCAAGGAGGCCAGTGGTGTCCTGGGGGCATTAGGAAGAGAAGAGCTTCAGGGAGATGATCCTGCCCCTCTGCCCAGCCCTGGCAGGCACATCTACAGGGCTGGGACCAGCTCTGGCTCCTCAGCAGAGCAGGGACATGGAGCTCCTGCAGCAGGTCTAGTGGAAGGTGACAAAGATGCTGAAGGGACTGGAGCATCTCTGGGAGCAACAAAGGCTGAGGGAGCTGGGGGGACACTGAGAGGGGACC
>JAWWEW010000041.1:56083284-56096784 GCA_035583185.1 Anabacerthia variegaticeps | reverse complement strand
GGAGGGTGTGGAGTCTCCTCACTGGGGATATTCCAGAGCCATCTGGGCACAGTCCTGTGCCATGTGCTCTGGGATGGCCCTGCTGGAGCAGGAGGTGGGACCAGATGAGCCACTGTGGGCCCTTCCAGCATGACCCAGTCTGTGATATCCTTTCCAAGGCTGCAAAATGATGAAAGTTACTCAGTCTTTCACAGAAGGCCTTATGGAATAAGGTCTGCTGCTGACCAAAAAGGGAGGGGAAGATTCAGAGGTCTCAACATACCAGTCTGAACAGTTAGTCCAGAAGGTCGGGTAAAAAACTGACCTCAACCAACAACTCATGAAGCAATGCCTTCCTAACACCATCTCATGATGTTAAAGGAACTTCCTAAAAATGAAATCTTGTTACTGAATACTTGCCACTGAATTAATGATTATTTTTATTTTGGACACTTTCTTACAAATTGATCTGATCTGGTCTTCCAGATTAGAAATTCCTCCAACTCACTGCTTGCTTAAAAAGGACATACCTGTTTTACACTGCCACATTTTACTGAGGTTTATAGCTCAGTTTGCAAGCAGATGCTGAGATGGTGGTATTGCTCCTCATTTTCATCTCACTCAGGTAACATCACCACCAGTGACAGTCAAATGACAAGAAAAACCAAAGACATGTTCCCAAATGTTATTTGACTCACCAAAGGGCAGGGGTTCTGGCATTTTTTAGCTAATTGCTTTTCATAAGTGGCATTTTGCCTGTTGGAATATTAATTACACCACTTGCAAAGGTGGAAGATCAAAAGAACATTTGTCAATATGCCAGAAGATGTTTATCTGGTCTTTTAATCGACACAGACAACATAACCCAATAAGTAGTACACAAGCCTGGCATCAACCCTTTGCAAAAAAAAAAAAAAAAAGCTCTTTTTAGTTTAAATTAATACACAAATAAATGACTTTAAGGATCACAGTGTGGGTCAGAGAATCACAGCAATGACTTATTTGGGAAGAAAAAGTCTTGCCAGAGATTTGCTTTTCAAATTTATTAAAGGATCCCTGACATTTGTGTGGGTTAAGTGATAAAACAGATTACAGAATAAGTGTTTAAAAAACCTGGCCTGACAACACCCGAGGGCAGGGCACTGACAGCACAATACACTTACTGTCACTGGAAACATCTGAGTAGGATGTTAATTACTTGAAACACTGTGTACTTAATTAGTCCCCTGGGTCTTCAGGCACTGGCTTTTGTCCCGAAGTCTGCAAGCTAGTGCATGAACACGGTGAACTGAACAGTTCATTACAGCTCTAATTAACAGATTCTATACATAAACCAAGATTACGGCCCTGACAGATGACAAATAAGTGCAGACCCATCTTGTCATCTCTCAGGCTGAGTTCTTTTCCTTGGAGTTTTCCACCCAGCAGAGTCTCACTTCTGCATGTTTTCAGGCTCCACAGCAGCTGTGCCAAGTTTCCTTGACTTCCCAAAGATGTCAAGGAGAATAATTTCCCCAAATATTTCTGATACACCTCAATTCTTCAAGCTGTTTGATGTACAGACAGCTGTGGACTGCTCTGAAAACACGGGGCAAAGGAGCTGATGGGCAGGTAAGGAAACCTTTCAAACCACATTACTCAGCTTTCCTCTTGCTTACTGTGCACTCAAAGATTTTGGGTTTGTTCTGCCAGTGACCCATATATACACGATTCAATAGAATGAAATTATAACATTGCATCAAGATACATAGCCAGCCTTATGTGCAGACAGGTCAATACAAATGTTTCTGCTGCAGAGGATGATGATTAAACCTATTTCACACTCCTAACTATGACACCACAATTGACTTCTTCCTGCTCACGCTTTTAGAAGCCACAGAAGGATACAGCTTTTTATTGATAAAATCCAGAGGTGTGCAGAGCTCCCTGTACAAACAGTGTTATTCCTGGTCCCTTCCCTGCAAATGGCATAAAAAGTATCTCTGTGGAAATGACCTCCAAGTACTGACCTCATTGGGCCTCCCTGATTTCTGTTAAAATCACATTGTTTTTTGCCAACAAAGAGAGGAACTTCATGACAGTTGGTCCTACAGATCTTGCCTCTACAGAGAAACATTTTTTTTTTAATATACTACATACCCCATCCAGAGGAGCAGCAGAAGTCCTGCAAGGCTTTATCTGAGCTCAGTTTGCTTCCATCGGTGAAAACAATTACACAACATCCTTTTTTTTTGTCCAAGTATAACTCAAATTACATGATAATATAAATCAGGCCATAAAACTTCGGAATTGCACTCAGTAATAGCCGTATTAGTTCTAAGAGACCAGCAGGATTAAACAAAGCCAATGCAAAAGGCAAATGATAAATGAGAAGGAAAAAAAAAAGAGAATTGTTCTGTGGAGGTGGAAGATACCAGTTTTGTAACCTCTTATCAGGACCCTGAACAATTTATTGCTGCAGTCCCACTAGGAAAACCTTCGTTTTGAATTACAGGAGGATGAAAGTGCTATTCAAAGAGTGCCTGCTATCAAAAGGAATGGGACAAGTCTTATCACAAAAGAGGAGACTGCAAAAATGCATTTAGCAAAAGGAAGATCAATTAAACCAATGTTCTAAGCATTTGTCTAGTCTTCTAAAAGATTAAACCTTTCTTTGTTTTGAATTCCTACTTGTGTCTGGACATGATTAATAGAAATCCACAAAGAACTGTAATTTTGCATCACATACCAACACTTATCATTTTAATTCCAATGTTGCAAAATGTCAACTCCACCAGAAAATGACCTCCATTAGGTTTTGGGGTCTTAAGCATTTTTTAAAACTAATTGATTTTGGATATTTGGTGGCTGGTAATTGGGCCCCAAATCTCTTTTCAAGCTGTCTGAAAGACAAGTTTTTAGCTCTATTTTCCTCTCAAACTCAAATGTTCACAAAAATCTTTTCTGGTAAGAAATTTAAAATAACTTCTCTTGATAGGTGCTAAATCTGTTTATTAGTAGGTCTTTCCACCTTCTCTGGGGATCCCTTCAAGCAAACTTTCCTTCTGCCACAGGGCAATGGACAGAGACACCTCAGATCCTAAAAACGTGTCCTTTGGCACCTGTGCTGGGGGAAAAGCTTATCCACCTCTTGGTTCAAGCACTTTTCGGTGTTTTCTGCTTTCAGACAGGCTTAATTTGGGATTATAAGGAAGAAAGAATGTTACCACCATCACTAAAGAGTAATTCATCTTTTATAACCTTAAAAGAGGATCAGGGAATGTTTATCTTTTTCCCTTTTTCTGAGGTGGAAGGATGGTGACAGGATTATTGTTGGATGCATTACTATACTCCACCACTCACCCCAGAGAACAAACACAATTCTATCCATTGTTTTCCTTCCCAATTTCACCTTTTCTCTTAAAGCAAAATTGAAATTAAAATATTCAAAGGCTGAACATAAAAATGAAGTCTTCTCTGCTACTTGGACATAATCCCCACTTCTTGAAAAGTCTTTTGCTGACTAAGGTTTTGTTGCCATGGTGACTTCTGCCACCATTTGCTTTGGTGTTTACAGTATGACAGTTGTCAAAAGCATTTAAAAAAAAGGACAAAGCCCCCTCAAAACAAACAAAAAAAAAAACAAACCAGTCAGTCTGACCTCCCAAAAGGAGGTTTCATTCTTCTCTCCCCTCACTGCCCCTGTTTTATAGGTGGCTTGTAAAGGAGGATAATGATTAAAAAGTAGTTACACTAATGTGATAAGCAGGGTAGAGGTGTTTATATTGTTATACTGCAAACATCTATTAGAAATCCTTTTTATTTTCTGATCCACATAACTGATACTCATTGGGAGATGTAGGAATAGTAGTAAAAGTTTGGTGGCACTGCAACCGTAACCCCTAAACCACATCACCCAGCACCACATCCAGCCAACCCCAACACCTCCAGGGATGGTGACACCATCACCTCTCTGGGCAACCTATTCCAATGCCTGACCACCCACACAGTGAGTCAAAGTTTCTCCAATATCTAATCTGACTCTCCCCTGTCTCAGTTTAAGGTTTCCTCTGGTCCTCTCCCTGCTGGTTGGGCCAAGTGAGACCAACCCCACCTCGTACCTCCTCCTGTCAGGGAGAGCCATGAGGTTCCCCCAAGCTAAAGAACCCCAGCTCTCCCAGTGGTTCCCCAAAAGACATGTTCTCTAGACCTTCTTGGGCCTTGTTGCCCTTCTGGACATGCTTTCAGAAGTCAGCAGCCAACTTAGACACAGGGGTAAGAGGCCAAAAAACCAGCACAAAATCCAAATCATCATGGGCAAGACTCAGACTGGGATTTCTCTTCTGTAAAGACACCAATGTTGATGTGAAGTTGGGAATTTTTAGGATCTGGACCAAGCCAGAGAGCACATTTAACGCCAGGGGATCTTCTCAGATGCTCCTGGTGCAGACAGGAAGATCACCCAGGTGGTGCCTGCTTGCACAGACTATCCTAGTGAACATCCAGATTTATCCTTACACTCTTAATAAAGTGAGGAGGAGGAAGAGGAAAAACCCCTCCATTTCTATTCTGGAAAATCTCATGGCAAGTTATTAGATGTTTTCAGAGATTTCAGGATGACTGATGAAGCAATAGGAAACAAAGGATTAGAGAACAGATTATTCTTAGAGTGGGAGAGGTTAATGGAGAGTTCAGACACCAGGGCACTGGGTATTAGAATATTTATTAATAACTCAATGGAGAAAATGGGGAGCAAATTGACAGACTGCAGGGCAGGGAAAAGTAAGGTTATTTCACTAGAGAAAAAAATTGCAGTGATTACACTGAAAAATTTAGTATTGCTGAGAAATAAGTTATATCCATAAATAATATATTAATATTTAATATATTGGCAAATATTCATTAATGAAAGTTGAGGCATCCTACCCTATGAAGTACAAAATCACAGGGAGTTTTGAGGCTCTGTCATTTGGGAAATTATTTGTTTAATACCTCAAGGGAGGTGTTCAGTGTTGGTTTCAACTCCTCATGCACCTGGATTTCTGTTACAGATGAAGCAAAGCTGATAGAGAAGAAAAGCAAACTAGAAAAAAAACCCCAAATAACCAAAAAGCAACATCTTCCAGAAGCTGCAGTGCCCTTATCAAGAAGCAGCAGCTCTGAGTTGATACCCTATGATGCTGTCACATTTTTCCTAAAGCACTGGCTTTATTCCATCCCAAAACAGTCCTGTGTTTCAGGAAGAATTCACTGCAATGAAGTTTGCACTATTTATATAGCATATTTTCTTTATTATGAATATTCATGTAAAGCTTCTAAGACCCCTTTATTTCTAAAAGGTTTGTCAGGAGACTATGCCTAAAAGCTGAAATTTATGAACTCGTTGTTTGAGTATTAAGGCTCTAGAGAGTAATCCAAGGTATTTTGTGGGTAATTTGTTACAAGTGATTATGCAACTCAGCTCAGCTGTTGAAATGAAGATTAAATGCTTACAGGATTTCACCCAGGACCTTGGCTCCTCAAGTTAATATTCTCCAAGACCATGCAGACACTAAGGAGGGCAAGAATCTGTCTTCTGGAGAAAGCAGTGTGTCTGAAATCCCTGCTTTGAGAG
Organism: Anabacerthia variegaticeps; assembly: GCA_035583185.1. Classification (NCBI taxonomy): domain Eukaryota; kingdom Metazoa; phylum Chordata; class Aves; order Passeriformes; family Furnariidae; genus Anabacerthia; species Anabacerthia variegaticeps. The sequence continues at coordinate 56,091,212 of JAWWEW010000041.1, read as the reverse complement.
AGGTTATTTTCTTTGCCATGGTGACTTTCAAATGAGGATCCACAGATCAATCTGAGAATATGCACATTGTAAAGGGACCTGCAAAGGGTACCTATAAAAGCAGTTTATTCCCAGCAGTACATTTGCCCTACTGAGCCTGCTACTGAATTTTTTAGGATTTCACAGGAAAAAAAAAGATTGAAAATTAATAGTCGAACAAAAGAAAATTAACTAAACATCACTTTCTTATCCATCATACATTGTGAAATAGTTTCCAAGCTTATTTATTGCAACACCTTTCCAGCAATTGAAGTAATAGTGTCCTCAACCTGATCTATCCAAAGCAAACATTATTCAAATTTGAACCAAAAAGCACTAATTCCAGTAGAAATCTTGTATTTTATGATCTTAGTAACTACAAGAAAGAATAAAGGGTTTTTTAATAGATCTCTTTTCCTTACATATTTAATAACTCAAATCTTCCTATTTGAAATTCTCCCAGCTCTCTGGAAACCAGTGGTTGTTCCTCAGCAGCACACCAGGAACCTGTGGGCTTTGCACTCTCTCTAGTTCTTCCAAAATATATTCCCTTCATCTCAGTTCAAACTCCTCCCTCCCACTTCTTCCTTCTTCTACTCCTTCCCAATCCCAGCCTGCAGCCCAAAGAAACCAAAATATTCCAAATCAATAAACCAAGACCCCAGATAAAGCTCCAGTCAACATTCCATTGGGACAGAAGGCCCAGATGGTGGCAGGCTCTGCTCTGGGTGTCTGCAGCATCCCAGCTCTTCTCAAACAGCAGACAAGATGAGCACAGTCCTGGGCAGTGAGTTCTGGCAGCAAAGCCAATTAGATTATGGAGCACACAACAGATCAGAGTAGTTTGACATGTTTGGGAATAAGTCTAAGACACTGGAATGGGATTCATTCCCAAACATGGCATCAGGAATTTATTCCTGCAGGGGCTGGATGTTCCCATGTCCCACTGAGACTTGTATGTCAAACAAGACCCTCAGCCTGGCCTTCAGGTGGCTCCTGATCTCCCCTAGAGCACCAGAGCCATCTCCGCTCTCTGTGAGTAGCTGGTCACCACTGTGCAAGACACTGCAAACAGTCCGACAACAAAGGCCTATGATCACACATGTTTCATGCTTTGTGTTTCTCCACCATCCTTCCAACAACTATGAATTTCTCGATGCCTGTTGCCAGGTTACAACTCAGCACCAGCCCCCTGGAGAACTGGGGACAGTGACAGGCTGGTCCCTGTCCAGCCCATGTGCCACTGCACCATCACTGTCACAGCCTCACCCTGCTCTCTCAGCTCTGTTTGGGTTTGTTTTCACTGATTATCTGTGTATTTATGAGTGCTGACCTGAGGATCCTAAATGAAGATGATCTACTGGTACATAGTACAAGTAGATAGTACAAGTAGCATATACATTTCCTAACATATTTTTAATGTTTTCAGAGGACAGAGTACCACACTTTCTCTATTCGGGGATTTAGGATTTTGAGGGAACTACTGGGACTGTCTCAGCCTAACCAAGCCTTGCCTTCCACAGCAGCATCACCAAGCAGATGGTGTGAAGCCACCTGACATCCTAATTGAGTCAAAGCTGTAAAATCATGCACCCATAACAGTAACTTTTGGTGTTATAGCTGTACTGAGAACCCCTGCTTTCACAGCCATAGACCAGCCATGCCCTTTTCATCAAGGGAATGCTACTTCTAGAAGTGCTACTGGGGGAATAACAGTCTTAGGAGTCTGCAAAGTGTATTTCTATTGACTTTTAAAATTTAAAGCAAGTATGAGAACTTGGGTTTACAGCATTGCAGTTTCTTACTCCTGGAGAAAGTAGGGTAAGTCACTCTGTACTCAGCTGGGGTTCAGAATCTTTCCCTTAAATGAAATGGGGGACATGGATCAGCTTCAAATTTTGCACTGACATTGTACCCTTTCAGACAATCTTTAAAGAGCATCTATATTGAAGAGAAAACCATGTATTAATTAAAGATGCAGCCCCTAACAGGACTGTCTCACTGGCATCCATCTGAAAGGAGCTTTTTTGGCACGAAACTACAGTTAATTGAATGCCAAAATATGTTCCTCTTTCCCCATGCAATTTATAGCATACAATTATATGACTCTTAGACACGAATCTACACTTCTCAGTGGGAAGAGATTGGGGGTAACCTGCTCTTGGCTTTATCACAGGATAACTCATGTGCCAGCAGCACTTGGTCCCAAAGCTGCAGAGGAGAAGCACAGAGGTTTCAGAAGAGCAGCCCATGCTCAGTGCTCTGGGCTGTTCTGCAGCAACCTTAGGGTGCCTTTTCTCTCCCAAGCCTTTTTAGTGATAGTGCACCATGTTACTGTCTGCAATAAAATCACAGTGGGCAGGAGAGAGTTTTTTGAAGCAGTAAAATCAGAGGCACTTAGAAGCTTTCTTAGTACCTTTTTACATTCTATATTGCATCTAGAGTATACCATTAACTGTCTATAACTACATATAAAATATGTTTTATATCTACAGGGTTGCATGATGTTCAGAGTGGTGTAAAATCCACATGCTAAATTAAAAAGTAAAATTACAAGAGAACAGATAATTAGGATAATCTCAGTACCACTTCATGACCCAGTGAATAGTTTCAGATAACTTCTGAGACAGTATTTTGACAGCAGTACATGAGTAAATGTTAAATACTCTTATTAATAATAGTATCTAACACAAAGATGGGCACAAAACTCCATAATGACTAGTTCTCACAGGAATTCCAGTTTCAGAATTACAGCTCCAGCTTTTTTTCTCTCCTCTCTTGCAATTTCCCTGCCCTGGACAGCACTGGTTTTGTTACTGAAACCCTCTCAGATCCAGTGTCTCAGCAATTTCAGCCCCAAAAGGCCGTGGCCAGTCCTGTTCCCTCTCACTTGCCTGGCATTACTGGTACTGACCTGAATCCCAGCCTGGCACTAAACCTTGTTAACTCCTTTGCTGGTGAGGCTCAACTCTCAGTATTAGCTGGGCTAGGTCTATGCCAGAGAAATAAGGAGACCAAAGGCTTGGTAGGGCATGGAAACAAAAATGGGTCTATATATAAGTACATATATTCCCCTATAGATATTCTACCCCCAAATCAACAGCCACACAAGCTGAACTCTCAGACAAGTGCAGTATGAACTGATTTTCTCAGGTAAAAAGCACTTTTCCCTGTCCCTGGTGGGTAAGTGCAGTCCCTGCCAGCACAAATTTCCCTTCCATGCTGAACAGGCTTTGACTAAAATACGTGTAAGAAACCACTTTTCTGCAATTTGCTTTTACATGTAGGAGAAAGGGCAGAGAATTAAGAACATTCTTTTTGCTTTTTTTGCCCCTCCCTGCAGTGAAATACAAAGATGTTAAGGCCATAAGTCCCTTCTTCTACTTGACATATGTGTGTGACATGAAAAAAGAACTAGTGGGCACTAATAGTTTGAAAACAGGTGGTCTAGATTTTTATTTTTTTTAGACAGTGGGAGTTGCCTTGTTTTCTCATCTTAACTTTTCTGATCAAAAATATCTTTTTAAAATTCCTAAATACCATCTGGTTTCTGCTCTGTCTCAAATTATGGGTTTGTTTTATCTGGTTTCTTGTGGTGCAAAGGAACTTTCTTACTTGGCTAGTAAAAAATTACTATTTTTATCTAGACAGGTATTTAAGTCTTCAACTCTACCTGCCTGCAATTATACAGAGACAGAATAAACTCAGTTCTTTATGGCTTCACTAGGGTCTAAAACTTTTCCTATGGAATTCTGTTCTCTATGGAAGACATTTTGGCCCCTTTTTCAATGTAGTCCTTATACTGATGCCAGAAAGCTGAGTGTACTATTGGACTCTGTCTGGATTGTCAAAGGAACTTCAATGCAATATTTACAGCACTGAAAAAACAAGCAATAATCACATGTATGATCTCGGCTGACACTCACCGAAAGACCCTACAAATTTACAGTAGCTTTGTCTGCCCTGTTACAGATACTTCATTTCTAATTTTGCTTTTACAACATTGCTCTTGAAAATAAGAGATGGGTGTGTAGAAAATCCTGCCTTTCATTTGACCTTTTTTTTTTTCCTTTCATTGTGCAGAAGGTAAATTTTTGTTTTGCAAGACTCAACCCAATGCACTGTGGAGGTTTCTTGCCACAATGTCTGGGGGGATTGTTTGCAAACTGTCAAGTCAGGAAAAGACCAGTGTTATAAAAAAAAAGCCCCAAGCATTGGGAACCCTGAGATGAGTGTCTCTTCCTCCCGAATCATCCCTCCTCTCCCAGGTATCTCCCTGCCAGCCTTTCCTCTGAGCACTTCTGCAGGAAGAGGGAAGGGAGAATCCCAGCCAGACTTTTCCCTCCTATGCCCCAGAGCCTCCTGCTTTGTCATGGGCACGTCACAGTCAGGGACACAGAGAACGACTAGAGCATTTATGGAACAGCTGCTGGGCCCCTTAGGAAAGCAAGTGGTGAGAAATAACTCAGGAGGAGCCACGGCTGTCTCCTACTCGTGACAGACTGAGCAGGCAGCACCAAGGAAGCACAACCAAAGGAAAACAAGTTATTTCCTTGTGTTTGCTTGGCCATTCAGGCAAAAAAATAAGAAGGAAAACAATATTTCTAGGGTTTTTTTACACATCCCCTGACCAGCTATCTTTACTAAGGACAGTATTTTCTTAGGACCAGAAGTTTACAAATAAGTAAGAATCTAACAAACCACTCTTTGTGTTTTAGGAGCCCTCTTTAATCGACTTTTGTTTGCAAGACTGAAAATATTAGCAACAAAATCTCGAGGCTGTTATCTGTTTTCTTACACTGACATAAACATTCAGCACTTTTAAAGCAGTGTTTGCTCACATCCTTTGAGGCTTGTTAGCTCAATATGTAACTGCAGTGCACAGTGAACACTCACTCAGCAAGCAGCTTAATTGTTTTCTCTCCTCTCTTCCTACAAAGAAAGAGAAATACTGGGATAGAAGGTAGGTAGTTCAAAAAAAAAGGAACCCTGTGGTCCCAAACTGGCTCTCACATCCACTTTTTTAAGACACACTAGGCAAAAAGGCAGGTATTTTAGCTATTCCTTGATATCCACTTAGTTTGTAGCTTCATCCATTCTTTGCATGGATACAACAGCTTTGCCCACACCTTGCAATTGAGGTGGTTGTTTCTTGCATTCCCAAAAAGCTTCTGTGTGTTCATCTCCAGACCCCACCATAAATGAGGTGAGATGAAACAACAGCACTGTGCTGTCTAAAACCCTGTGCAAAGCCTAAAACATTTACTTCAAATAGTCCATCTTAAGTTATTAACACTGAAAGCATGTTAAATAGCTAAGACATTCAAGCAGTAAATTTGCTCCTTTGTGTCTGATGGAACTATTCATGTGTGCACATGTTATTAAGATAATAGCCTTAATTGCTTTTCATCCTTTGTACAATTTTATTATTTGCACCAAATTCAGCTGTGAAAATGAAAGGAGATTGTTTAGGTTGAAATTCCAGCTATGATGCATTAGCAAAATGCTGGCATGCTCACACTGCAGGCAGAGTGAAGACTTGGTACACAGTGAAAGTATGGATATAGTTCATATAATTTATGAATGTTTTTCTATTAGATGTTCAGTTTGGATTCTGAACTGGAACAAACTTCCTTCCACCACAATCAAAGCAAATGAACACAAAAGCCCCATGTAAACACCACCTTTTTCTGTATTTTTTAAAAAGGAGACCTGAGTAAAAGCAGAAATCTTTCCTTATCCTGACTGTAGGAAACGTAGTCAAGATCAGGTACTGATTTTGAAAGCATCTCTGGATTTTTATTAATTATTTATTCATTATTTATGTCCATTTTTTTTCAGTAAAGGTATGAATTTGTCCTCTCTACCCACCCAAAGACATAGATAGGCTAATTCTTCTTCTCTACAAAATCGCTTTTAAATAATTTTTGCTCATTCTAAAGCACTTAGAGGTTTCCAAAAACAATTGCCAATTAAAAAACAAAACAAAAACTCAGAAGATACAGATTAGAAGTAATTTCTGTGGTTGGTTATTTTGGTTCGAGTTTTTTTAAAGGATACATTTATCTTTTTAGTGCCTTTTGTTTGTTTTACAACTCACACTTATCTATAAAATCTCTGGTGCAGGAACTTTGTCTTACTCTTTCCATAAAGGACCATCTCATAATCAACATTTTAGACTTAAAAAAGGGGGAATATAAAAAAGGGAAAAATTGTGAAGTGCTGTCTGTCTTCGATAGCACTGATATTGCACCACATTTAAATTAGTTTGGCACTTATTTGGGGAACAGCTCAGCTGAGATAATACTCTGAAGTATTTTAGTTGCATGCCAATTATTTCACAGATTTCTGCCAGCTATTCTCACCCCACATGACAAAGTAATCAATGCTGCTTACTGGACATGAGTAAATATTGCCAGGAGCTTCCAGCTGCTCCAGGAAGACAAGCAGGTGGAGAGTCAAAGCTGGCAAACAGGTACAGCCACCCAGTTCCCAAAGACACAAGTAGGATGGGTGCAAAATCACCCTCCTCTCTATCCAGGATGTCTCAGTATTGTTTGTGGTGATGCATCCTCACAGAAACCCTTTGGGGTGTCATTCACCAAGGGATGCTTTTGTGTGCCATCCACAGCCAAAACCACTGCTGGCTGCTGATCCTGGGAATGTGGTGTTGAAGTGGGAGTTAAAGTTATCCCACTGGGATAAACTGGCTGCAGGAGAGGGCAAACTTCAGTTTCCAGCTTCACCCCAGATGTTAAGGAGATGTGTCTCTGTCTGGGAGGGGAGGACAAAGGGTCACACAGAAATCCATGGGCTGCCAAATGGTTTGAGAAGAGCAGAAGGACTGTCCTGGTAATTGCTGCCCACAGCATCCCAAACCCTGCAGGTGCCCATGCTGGGAGATGTGGCCCTTGTCCCACAGAGCTGGTTGGAGGGCAATTCCCTGCAATCACAGCACCTTGTTTCATCAGCAAGGAGAAAGCCCTAATGCCACTGCTGCTTAATTTGGCAAACCCCAGAGTTTTCAGCATTCTGATTTCACTACAGCCCCATCACCACCCCAGACCTGCCCTGATGCCCTCGCTGTGGAGGGGCAGAGAGGGAGAGAGCAGGGGGAGTGCTCAGGGGTTCATGAAAACAGAAATTAATCTTAGTGCAATCAGTAACAGCCTTTTCCTCCAACTCTATTAGTGACAAGAAGAAATGTTGTGAAAGTCATTCCAAAGAAACACAATTAAAACTAAAAATGCTTAATATGGAAAACCCTTAACAGAAGCTGTGAAGCCTTTCCATCATTTATGTTGTCTCTAAAAGTGAGATCAGAGTTAATACAACTTGTTCTTTCAATAGTTCACATATGGATAATATAATTTCACATTTCTCACTTAATAACTTCTGGCTTATGCTACTTTAAAAGCAATGCCCTTAATTAAAAAATAGATGAATCATTTAAGTGAGAAATTTGCCCGACTGTTTTCACAGGTTTAACTTTTCAAAAGTTACCAGTTCAAAACGAATTGGCAAAACATCAATGATACTTTGTGTTACTAGGAACAAGTAAAAGCTTCCAAAGTACAGAAACAATGTTCACAATGTAACAACACATTGGAGAACATTGCTAATAGAAGGGGAAAGTTGACAAATGAAACACTAACAACAGAAGTTACCTGTGAAGTGCGATGGTGAACCCAGTCAGGGTGAATTCCAGAGCATCTCATGGAGATGCACATTTTTGAGTGTGCATTTGGATTATACAGCAATTTTGTGCTAAACATTGAAGCAAGTGCTGTGTAAGCACAAAATTACAGAATCCCAGAATCCCTGAGGTTGGAAAAGCCCTCCCAGCCCACGGAGCCCACCCTGTGCCCAATGCCCACCTTGTGCCCCAGCCCAGAGCTCTGAGTGCCACG
>JAWWEW010000041.1:56069995-56083184 GCA_035583185.1 Anabacerthia variegaticeps | reverse complement strand
GGAGGGATGGAGGACAGTCTGCTCTGGAGAGGTTCCAAACCCTCCCGATCACGATCCCATGCAATCTGCTCCAGGGTGACCCTGCTTGGGCAGGGGGTTGGACCGGGTTATCCCCAGAGATCCCTGCCAACCCCATCCATCCCGTGTGATCCTGAGACCCTGCTGTGCCACTGCTGGGGGGATCTCCAGCGCTGCCCTCACTGTGGCCACCCTCACACACCTTGGGTCACACAGAACTCTGTCCTTTTATGGCTCGGGGTTGGATTCGGCACTTTCTGTTCCTTCTGTCCATTTTACCCCAAAATGGGGAGTCTGGGGAGTGCCGGCTCGGGCGGTTCCGCCCGCGGCCACCAGAGGGCGGCACAGCCCCGCCATGGTGACACCCTCCCTGTGTCCCTCTGTCCCTGCATCCCTGCTCCCATCTATCCATCCCTGCAACCCTGCTTCCACCCATCCACCCCTGCATCCCTCTGTACTTGCATCCCTGCTTCCACCCATCCACCCCTGCTTCCACCCATCCACCCCTGCATCCCTCCCTCATCTTTCACTCCCTCCTCCCTTCCATTCCTCCCTCCCTCCCATTCTTCCCTTCATCTCTTCTTTCACTCCCTTCTCCTCTTCCCCTCCCCTCCATCCCTCCTTCCCTAGGTTCCCATCTCTCCCCTCCATCCCTCTGTCTCTCCTTCCTTCCCTTCTCTTCCTCCATCCCTGAGTCCCTCTATCCCTCCTTGCCCCGTCCCTCCCTGGGAGGTGCTGGCTGTCACCCCGGGAAGCAGGGTCAGTGTTCTGAATTAGTGACACACGTGCTCCCTGGGGAGCCTTTTCAGTGCCCACCACCCTCTGGGGGAAGAGCCTTGCCCTGAGATCCCACCTAACCCTCCCCAGGCTCAGCTCCAGCCCTTCCCTTGGGTCCTGTTACTGCTCACAGGGAGCAGAGATTGGAGCTGCAGACCCTGCCCTCAGTCTCCTCCAGCTGAACAAACCAAGTGTCCTCAGCTTCTCCTCATACAGCTTTCACTGTAGGCTCTTGTGTTATTTAACAGTTAAAATAATTTGGGGGTTTCATTAAAAACAAAATGTCCTGCTTGTTTATGTGTAAGGACCATACAGCCAGAGCAGAAAGAACTGAAGTAAGTCCTTAAGTCCTTCTGCCACCCCTTAATTCAGGAGCATCGTGTGATGAGGAACAAAAGCATGCAATTTTATTTTCTTCTGTCTCTGCCTAAGCCTTGTCTCCTTTTCATCACCTAATTGCTCCTAAGGAGATTTCACAGGGACAATAATGCCGATCTAAACGCACACCAAAGCACCTGCTGACAGTGCTGTATATCCACAGCGGCCAAGGCACAGCCCAGCCTCTCCCTGCTCCTCCTGCCTCTGGAACTGACACACTGAAGCAGCTCTGGAAGTACAGAAGGAATTAGATACACAGATTTGATGAACTGTGCCTACTACAGCACGCATAAGGATGTTCTGAAGGCCAGTAACAATTTCACGCAAACATATTGCTCGTTGACATTTCCTTCCTCTGTGAGCAAATTATCCCAGCAGTTTATTGTCAGCAAGCTGTTATTTAGCAGAACCTGCTTTGCTGCCTGAAGCCAGAAGCCCAAACACTGCTGTGTAACTTCAGGCACTAAGTTAATATTAACAACAGCCCAGTTTTTAGTACCCAGAAGAAAAACTGCTCTGAAAGAACACTGAAGCTACAAGATCAAACACTCATACTGTCAGAAATAATAGAATTAAGCTTTCCTGGGTAAGCTTGACTTGGGACATTGTTCACATGTTCTAATATAGCTGGAGTTAGGTGATAATAAGGCATTTATCTGACATTCTCCCTGTCTTTTCACTATAGAAATTGCTCATACAAGGAAAACTCTTTCTGAAATGTAATAAATTGGCTTATTTTAATGCCCAAGCCCCTGAAGACTCTGCAGGCTCACAAGGAGTTAATTTTAGCCATTCAACTTCCCTCTTATGCCATGAGATACTGAGGAATGCAGAGAACTTGGAGGAGATGAGAACTTCAACCAATTAGAGATAGAATTTAAAAAACACTCTGAAAGCACCATCTGTCTAATTTCAGCCGAGGTCACAAGAGAAATTGGTGCTAAAAGTAGTAACTTTACTATTCTGGAAAAAAGCATAAAAGAGGCATTTTAAATGTTACAAATAGTATTTAATTTTAGAAGCTCAGTGAGGAGCACAGCCAAGAAACAAGGCAAGGAGAAGTATAGCAGTAGAAAATCTGAAACCTGACTTCAGGTTATCGGTGTCTCAGATAGAAAAATGAGAAAGATATTTGATTTCAGTAAAACTATTAAATGCAAGAGGAAAGTGTTCATGCTAAATAAATCTCCAGGTGAGGGCTTAGCTGCTGGCCAGGGTCAACTCAGCACAATTGGACTTCTACTATTCTATAATCCTATATAGCTCTGCCACTAGCAGGGGATGGGACTCTAAATTGCTGATACAGAACTCTTCCTAATTTTTTTTTTCAACATTACTTTGCCAGTCCTATTCACAGCAGAAGTTTACACATGGGCTTATACCTCATGATTTATACTGATGGATGTGCTGGGCAAAATTTGCTGAGATTATAAAGCCTTTTTATGGTTCAAAGTCTCACAGCAGTGACCTGGAGGATTACTGAAGAATAGAAATCAACATACAGTGGTTACATTGGAGAGAATGAGCTGTGTTATATTTAGGGATTATTAGCAGGATTCTCCAAAGAAAGATGAGCTTACGAGTCACATAATACAATTTGTTGAACTTCTGATATTTGATGAAATACTATATGTAGTCCAAAGAAATTGCACACTTTCCTTGGAGACCACATAACATTTTACCTTCTGTACTGTGTTCTCATAGTGAAACATTTTCCAGAAGTACAAATAAACTTGGTATTAGGATCATTTGCATGAACAATTTGGCTGATACAAAATCTGGGGAGAATACCTCCAGTTATGCTTAAATTCTTCAATAACATTTGATGTTGAGAGTTCATTCCTGGAAGTAGCCATAACTTCACAGACAGTGCAGAAAGTGAGAGACATTCCAAAGAAAAACTGGAGACCTGGTAACTAATGCTTAGTGCTACTCTGCTAATTAGATTGCAGCTTAGAGAGTGGAATTAAGCAATTAATTTCCCCCACAATAACAGTGCTTCCAGTGGACAGTGATGTATCATGCAATCTACTTATTTCAGGAAGGGATAAGATAATAACATTCCACCATCAAATATTTGTATTTATATTGTAGCTTGAGGCAGTTAATGGGATGGGGAGCTGGGTTTATACAACAACTGTTATAAGAAGACAGAAAAAGCTTCCCCTCATTAATTATTATCCTTTCAATTAAAGCTTGATCTAGTCACAACCTCCTGCTGCTCCAGCCCTTTCCCCAGATCCATTCCCTTCCCTGGCCACACCCCAGCCCCTCAATATCCTTCTTGTCATGAGGGTCCCAAAACTTCCCCCACGATTTGAGGTGATGCCTCAGCAGTGCCAGCACAGGGGACAGTCACTGCTCTGCTTCTGATCCAGCCTAGGTGGCCACCTGGGCACCCCTGGGCTCATGTCCAGCCACTGTCACCAGCACCCCCAGGGCCTTTCCCAGTTTGCCAGCATTAAGAGGAAAGTAAGACTTTAGTAATTTTAAAGCTCGACAGCAAAAGGCTTGATAGCTGCATTGTTCTGTCAGATTCTTTCATTTCAGCATTTTCCTTAAAGTTATTAGAATTGCCCCACATCAAGTAGCTGCCTGTTAAAAAAGCTCCCTGGTAAAAAAAAATAAATTGATTTTTCTCCTGCTAAACCCCTTTAGAACAAATGGATTTGCATGCATTCACCATTTATTGTGACACCCACTACAGCCATGTAGACTCCAAGAGTGAGAAGCAGAGCAGTTATAAATTACCCTGCACAGGTATTTTGATGGATAGCATGAAAATGGAAGAGGTGGTTTTGCTTTCAGCTGATGAGGCTTTGGTAGAAACAATTAGTTTCATGATTTGGAATAAATGTGGAAAGCCAACAGCAAAACAACATCAACCTCATTCACTTGCTCAATCTTTCAGTTTATGGCAAACATAATTTAAAAGCCCATTCATTGGTCCTGTTCAAAGACAAAATTTTTGTGTTCAATTATGTAATGCATCCTCAAAGCTGCAGATTCTTCTCTTCCAGCAAAAAATTAGTTTTATGAGAAGTGAAAACTGGAATAAGTTATTTGTAGATGAAGGCTATAACATCTCTCCTATCAGGATAAAAAAGCCTTTTCTAGCATCTTCTTCCTATGAGGTAACAAGAGTTTTTCCACAGCTAAAACTCAATGGTGTCTTAGGTAAGGCTTATGTTGAAAGACTTTTAGGATTATAAGTTATTTGTCTTATAGTCTTCTTAAATAAAAACTTTTCCTTCAGCTGGACTTAGAAATAATATATTAGGTATTAAATACATCTCAAGAACTTCCTCTTAAAAACAAACCAACCTAGGTTACATTCACTTCTTGCTCCCACTAGTGCTGTGAGAAGGCTCCAGTAATAAGATTTCAGCTCATTCAAAGTAAAATTCCATTGAAATGGAAATAAATACACCTTTTCCAGTGAATTAATTCACGCTCCTGCTAGAATCATCTGACTTAACAGCTGTGTGAATTGTTAGGCAGTGTTCAGATTTGTACTTAATGAACAGGAAAGCCATAAAATTATGATAATGGTGAACTTCTCTTCTTAGTCCACCATTTCCGTACCTTTCAATTTATGCATTTTGTTTTTCAAAACCGTCCTTGGAGCACTATTAGAGTAGTAACCCAGTTCTTAGCTCTGTGGAGGAACTGCAGAGTGCAATACCAGCCCTTCAATTACCTCCAGAGATGGCTGGTTAATTTTAGTAAGTGCAGACTTTGCTTTTCAGGAGGTTTGACAATAGTAGAACACTGAGCACTGGGAATGAACTCCTGCAACAGCAGGTTACCAGGCTTTGGGTGTGCTAAATTATTTGGAAACAGTGGCCACATCTGAGAGAGGGATTTGTGAGGTAATCCCACTCATGAATACTTAGAATCCTTTCTAGTTCTTGTTCTAGGATTTTACTGTGTTGTACCACACATTTTTACTCCCTGTTACTTAGACAGCTCTTAAATAATTCATATATGTATATATAACAAGTACTCTACAGGGCACTGTTTATTCTATTCCTTGTGCCTCAAAAATTGTGTCACCTGGACCTCATACCCTTTGGAAAATAAATTCTGACACATTCTCCATATAATAAAAGTTAATAGGAAACACAGTTAATAGAACAATGTAAAGTAGGCTATAGGCAGGAATGCTCTACATTTAAAACTGGCTTAACTGTAATATTGTTACACTGCAGGTCATATGGCAAACTTTTCTGTCCTAAGCAAAGTTGTGCAAGGAATTCTATTATATTCCACTCTCCCTCAGAATAAAGTCCAACCATAAGACTGTCAGAAGGGAAATGCCCACAGCTCCATTTGTGTGTGTGTGTTCTCTACAAAAAATGTCATTTTTTAGTGAAATAATCCTTTCACTTCTTGTATGAGCACATCTTTTGTTGTATGAGATGCATCACTGGCAAGATCTGAGCTGACTGGGGCTCCCACCACTGCTGTGGTCTAAAGATAGAGCAGCATTCAGGTGTCCCTCAGGTGACTTAAAATCTAAATAAGGGCAGATGGAGGAAAAATAACGATATAAGAAAAGAGACTTCAGTGGGTGGCATAACAAACCAAGGTTAGTGCTTAGCATCAATCCATAATATTTAATTCTCCTCTGATATCTACAACATAACTGGGTGTTCAGTCAGAGGCAGGGGTGGTAGGACTTTCCCTGAAGCCACGAGACTGCAGGGAATGTAATATCTACATTCTGTCAAATGTGTTGGAAATTGGCCAAGGAAATTCCCGAGGTGTCCAGCAAAGTGAACCCAGCTGTGTAAACTTCATTTTCTTAGGGAACCCACTGGAAGAAAAGATAAATTACTCAGCCAGTCTCTCCCAGCAAGCAAATTATACCCCCTGGAGGCTTTCCCAGTGTCTTCTGCTGCCCAGCTCCATGCCCTTTCCTGCAGAGCTCTGTGCTACAAGGCCAAAGTCATAATCTGACCCTTCCTTTTTAAGCTACTGTTGTTTGCTTTCTTTAGATTAGAACAACATAGAATATTTAATCAAATTTTAAGATGTCTGGTAACCTCACTGTTTCCCTCCAGGCTCCTTCCTGAATTTGATGCCACTTGCAACTTGCTGTGAAACTTTTTTACTCTTATTTGTCAGCCATAAATTAACTGATTCTTCTCTCTTTCAATCTCTCATCCACTTTCATCTCATTCACTTTAATATTACTTTGAAGCAGGGTTAGTGTGAATGGTCAAAAGAACATGGGAAATGATCATCATATAAGCAACAGAATATGGAATGCATTGCTCCTGTGTTTGTTATTAGACCTGCCATTGTGCTGACAGGCTGAAATCAATTGCTGTGGTCCCATTTTCATTGAGATTTTGAGCACTCCTAAGTAACAGCTGCTACCATGATGGGATAGACACGAACTGAACCCTCAAAAATCCCCAAATAAAGTGATATACAGAATGTGAAGTTTGCTACTGCATGTCTATTTTTATTGTAGACCTTCACACCTGTAAAAGTGTTGTCAAATCAAAGTGTTTCAAAGCATTTAATGACAGTATTTTGCTCTGTAGAAGTGACTGAGATTCACAGGTGTCAGGTGTGAGACAACAGGGGCTCAGACCAATGACCTGCAGTCATCAGTGGCTTCAGTGGGCAGAATCTGAGTGTAATCACAAATCCAGTCCTTCCAATCGACCTGACACAAACGCTATCTTACCTTCTCAAGCATATTCCCTTAATATTTAACATCTGCATCTTTGTTTTTTTTTTTTTTTACAGAAAGCTAAATGGATCACAAGGAAAGTAAACTCTTGCAACACGTAAGAAGTTAATCAGTTGCAAGGAGCTGGTTATTATCCCCAGAGTAATTAGTGTCACCAGAGAACTCTGACCTTCCAGCTTGTCTGCAAACTCTGTAAGATTGTCCTCACACAGAACAGACAAAAGGTAAAGCACCTCCTTCAGGGACTCTGAGAATGTTTTACCCCCAGCTTGCAAACATTTGCATCAGAGTTATTAGTTCTGAATCTTTGTGACAGGGAGCTTAATTATATCTGACTATCATCTCATAATAAGAGGAGTTACTGACACCATGTCAAAGCCACTAATCTGTTCTGATTGCACTGGGATGCTTTTTTTAGGTTGCCTTTTTCCCCCTCCACTTCCTTTATACAGCACACTTGAGCATCTTTTGTTTCATTGCTTATGATACTCTGCCCATGTGGGACCTGTAAAATTATGGAAATAACAAAAGCAGAAAACTGTGCTCACGAGGACCATTTATCAGGACCACTTGTGCCTTGTTTCAGACACTATCTCCTGGCTTACTGCACTGTAGAAAGGAAGCTTTCCTTAGTTAATGCTTGGGTAGCAGGTTCCAAGTACTTCTGCCTGTGGAAAGCATGGGATTCAGGCTCAGAGCAGACAGAGGCAGAGAAACACCTGGAATACACGTGGTTTCCAGGGAATCCTTAGTCCCACCCAGGTTACCTCACTACAGGTGTAGATCCTGCTCTGTTCTACAGCATGTCCTTTCCACATCCAAATACTTCCCTTACTGAGAGGCAACCAAATCTGCCTGAGGCAGAAGCTTTCCAGAATGAAGAGGGAGTAAAGATCAATTTGGGGTTCAAAGTGTGAGAAACTTTGTCAGGACTAGGCTGGACATACAGAGTGGATGGTTAGAAAGTCCATGTAGCTCTGATGGGCCATGCAGGTCCTGCAATCCCTACTCCCTGCCTAGAAATACAAGCTTTTTAGGAGGTCTGAAGACTGACTCTTCCATAAATACAGATCAGAGAGGAAGGAAGCTCTTTATGCTGCTCTAATTATTCACTTTGCTGCAGCAGTGGCTGGTTTGATGTGTCACAACAGCCCTCTGAGTCAATACAAGCAGTGGGAACATTGTTGTAGAAAGAGGAGTCAGCACCCAGCAAAACTGGTGGCTGTAGCTCAGGAAGACATTGCAGAGACAATCCTCACTCCTCCAGGAATTAGCTTTCCCAGCCAGACTTCAGACTACCTCAATAGGAAGACCTCTTGAAAAACAGCTATTTCTTTGTGCAACACCTACTAAAATGAAGCTTTGCACATTTTACCTCAAGTCTGTGTTTTCTTGTAGGCAGCCAGAGAGAAACACAACTTTTTGCTCTTTTTTTCCATTTGCTACCAGCTGATAGAATAAATGTTTTTCCTGTACTCTGCCATCTGAAATGCCCTTTAGTCTCCCACATCTCCCTCAGCACTGCTCTGCTGCCTGATTTTGTGCAAACAGCAAGTAGCTGGGGATTAAACTCCAAGGCTGACCTTGTGCTGAGGGAATCGATGAGCAGATGACAGCAGCTGCCTTCAGGAGCTGAGGGACATGACATTTGCTGGCTCCAGAGGATCTTGGGGACAAGAGGGAGCTCTGTTACTGCACCTGCCCCACACGTGGCAGGTACTTTGCAAACACATTGAACACCAGTGGTGGGGACTGCAGAATGTCTCAGGGTTCTTGGGGTTACTCATTTTGCTCAAAACCCAAGAGTTTCTCATCCCTGTCAATTTGCCTCATTCAAAGAAAATCAAACTCTGGCTATGAGTCAACAGCAGAGTGAATAAATTAAAAATAAATGGCATCCTTATCACTGAATTGCAGTGACTGAAGGACTGCAGAAACACCAGGAGTAACACAGAATTCTCACTTTATGGTGTTCTCTCTTTGGGTGATGTGGGAAGCCAAAGCATTTAAGGAAAATTATGGCCTTTGTCTACAGTGATGTCAGCTTAACAAAACTTTAAGGCCCATTAGGGGACGAAAGGAACTATTCAAGAGACCAATTTCCTAAGGTACAAATACACAAGTATAAATATGTAAAAATACCTAAAAGTATGACTAAGTACACTGTTGATATTCCACCTAAACCCTTTTTTATCTCTACCAAAAGAAACAGAATTGTGGAAGGCTTGCACTGAAGCCTATCTTTAAGCAGATAAAAGGAAATATTACACTTTGGAACATAAAGTCATCCTAGGGAAGTGACTGCCATAAGAACATTTGAGACATTGTGTGGTGGAGTTTTTCTTTAAATAAACAAACAAGGAACTAAATATTTACAGGACAGAAGAGATCTTGTAAACTACCAGAAAACCATGTTAACAGCAATGACTTAGTGCTCCAGAGCTCAATCTGGTTAGTTTTCTTCATTACACAGCCAGGTAGGACTTCTGACTGTTTCAGAAGGACTGCAGAGTCAGCTGTCAAAGACAGGATTTTGAATTAAGTCTGATGCTGAAATTCAAACCTGAGACAAAGTCTCCGAGTGAAAACAACTCAATCACAGGCTTAACTTTTTCTGCTGATTGAACAGAACTGACATGAAATGGCATTAAGCTAATGCTGAGCACAATCTTCATGACCTTGCTCCCAAGGAATGAGAGCACACTCTGAAGAGCACAAGAGGACCCTAAATATTTCCTCCTCTTCTTCCCCAAGCAGTATTTCCTCTATCACTTGTTTTATAATTGCAGACTCCATGGTTGCTTTTCTGGGCAAAGCTGGCCAAATTACCACACTACTCTCTGGTGCTCTGCTTCCATTCCAGCCCTCTTCAGGGGTTTTTGGGAGCTCTTGAACCCACTCCAGGCATCTCCTTAAAGGGATTTGGCTTCCTATTACTCTGGGAACACATCCTGGCAAGTGCCAGATGTTGCAGGGGTTGCTTGTGTGTCTGAGGAGTAGAATGAGAAAAGGGGGAGCGGAGACCTCAGCAATCATTCCAAATTAGTAGCCACTTTTAAGCTTTTGACAATAAAGACTTTATTTACAAGCAAATAGTCATTTCTGGGTGGTAGAGGGCCTGCTGAAAGCTTTTAGTACATCCCTTTACTTGCTCATGCTCAAAGGTGGTGCAGAGCATCTGCTCTGGGTCCAGCCTCATCACTCCCATGTGAGAGGAGCTGCCTTTGATCTCTCATCAATAAACAAATATAAGAAAGGCTTTTTCAGCAGTCCTGTTTCCAGGTAACCACGTCCTTTCGTCATGGATCACTATGGAAACCCGATTCCCTCCTTCTGTTTCCCCTAAATGAGAAAGCATGCTTCCCTGCTAGCAGAGAGGGGGAACTCTTTGATTTCCTATTCCAGTCCTCGACTCCACAACAGCAGAGGGTCACTTTTAATTCTAACGTGAGGCACTTAAATCTCAGCAAGTTGAAACAGGCACCCTGGACAGCCTTGCAGCTGCTTCAAAATAAACTGCTCAAAAGGTATTGAAAAGAAATGAAAGCTTTTTTCCTCAGAGAATGGTGCTATTGCATTCAAACAAAGATGTATAGCACAGCTCAGCTCCCGTGCCCCCCTCCAGCCCTGCGTGGCTGATAAAGCCTTCCAACCTGCACATTAATCACCATCACGCTTAGCTGATGCAAAAGGAGTTTCAGAAGGCTTTAGTCATGAGCTTGACCTGATCCAAAGTCAGGAAGAAACTTTCAGAGAACACCTTAGAACATTTCCCAAACTACCCCGTCTGCATTTGTTCAGGTCTTCTCCTTACCAGTTTGTGAGATCACCCCAGCTGACACAGACAAGTGGAATGATGGAAACAGACCTTTGTTTTGGTCAAAATGCCCACCACACAACACTAATCTCACCTACACTTCCATCTGCATTTTGAATGTTCCCAACTGACAACCAAAAATAGCAGCACATCCCCAAGCCACAAACAAAAAAAGGTGCTTAATTTCGGTTGAAATGCTTTTGAGCACAAAAAGCTGATTTTTTTTTTCTTTTTGAAAGGTTTCAAGGATTCTGTCTCATGATGTTACATAAATCCTGCAACACTCAAGGGTTTTGGTAACAAAAAAAATTTGTAGTTTCTTCCTTGGCAAACCCAGTTTTTAAAATACATGGTGGTATGTCCTATCAGTACCACAGATAGGTATATATTCCCTACTTTTCTGAGCTTGCATGCCAAGATCTTAGCACCTCCCTCACACATTTCAGCCTGTATGTTTGTGTCTTTCTCTTGGGATCTTTGCAGATCCGCAGCCATAAATGACAGTATCCATTCACCCTCTAATTATCCTTATTGCTTACTTGAGAGCAATAAAGATGCCTAAAGGCATCTGGAGTTTCAGACAAACAAGTAAACCAAAACAGCCCTTTCCTGTTATTAGCTTCCATGACAATCAGAGAATTAGTTTCCACACTAATAGGTTATTTCCAACAAAATCCCCTTGCTCTTTTAAATTGCTGCCACCCATGGTTGGGAGAACCATGGGCAGGCAGTGTTTTGCTCCTTTGCTTCATGTTGCTTTAACATGATTTTTCATATTGAGATTCCTAATTTCAAGACAAGGAGTGTCTTCTAGTGAAAAACTTGCACTAAAACCAACAGTTTCAATACTTCTGCACAAAATTATGAAAATTTCACAGCTTGCTCTGGCTGGAAATTTTCTTCTTAAAATTTTTTGAGCAATCTTAATAGAAAGGATTATTTTTCCTGATCTTTCTGTGGACACGTTTTAGGCCAGTTTTTATGCCCCTGCAAGGGTACTACAGTTGAAATTGCAGAGGCCAGTCATACATTAGGTGCAATGTTGGCCCAGTTCTATTTGTACACATACCTAAGGAGAAGCAGATGTAGCAGAAGCAAAAGAAAGAAACCACCAGAGAGCTGTTCCTAAAAGTATGTTGTTGGGGGCTTTCTCTCAGCAAGAGGAGACAATTTTGCAAGATTTGGGAGAGCTACATGAGTTTTGTTATAGACTTCAAAGGGCCAGGATTTCACTACACATGAAAACCTTGGAAAAGAACTTCATTTGGCCACTGCCTCGAAGGACTGATGTAAAATAAAAGCCCCTTTTGTGGTGCAGAGGATGATTCCCTCCAGCAGAGGCACCATGTAAACCCACACACAGCCCCACTCCAGATGCCTGTGCATCCCTCCCCTTTGCTGGATGTCCATCCCAGTTTAGGAATAAAAAGCTCTGCTCTTTGAATTTACTTCAGCATGAGAATGCACTTGTGTCCCTCAAGCACTGGCTCTTCTCAGCCCAACAGTCCAGTCCTCAGAATAGCACAAGTTTGGGAATGAGACTATAGAAAAAACTAAGCTTTCCCCTTACCTACATGCACAGAGCACATAGGGGAGGTCTACAAAGATATCCTAGAATTATACTGTCAGATGCTCATTGCTTTACATTATTGAAAGAGCTTCTGCTAGAGTAATCCAAGTAGTTATTTTGCACTTTATAATAATGACTATATGAAAAAAAAAACTCACTGTGTCCTTCCAGCTTCTAGTAACTCCTTCTTGACAGGGAGCAAATTCCCCTTTGTGATAAAAGAAACCACAAGCCAGCTGGAGAAGATATTGAAGAGGGGTTTCTGAGTCTCTCCTCGAGCTCCCCTTCAGTTTCACCTCAGATTTAGTTACCAGTCCTGGTTTCATGCTGCAGCAGCAAAACATGCAGGAGAAGCCCTACAGGGTTTCTGAGGGTGCTGCCACCCCATGAGAAGGAGCAACCCTTTTTACATGGGCTTTATAAATGTGGGCTGGGTCTCTTGCAAACTGAATACAGCTGTAGAGGGCCAGTGGGGTCTGTGGGGCATTGGGGAGATCATTGCCTGCAGGTGACTCTGCTCCTCTCCCCAGCCCTGGCTCCTCAGAACAAGAGGGATATGGAGCTCCTGCAGCAGGTCCAGTGGAAGGTGTCAAAGATGCTGAAGGGACTGGAGCATCTCTGGGAGCAACAAAGGCTGAGGGAGCTGGGGGGACACTGAGAGGGGACCTTACCCTATGTGTGTCAGTGCTTGCAGGGAGGGGGCAGAGCATGGCCCAGGCTCTGCTCGGGGCGCCCAGCAATGGCACAAGAGGGACAGGCAGGAACTGATGCCCAGCAAGTCCCACCTGGACATGGGGAAGAACCTGTTTGCTGGGCAGTGACCCAGCCCTGACCAGGCTGCCCAGGGAGGGTGTGGAGTCTCCTCACTGGGGATATTCCAGAGCCATCTGGGCACAGTCCTGTGCCATGTGCTCTGGGATGG
>JAWWEW010000041.1:56054650-56067880 GCA_035583185.1 Anabacerthia variegaticeps | reverse complement strand
GCCCAGCAAGTCCCACCTGGACATGGGGAAGAACCTGTTTGCTGGGCAGTGACCCAGCCCTGAACAGGCTGCCCAGGGAGGGTGTGGAGTCTCCTCACTGGGGATATTCCAGAGCCGTCTGGGCACAGTCCTGTGCCATGTGCTCTGGGATGGTCCTGCTGGAGCAGGAGGTGGGACCAGATGCCCCACTGTGGGCCCTTCCAGCATGACCCAGTCTGTGATTCTGGAGTTTTAGAGATCTTACATTCCATATTCAGTCTTTAAGAGGTATCAGAAAACCTGTTAACAGCTCCATTTTGTGTATAGATACAGAATTGTCCATGTATGCACATTTTGTGTTCTGATCTCTTACAGGCACAATTTCATGTCATATTGAGGGGAAAAGAACTAACAACAAATCCTTTTCTTTTTCTGACAGAAAACATTAAGCAAAAAACCTTCTTAGTAAAGATCCCTTGCAATACCATAAATAATATTGATTGCAAACATAAGAATTTGAAATAAAGAATGAGTTTGTCGAACCAAAATGCATTTTTAATGTGGTCACACAAAGGACTTGATGATGGTTTTAAAATCAATTTTCTCTTCAGTTCTTTGTGAAATAACTGACAGTTTTGGCCAGCTTTGGAAGATGTGCTGGTGATTTGTGTATCAGAAAGAGAATAATAGAGATGATCACATCAGCAGTATGGCTTAGCTTGTAAATAAGTGTTTGCAAAGGAGAACTGGGAACTTTAGACAGAAGCACCATAGAATTAAAAAATATAACATAAATCCTGGAGAAAACTCACTCTGTAATATGGCTAATTCTAACCTGACTGGTAAGAAGTACAAAGCTTGTCCAAAAAACTAACATGCAAACAAAATCAAAGCAAGTAAGTAAAGCATTAAAGAACTACTGTAAACCAGTGTGTTGTATAAACCCCAAAGGGGTCCCTCAGACTTTGAGCTGTTGCTGCCCTCATAGAGACTTAGTGGCACCTTATGGAGTGTTTAGAAGTGCTTAACTCACCTGGATGTTCCTGAAAATGTTATCCATGAGCCACCTTGCCATTTTTTGTGTGTTTACTGTTCATTAGAAAATAGGTCAATGACTAAGCTCATCTTAATCAGCCAGTGCCAGAAACTTCAAAGGAGATTGATACCAGAGCAGGTCCTAAACCTACACTTGGTTCCCTTGGTAGAGAAAGGCTGGTTTGTAGCCCAACACAGCTATTTCCAGCAGGGATTGCAAGGAAGGGACAGAGATCTCTCCAGTTTTATGCCATACAACCCCAAAACCTCGTGGAAAATGTCTGCCATTGCAAACAGAAGCTAAATTGTGAATCCTGAAAGGAAAAGAAGTTTTTAGGTGCATCCAGACAGTTTTCCCGTCCCAGCCTCCTGGTGCAGTGTCATCTCCCATTGTTCCAGCAGGTAGAGCTGTGGCTCCAAATATTTCCCAGAAAAGCAGCCGGTCTATTATTCATTTGAGCGCTGTCTCCCCAACTGCGTGACTTTGTGTTTTAGATTAGAGCTCCGAAAACAAATCCAGACCAAAGCACATCCATCCTGCCTGCCCTTCCAGCATTGGTAGGAAGCTGAAGCCTCCCATCAGCTGGACAAGCCTTAATCTCGCTGTGACAGCCCTAAGACTGCCCACAAACCAAGAGTTCTTTGGGCTGGAAAGCTGAGCTAAAAGCCTGGCTGTCTGACGATCAGAGTGCCCTGTGAGGCCGCAGGAGGTGATACCATTTTCTGGCATGAACAGAGCTGGAACTTCCACTCCTTGGAACTCCTGCAGCATCACCAGCAAAACCAAACCCACTGATTTTCCCACTCCTTCCTACCAGGCATGGACAAAAAAGAAACTCTGGAGGACAGATGGCAATCCTGTGAATTAATATATTTTTTTTTTTAATTTTATTTTTTTAGCTAAGACTCAAAAGACAGAATAAAAGAATCTGGAAAACTTTCAGTTTTTAACTCACGGTTTGTTTAAGCAATAGTTAAATATTTCCCCTCCCTCCCTATCTCACCATCTTCCCCCCCCCCAAGACATCCATATATATCCTAAGTCAGTCACAACTGTCTGGTTTAGATAAATTATGTAGCACTGTTGCTGTTTGTGGATAGTTTCTAACCCCAAAATTTTAAGTTTCTTGACAGAGCCTTTTCTGAACCTGGACCAGACCATCAGACAGATGTTTCGTGGCAGGAGAGAATTACATTTCTGGTTTGTTTCAGTTTCTGACTGAATCAGAAAGAGAAACCTCTCTCCTCCCCATGAGAGGGCTCACACTGAACAGGGGGATGGAATCTCCAGAAGTTTCTATCCAGCCCAGCCCTCAGGGGTGACACCAGACCAGTAAAAGGAGTGGTTTCTGTACACAGAAACCTGCATGAAGGTCCATACTGAGCCACATCTTTGAGGGCTGGACCAATAAAATACCTTGGGATAACAAAATAACCTCCAAACACAACAAGGCAATTATTTGCACTTTGCTACCCTTTCTGGATTTAGTTGATAGCCTTATGATAATTCATTTGTTCCTTTTGAACATTGGGAACAATATCAGTCCCCACCCAAGGCACAATAGTTCATAACAGTTCTGTAGCAGAGCTGTAATTATTGAGCTATTTGAAGTTGCTTACAAGTCCCAGTCAGAGGCCATGCAGGAAAATATGAATACTGGGTATTATAAAGAAAACCAATGCCATTCAGAGTGTGTCCAGTGCAAGGGCAAAGAGACATGGAATTAATGTTTGCTGGCAGGAGTGAACAGTGGTGTTTTCAATGCAGGCAACCTCAGCTCCATTGCTTTCCCTGGAATTAGTACAACAAGTGCAACTTGTTGGGGCTGAGGTCTCAAATAGCAGAAATTAGTGTAGCTCCATCAAAACCAATGCATCTGTGTGTGCACAGGATCAGAGAAGCAGCTTTTTGCTTTTCTTTCCCCTGCAACTTGCTGATATAATTTTACTCTGCTGTCTCCTGTTACCCACAGCAGTTGGTGACAGTTCTTAGCATGTCTGCACATGTGCTACGAGATGATGTGTTACCCTCAGTAGTATGTCTTCCTTAATCCAATATTAGAATTGCCATGGAAACCTCTTAGCAACATGGAAGATGAAAATGGAGTGAGAAAGGAAAGATGCAGTCAGCCCGAATCATAATTCCAGGGGGAAAAATTCCCAAACCACGGAAACCTACTTGCCTTGGGGAAGCACCAGAAAGCACACTAAGCTGCATCTGAGAAGCTCAGCTTTCAGATTCCTGGGTGGATTATCTCCACCCCTTTTAGCATGACCCTTTAAGATGCTCTGGGGTTCAGGTACCCAGCCTATCCTTTAGTTTTACCCCTTTTACTAGAAGCTCAGCTTCAGGTCTTGAGCCTGTTTTTTGTTTTAGCTGTGTTATTCTCCAAGTCCATGGAATACATTAAACAGTGAGCAATATGCATTTATTCAGTCACTAACAAACGTTTCCTGTGTGGTTTGACAGATTTTGACTGCACGGGTAGGATTTAAGAGATGATAAATGTCCTTAGACAGCTAGACTGACACGTTGAAGGTACCTGAGGAAACACCTACAACACGGGTGCAGATAAATCTCATGTCTGTGTTGGTTAGACAGGAACTGGCTCCAGCGTGGGAGCCATGGAGCTGAAAAGATGAGCTGCTGGGCAAGTACCTGGTTTGGCTGGAACACAGGGAAAAAGAGAGTTTATGACCTTTGGAAAAAGGGGCAGCCACTACAAGGATGTCATTACTGGATGCAGGGAGAAAATCAGAAGGGGCAAAGCCCAGCTAGAACTTACTGTGGCTACTGCTGTCAAAGACAACAAAAAGGGGGTTTATAGATACAGCAGCAACAAAAGGAAAACTAAGGAAAATCTCCACCCTTTATTTGAGGGGGGGGGGGGGGGGAGAACCCAAGTGACAAGGATGAGGAAATACCTCTTTATCTACTTCACCAATTTTCAAGTCAGGGGAGGAGGGACACCCTTGGTGTTTTCTTTGACACTTCCACAGACACTGGGAAGTACAGCTCATTTCTGGGGTCAGTGGAGCACATATTCCACTTGCTCTGTTTGCAGCTCCCCAGCACTGGTGAAACACCACCTCAGATTCCAGCTGTGGAAGGGACAATCAGGGAACACAAATGCTTGTCCTAAATACTCAGGCCACTCACAAAAACCTGCATGAAACATAATGGCTTCTGGTGTGCCAGAGTCTCACCATGCACTTCTGACCATCTCTCTGACCTCTCCTGGAAGGGATACTGCTGAGTTGTCTCCCATCAGTTCAGGTAGGTGCAACAGCATTTCCACCCAGCCCAGGACATGTGTAAAGAAACTTGAATTTCTCCCTTTTGCAGCTAAATTTCAGAGCCCCAGTGGTTATTGTTTTCTGAGAAACAAGCTGTTGACACTGAGCCTTACTGTTAAAAATACTTCTACCTCCATCCACCTCCATGTACACACTTCAGTCTCCCCACCTCTTCACCAAGTGCACCTACGGTGCTGGTTCTCCTGGACGTGATCTTTGACAAGCTTGGGCAGCAGGAACTAAAAGTGGGCTTTGTAAATGACTCAGAAATTCAGATTTTTACAGGACTGACAGCTGACATCATGAATTATGGTACAAGTAAGTTCCACTCCTACAGGAATTCACACAGTGACTAGTGCTGCTTTCAGCAAGGCCAACATAAATGTCTAAGACAGGCCAAACTAATCACTGTTTATAGATGTCAGTTGTCTAAATGCACTGTTGGAAATTGCAACAAAGTACTTTCTTTGCCATAAACTAGACAAATACATTGTGTAGGTCTTTTATACACTTAGAGACTTTGTTTTTCATTTCCAGGAGAGGTCAAATAAAATAGTCGAGGGCAGAAGGACAAGTGTCTCTAAATATCAAACACAAATCAGTCCATTATGTCAAATGAGATTACAGGGCAGTGTTGCACTAATAAGATGTAAGACAAGGCATCCCTCTAGATGGCCAAAAGATCCAAAAGCATCAGTGTGTGTGGGAATGCTGCAGAGTAGGAACTTCCAGTTGCCAACAGGCTTCAGATGTTCTCCAGTTTTATCAATAGATACTTGTTAATGGATTGATAAAAGCAATTATGTGCAGGTTCATTAAAAAAGTAATGTTTGGGAACATCAATACACTTGGTTATACCAGACTTATGATACTCAAGAGTTTTACTGTCAGGTTAAACCTTTAGATATCTGCACAGAGTTTTCATAAAAGCTGACGTTCATTGTCCACTCAGAGAGAGAGGTAAAAAATGCTGTCCTTAAAAGTCATTGCAAATTCCACTTTAATATATTTGCAAATTATTTTATCTCTTCCATTCAGACAGAGAACAATTTCACCTTTTTCTAAATATATGATCTCAATTCTGCCTTGAGGCATTTGCTAATGCTACTTCATTTAAAACACTGTTTTTTATTCTTTATTCATTCCAGTTTGTGGAACTTCATTCACTAATAAATAAGACTATTCTTACATTTCTAGCTCGTTTATAAGTGCATTAAAAAAAGTCCCAGTCTTTGCAAGGAGTAAAGGTCAGAAACACCTGCCAGAGACAGGCTGTTAATAGGGAAAATTGATGATCTATAAATGAGAATATGCAATGAGGCTGCCTGAGCAGCAGCAGGGGACCACACATGATGGCCCACAAAATCACTGTCAGCAGGCTTGGATCCTGACTCTGCAAAGAAGCTTATCAGCACTTCACTTGTTGCTCTAGAAAACAGCAAGATGGCAAACTCCTAATTTCATATGTGTGCAAAATCCAGCTGTTCTGCTGCAGTGGTTTAGAAGCCAAGCTGGGTTGTGGGGATCCTTTTCTTGCTCTGGCATGGCTTCATTCACAATGCAGTCTAAATAGTTAAGTATCTGACTGCTGCCTATAATAAGGCTAATAAACAGACACTGATTCCAGAAAGGTTTGTAAAATTTAAGAATACAGATAGTCCCATAAAAGTCCCCAAAAGCCTTTCTAGCTGGCAGTTCAAAGCCTCGTGGTGTGGGGTTAGTTAATGATAGTGAGACGGAGGGATGGTCTAACAGTGGAAAAGCTTTAGAAGGACAGGGCAGTTTAAAAGGTGAAATCTGGCTGTTTTCATCTCTCTGCATCTGATCCTACCCTCAAATAATCCAATGGGAGAATCAATTGGCTTACTTTAATTAAATACAGCAGATTAGCCTTATTTATTCTGCTGAGGGTGGTTGTATGGATACTGTGTCCTGAGATTTGAACTTCCACAAAAAGGAAAAACTTGGTTAAAGCTGTCCATACAATTATTTATATGTGGAGCTAAAATTGCAGTTCTGCATTTGTTAACTCATGAGACTAAGTAGATTATAAGTCAGTAGAAGTCAGGAACCCAGAATTGGATCAAGGTGAGAGCCTGGTGTATTTGCTTCAGTCTGGGAATACCCAAGTTCCAGGGATGCTCCTGATATTGCCAAATGCAGTGGAGGCACAAGTGTGACCCTTTCCAAAGCACAGGGACAATATTCCTTTTCAATACATGCTCTTTGGAGGGAAAATAATAGTATTGGATGCATCTGTTTACAAAACATTTTAAGACACTATGTATAGAAACAAGCATTTTGGATAAAATACAACAAAATATGATATAGAACAACAGTAGAAGGGAGGATTTCACTCAGCCAGGGGTGGAACTCAAACCCTGCATTGTGTGAGGAAAAGCAGCTGAACATTCCAAGTCAGCCCAGCAGCTGAGCTCCAGAACTGCCCACATCTCATAAAAGTGGGAAATGGTGTGAAATTGGAATGAAGCGCCCCAGAGGATCAATATGTAAAAGCAGAGCTGGAAGCAAGGGCTGAAGAAATCCTAAATGCAGTTATACTCCCTCTTTTGCATATCTCTGAAATTGAATTTCATGAAGGGGAAAGCATTTGAAGCACAGCTTGCTTTGCATTGTTATTACTGACCAAAAATGAAGTCATTTCCAAGGAAATCACAGCGTGGCAAAGAGGATCTGTTAAAACAAAAGCAAAAGGAGTAGAATTTGAAGCATTCCTGATCCCTTTCATTTTCACTCTGTTTTATCAGCATGTTCCCCCCATCCAACTGAAAGAACAGTCCACAGAAATGGGTTCTTGATCAAAAACATGGCATTGTTTCCATTCTTTCACATTTGTTTCCATTTCTAACTCCTCAAAACATATGAATGCGAGAAGAAAAGGGCTCTTAAGCCCCACTTGGGGAGATTGCAGGATGAGGGATCTAAGGCAGGGAAGGTGACACTGGCAGTTCTTGTCCCAGCACCAACCTGTGTTGGCAGAGAGTTTGGCACAAGCCTGCCCTTGGTTTTTAAAAGGGAACCCCACCACGAATCCTGTTTAAAAAGCAAGGCAGTGTAGCACACAACAAGGTGCCCCATTAGTTCTGCAGAGATGCTCAGCAGGGAATACTCTTTTGTGCTCCAGAATAGCAGGAATTGGAGCCTTACAGAAGAAAAGGACCTTTCTCTAAACCAAACCCAAACACTTCCTTTCCATCACTCACTCTTTGTCATTTCATATCTCTTTGCTCCTTCAGGGGCTCATGTCCCTTCATTTAAAGGAATAAAACGTTTTTTTCCCTAATCTTCTTAGCTGTCTTTTGAAAATGTGATAGACAGAATGAATACTTTGTTTAATCTTTAGCTTTAAAATGACCAGATACCCAGAGAGAGCCAACACAGCCCTGCTCTCACACCACAGGAAATTCAGCACAAAGTTCCTGGGTAAAAAGGACACAATTATATGCATTCCTAACTTCTCTAAGTTCACACACAATGTTTTGTGGTGCTCTGTTCACATGTCTGTACCTGCAATGTGCCAGTGCAATGCAGCAGAGTTATGTCACCTGGCACAGAAAGA
Organism: Anabacerthia variegaticeps; assembly: GCA_035583185.1. Classification (NCBI taxonomy): domain Eukaryota; kingdom Metazoa; phylum Chordata; class Aves; order Passeriformes; family Furnariidae; genus Anabacerthia; species Anabacerthia variegaticeps. Next base: position 56,059,989 of record JAWWEW010000041.1, on the reverse strand, counting down.
GTTAAGGAAAGCAAATAAATGTCTCACTTTTACAATGAGCGAAAAGGATTGTAATCGGCATTTAATATGGTTGGGGCTTTTTTTTAGATTTTTAGCAGATTCCATCTCTTAAATCTGCCATTTAGTAAATCCATCAGGGGAGAGCCTGGCTGACTGGTGATATGCTGGGTTTTTTGTGCACCACTGTTATTACAGGGGAGCACAAAGGGCGTTTCACTGCTGTGTTAAGCACTGCTCACAAAGCAAAACTAAGACCCCTTTTTCATGAAGGAGGGTATGGATGCTTAGTAATTTGTCTCATACACACATTTGAGTCTGGGAAACTTGTTGGATTCTGTACTTCCTTGAAAACATTTGCCCAAAGCAGAAAGCAAAGAGACAGAGCCTATTTTTTGGTGTCTTGAAAAAAATCCTCCTGAATTTTGAATATTCATGAAATTTGAACATTCATTGAATATGAATTTTGAATATTTCCACTGAAGTAGATTAGATGAAATGCATCACTGCCATCTACTAATCCCTTTCTTCTGCTTAATATTACAAAGAATAACCTTTCCTTATTTAATATATAAATCATATTTCTATGTGATCTTTGTCCCCAGTATAAGACCAGCATGATGTTTCTCCCTCCAGTGTATTTACTAAGCTATTGATATGCATTCTAGAGCCTCACTGGCTCACCTAGTGAGTTCCCGTTGCCCATAAATATTCTGAAGTTGCTCCTTGAGTGTTTGGTTTTCCAGAGCACATATATCACAGAGGGGGAGTGAGGCTGCTGCTCATTATCAACATCAGACTGAATATTTTTGAGTAAAAGAAACAATTCCTCCCCAATACAGTATCTGCTGCTAAGCAGGCCAGCACAAATTCTGCAGGTTAGCATTGGCTGTGACAACAGAATGCATCCAAAATCCCAGAAGAAAATGCTTTCACAGGGTAGGAGTGGGCAGAAAAGGGGAACCAAAGCTAAGGCATGTCTCCAGCCTATCTATTGTCTCATGGGCTGTGCCTCTTATTGTGCAGCTTCACCCACAATACAATCCTAACTGTACTATAACAGATACTTGTGGCTGTGTCAGCTCCTAAAGAAAATAGATTTTATATAAAGACAATAGATTTTATATAAATAAAAAAAGCATGAAGCATTATCTATGTATAGCTGATTAATGTATATATTTGTGCCTTTTTCTCCCCTTCTTATGGCACACAATGGGACACAAACCTGTGCCAACCTTCCAGATCTTTGCTTTATAGCTAACTGAGAATTGCCAAAAGTGGTGAAATAGCCTATGCTGAGCTCCATTCTGCTGCAATTGTGCTCTCTGTCCCTGAGCTACCTAATTTAAAGTTACCTCAGATATGTCTGGGCACTACTTACAGAGAGTGCTGGGCTTGTGCATCTGTCATATCATCTGAGTAAGACCCTACATGTTGAGTAGTCTCATTTTCTCCCATGTGACTCCCTGTAAAGTGAATTGTCACTATTAGGAAGAGTAATAGAGACAGGTCAAATGTGGAATATCTGTAGGCACTTACAGCAGTCATTACGTTAGCAACATATGGAAAAAAAGGTTGGCAGCTCTCAGCTGTGTCATTTCTACCCTTGTGAACATCAAAAAACGTTTTGAAATCTGTTTGAATGCTTCATACACTTAGGAAACAAAGAGATATGACAAGCCTCACCATACATTTCTTTTTTTTGAGTGGACCTTCCTTCCTATGAAATAAGTTTCAGTTGAACAATATCTGAAAAGGGAATTATTATTGGAGAGAACTGAAGGGTGTTCTTATGCTGGTTTAGACTCTCAAGTGGATCAAGAAGCTTTTACTGATAATTGTGCCCAAACAAATCGACTTGGAGATCCAGGTTTCTAGATATGACTTTCAGAAAGGGCAGCAAGCAAAGTCTAAGCATGTGATCTTGCTAAAAAAAATCCTTGTGCTCTTCAGAGCAGCTTGTACTTTGCACAGTGGAAGGTTTGCAGCAGGATGATTGCCTGTGCCTAAGAGTCTCCAGAAGGTTCCTTGTCCAGGGTAGTTTGTGTCTCTACATAATCAGAAAGATGTGGTGGCTGCCACAGGAGTTTTGTAGGTTGGCCGGCCTCAAATCCAAATAAAATTTCTAGGGGACCAGTCCATTAAAAAGTGAAAGGAGCATATGAGTGATTTATTAACTCTGCAAATCTAAAGATTGTGTAGAACAATGTCCTTTCCTCTTCATGGCTGCCTGCTATATAGTTTTGGGTTTCACAAAGCCCACTAAAGAAAACCAGCCTTCAGGAAGGCAAATGCAGTGTGGCTCCTGTTGGAGCTGGTCTCTGAATGGGGACCTGCCCAAGAGACCGAGTGCTTTTACAATTTCTCGTACATTGTGAGGTCACAGCTATGTGAAGTCTGTAATTCCCAGCTCTACTGCTGCTCTTAGAACTCTAAACCAGCTGGATCTACCCATAGCAGGAAATTGAGATTACATGGTACCTTCCAGACCATGTATAGAATCAGTCTGTGAGACAGGGGAGGGGCTGCGGTATGATACAACACCCATTAACATCTCTTATTCCACCCCTTTTCCTGTGCAGATTTTGAAACTATGTTAAACAGAAGCAGAAGGAAAGCAAGGAATCCTACAAAAATGAAGTTATCATTGTGCATTAAATAACCAGCGTGACTGAGGGCCTCATTGCTTTCCCACACTTCACTCACCAGGGTGCTTGGGCAGATATTTTTTGGTTCAGAGTCAGTAACACAGGGACAAATATCACCAAAATTGCCTTTTCAGCCTTCTGCTCTGTATCTCTCTTCAGGATATATCTTGATTGCTTGCTCCTACCCTGTGCTGCAAAATGACATCTGGGTCTCTGCCTTACTAGTGGACTCATTGGGAAAACCTAAGAAAAATCCTATCTAGGGCTTGAGTTATGGACTAGACAAATGAGTTACATGATTTTTAGAGCAAATTCAGCCTTTGGGAAGCACCTGATGACTCCAAAATCTCTGTGATGTTTAAAATACTGAAGTGTGCGCACACACCTTTCCAGAAATAATACACCAAGAAGTGAAATCCAGATTCCATCAAAGTCAATGAGAAAACTCCTTTTAATTGTGCTGGAGCCAGGATTTCAGCCTGTAACATTTATAATTGGAAACTTTATAAGAATGATTTAACACTAAAAAATTAATGCATTGCTGAGATATTTGCAGATCCTCATTAACTTCATAATTCTGCTCATCTTTTAAAAGTCTAAAGATATTTACACTTCTCTAACTGCAAGTCCAGTAAAACAAGACTGAGGTTTGAAAGCCAGCTGGACCCCCTCTGCCAGTATCTCTTGTTGTCTTACCAGCAGTGCATGAGCAGCAATGTAAATTCTTTTAACTCACAGTGCTCATTACCCTCTGACTCATTCAGATATAATTAAACAGTGGTTCCAGACTTGCTTTAAGCAAGGAATGCTGCTTTTTAGAGCTAATTTCAAAGGTCACTCCACCTTTTCCTGCCCTGTTCTAGGAAAGGTAGCTTTGAGCTCAGGTAACACTGGAAAGACATATTTGGAGGGAAAGGTGTTTACCTTTGCCTGTTCTGACCATCACAACTTAAAAAATAGGGCTTCTTCTTGAGTAATTATGATTTCCCATTTTCTTGTGCTCAGGTTATCAAAGAACTGATTCCCTTATGCAACCCATGAAGGGGTCTCTGTCACAGAAAGGAAAGTGGCAAAAGGAATAATTGTGTAGTTTGGTCTCAAAATTTGTCAAGAGACAAAGGAATGTACAGCTCTGCTATAAAAACTAGCCATGTGCAAGCAGCCTGAAGTCCATGGGAAAGGAGAGCTCAAAGCAGGAGTTCCTCACCCACGTTTCCAGTCCCTGCCACCTGCACGAGAGGTTTAGGTGGCGACTGGATCCACTATTTGTCCTTTTGAGAAGCACTGCTCAGGAAAGAACAGTGGCTGATAGAACTGGTCTCGTGTTTTGTCAAAATAGGCAGTAGGCAGGAAGCAGAGGGTGTTTTTTAATGATGGGAATAGCACAGCTAACAACTGGGACTTCCCCTGGAGATGGGATGGGGTTTGTGGCACGAGATGAAAGGGGAATCAAAATCAAGCCTGTTTCTCAGTGACCAAGATTGATACAAGCATCCTGAGGCAAACTGCCATGGGTGTAATCAGAAGGAGCAGCCGTCAGAGAATAGGAATAGTCATGGATTGCCTGACAGAACATGACAACTTGGTTCATAAATAGCTGCTTCTGTGAAAACAGATCCTGCAGCAGAGGCAAAAACATATTGTAAAGGGAATCAACTTCTTGCTGTGCTAGTCTCATTCTAATTAACACACCAGTCCTCAGGCAAAAGGAGCCCTCCTGTACAGCCCACACTCCAGACTTCTGGTGTCTTGTGTCTTCTAAAACAAAAAAAGACAAGGCTCATTTTCCAGGATGAAACTGATCTACCAAATCAGTGCAGGCAAAACTACTACACGAGGCCACACTAACTCTCCCCAGGCAGCATCAACCAAGCAGGAACTTCAGCAGGGCTATTTTTCATCCCCACTTTCTTTTAGGAGGTTGGTACAGCATGCAAGGATATTTCTGAGAAGTGCAGGACACCACTGGGAACTGGGCCTGTGGAAAGGGAGTGGAGCATGAATAAAAAATTGGACTGTATTAAAATGAACTCACACACGCAACATGAATGTGTCCATTTTTAATGGCACTTTTTATAACTGTCAGCAAAGGGCAAGGTTATGGATTTCTGATTCGGAGGGAGTGAGAATAGAAAATTATGTCTTCTTTGAACAAGGTCACACTTGGAGAGAGGGCATGTGCTCCAGGCAAAGGAAATCAGTAATTATTTAAGGAGAAATTATTAATTTTTGTGTACACCAAGCTATGCTGTCACAACTGCAGCATCGCCTCTTCAAGGACTTCATAGAGCTGTGGCCTTTAAAATGGCACAGTCACGTTCTAGTCCATTTAATCCTTATTTTCCCTTGGCTCCATTGCAGATTAAATACAAGTAAATAGTATCTAACATTTCAGACCCAAGTGCAAAAAGAGAAAAAATATGTCATTTGGACACTTCATGCAACACAGACAAATCAAAAGAATTCCTGCAGAATTTCCTACGTTTCTATTGACAAATCTATCCTTGATTCCTGCCCACCCTTTCTGCTGTCCCAGCCCAGGAGCAGCTGAAGCCACTTTGGCCCTGATTGCAACGGAATGGACTCACCCCAGGTGAAGCTTTTTAAGGCTTGAAAAGGTTGGCCGCGTGGGGGGGGGGGGGGGGGGGGGGGGGGGGGGGGGGGGGGGGGGGGGGGGGGGGGGGGGGGGGGGGG
>JAWWEW010000041.1:56017255-56042142 GCA_035583185.1 Anabacerthia variegaticeps | reverse complement strand
GAATGAGGATGAAAACTGAGGTCAGCCCAGACTTCTGCAGTGATTTATTGGTACTCTTTTGAGCTCACTGCCTTTTAGAGTCCCTCTGTGAGACTTTTACGTGATTCTGTAGTGGGTTTTGATTCATGCAAAGTGAAATGGGGCTCTTGTTTTATTTTGCAATGTACTGTCTGTAAATATGGAGACTGAGCTGGGAAAAGAAAGACCAAGCTATTGTATTTTCAGTCTGATCACTGACATTTCCTTTGCTGAACTTGATGTGGATAATCCCCTTAATACAGAGAAATTAGTGTTAGCAGTGCATGGTTTTCAAACAAATCTGACACATTAATTGTGCTTGATAAATGCTCTGGTCTAAAGGTAAAATCTTCAACAACAGTATCCAGTCATTCATGTACAAATAATGAGCAGAATAAGTTAAATTTTGGTAATAAGCAAAACTTTGTGGTGTTTTCCTTGGCCTGGAACCTCAGTGCCTTCTGAAAAGCACAGATGTGCCTCAAGAAACCCCCTCTGATTTGGAAATCAGATACACTCTTCCTTTCTCCCTCCTGCATGCAGTTATTCCCCTATCTACCTAATGGATGTGCCTCAATGTTTGAATAGCTGCTTTTGTGTTTTCCTATCATCCCATTGAGTTGGTGCAGGTCTGGGATGGAAAGACAGGAATGTATTGTAAGGAGCAGTTGTTTCTAATAAATATATTAACATAGTGAAAAGCAAAGGAGGAGAGGGACACTCTCAGTGATGTGCTCTGTCTCCTATCTTATAAAATTCTTCTGAGTAGACACTTCATTTTGTGTTTGGGGTTTTTCCCCCCAGTCTGGAGCTCATTTACTGTCTTGGCTTTTATCTTCAGAGAGACTAAAAAACCAACCAAACTACCTCTGCTTGTCTTCTGTACTTTGTTACTGTAGAGAAATCATTTTCTTAACACATTTACTACTATAAAGTACCAAGTTTCTATAGGGCAGGTGTATCCTCTGCTGGTTATGTGGCATAATCTAAAGGGTCCTGTGCAAATGACTTTCCTTGTGTATTTCAGCTGACACTGACCATGAAAAACACTTTGTTATTCTTTCCTTTTTGCTGCTGTGTGGCTGCAGTGTGTGGTTGTTTCCTGGTGATGGCATAGATATAACAATACTTTCATTGCCTATATTTTTTTTGTCACAGTGCTCTGGCACTGTCAGGTCCCAGGGATTCCCTGTGCTGACTATTTTCTGGATCTCTGGAAAGCACATCTTTGAAAAGCTCTTTAATATTGAACAGTTCCTTAGTGAGAAGAGACGTGGGAACTGTCCCCCATCTTTTAAAAAAGAAAGCATGAGTGCCCCCTGGCATGAATTTCTGCTCATCTGCTAATTCAGTCAACTCGGTTGATGAGCCAGTTAAAAAATGTCATTCCATGGCAATATCCACAGGGATAGCTCATGACTTCAAGCCCCACCCAAGTGTGTGCCCCTTGGCTTGGAGCAGAAGTGAGTGCCTTCTCAGTGTGGGCTTAGGGGTGTTAGGCTGACCTTCTCACCCTCCTCCTCTCCTCCTGTCCCCTGGGAGCAGAGCCTGACCCTCACCTGGCTCCACTCTCCTCTCAGGGGCTTGGAGAGAGGGAGAAGGTCCCCCCTGAGCCTCCTCTCCTTCCTCTCTCCAGGGAAATAAGCACACAAGAGCATGTCTAGGGTGAGGTTTCCCAATTGCCCAGCTTCCATCTTTTCCATTTGAATTTTTTTCTGAAGTTCAAACCACAAAGCAGTTAAAAAGCTGAAACATTTCTGAGGGTCTTGTGCCTCTTAAAGGGATACCAAGTTGGTCTTGATTCTGGGCTCCACTTCTCACATAGGCATGGATGGGCCATCAGTGCAGGGCCTGGGGGATCAGGGAGGAAAGTGTTTCTGAGGCAGAAAAACCTCACAGAGTTTGATATTTTTATCTTCTATTATAGACTGAATTTTTAAAAAATAAACCTGTATCACTTGAAATAGAAAACCAGGAAAACTTTCTGCCTAAACAATGACAATGCTTGTCGCTTAATCTTTTAAAAGGCAAAATAGCATCAGAAAATAACATATGAAACCAAATGCTTTTGCAAGTTGGTAATTTAGAATCAACATATTCAGGGAAAATAGATATGCTGATACCATTCTGCTAACCAGCTGTAGCCTGAGAACCCTTTTCTGGATAACTAGGATGTTTTTATGGCATTTGCATTCCCTTTTGTGCCAAAAGGTTGTGTAGTAGACTTTGTGTAAGCATGAGAATGGGGACTAATTCCTGGTTACATGATGTGCTAGTTGCATCAAAGACCTGTTTGTTCTTTTGTAGTGGGATTCTCAGTCTCTGGAGTTCGTCAGAGGGATTTATCTGTCTAATAAGTGTGTCCACTCTGTCTATACTTTCAATATTTCCTGATTAAAATAAAGCTGTTTATCTGTCTTAGCTTCAGTGATTGTATGTAAACAGGGATTACTCATCCAGGAGTCTCATCCCCAGTGCCAGTTTGCAGCATGCTCAGGCTTTCATGGGGATGGCTGCAGTGTAAGGCCTGTGACTGCCTGAACATGTGCAATTAGTGTAGGAAAGACTAGGAAAACATACAAAGCAGCCTGTTCTACTGGGTTTTTTATGTTTAAAAGTGTAATCACTGTGTGAAAATGGAGAGAAACAAGGTTTGACCATCCCAATCCATCAATTTGTTTTTAACCCTCTTCCTCCAAATGGTAATAACACTTAGCATCATTTTTGGTTTCTAAACTGTGAATAAAATCTCTGTCATAATAAAACAGTTGCTCCTTTGAGACACAAACCTCAACTGTAAGGATATAAGTTATCCCCAAATTAATAAAATGCGGGATCAGCACAGATACTTCCTGTGAGAAGAGGGGAGCAACATGTGGAGGCTGTGAATGAGCCTTGGGGCTCGACTTTGACCTTGTCTAAGTGATCATTAGTCAGAATAATATATTTTACACAGAGTTAGCAGGTTATATGGTTGTAAAAGTATTTTGCTGAGCAAGCCTTGGACAAATTAAAGGAAGAAAAATGCTTTTGGGGGTGTTAAGCAAAATGTTGGAGCCATGAATCATTGATTTATGTATGGAAATGTCTCTGCATCCTCTATTTCCTCAGCAGCTGCTGCTGGTCTGTCAGGGAGACCTTAAAAATGCAGGTCTGGCCCCACGAGGGTTGCTCTGGTCACCTGTCACTCCTGTGTCTCAGCAGTCAGGCAGTTTCATGCTCACTTCTTATATTTTACCTGTCTCTTTTTCTTCCAATTTTTCTTCTACCATGCAGAGTAACTTTGGGGTTTCCTCCTTGTAGTAAGGTCAGGATCTTGTTTAGCAGCTTTGCATCATCCTTGGATTTTTACTCTTAACACAGCACTCAATCAATTAATTAACATTCATAGCATCTTTTTAGGATTGTCCTTTTTATAAACATGGAAAAGACTGTGGCCAATTTAAATTACCCCATACTTTAATTTCTACCCTTTATCCTTTTTGATGAAACCATTGCTCTTCTTTTCATTAAAAAAAGAAATGGGGGAGATAAAAGAGCCAGCTGTTGGCTGGTCAGAGGAGTGCCAGGGGGACAGGGTGGTTGCACTCTGTGGCATCTCCTCCCAGGGTGCCACTTTGAGAACCTGCACTGAAGCAGTCTGACCACCCCTCTATTCTTTAATTATGGCTAAATAGAAGGGCTTTGTTAGCAGCTATTGTAATGAGATTCTAGGCACTGAATTCTGGTTCAAAATTCAGAGTTCTTTCTCTTTCCTGTATGTGTTAATGACAGATACTGCAGTTTGCAATGTGACTGATGTCTAAAACTTCTGGCTCCTGCAGCAAGTGCAGGGTCCCAATATTCAGACACCCAGAGGGTCCTGATGATCCTTTTTGGCCCATAGGGAAAGGAGGGTACTCTCCTTCTGCATTACATGCTCTCATGCAGTACTTGAAACTGTTTTTATTTTCTAGTCTTGCGCATTTTCTGTTTATTTTCTGTCTTAACTACTCTACTCACATGTTCAAAGACCCTACGATTTTTGTGTTATTTATAGGATTAGTAGAGAGAGAATATTTTTTGTGAAAGTCCTAAATATATTAATAAGGAAGAAAAGTATAAATGTATTAATCCTCATTTTTCCCCAGCATGTCACACTTCTGTATTGTTTTCCTTTGCTTTAATAGCTTTCAAGACTATCCTGCTTGTTTGTAAAGACATCATGCTACTTTCATGCTGTTATTTAATTTCATTGTAAAGCTATAATGAATGATTTTGAAACTGTTCTTGTCAGATGTACATGGTCTAGAAAATAGCACCACATGGAATTTTTCCTTTGCAGGCATGTCATTTTTGTAGGTGGTAACAACTTGTTCAGGTGTTAAAAAACATCAGAAAAGTTCTTCTATTCTAATTTCTTGTTTAATAAATATCAGTAATAAATAAACTTTCGAAATTTAATTGTCTTTTTTCTCATTAGAGGCTGAACACTACATTGGAGAGCAGAGGGAAGGCTTTTTAATCATGCAGAAAATACTGAAGTGTGAGGCTTTTGATCTGATACTCTGAATTATGACCTGGAAATAACAAACTGGCTGCTTTGCCTGGTGTAGTATTTGAACAGATAAAAGCAGTGTCTGACTAACCCATATGCTGGGGTTGTTGGCTGGCAGCCTGTCCACAAATGTCCTGTACAAGGGTTTACGTTCTCAGCCCATTTAAGTAAACCCCTTTTCTTTTAATGATTAGATGAGGGATTGCTGAACATTCAGCTGCAGATAGTGAACTGGACCAACTCAGTGGTTCTGGGGAAAATCAGACTTGTTTGTGTATGAAAAACTAATTGGCAAATGTAGTGACAATATGTGGGATCACCCTTTAGGGATTATAATAGGATACACAGTTCAGCTTTAATTGTACATGATTTTCCTTGTATTATTTTTTTCTCCTTGTGCTGTTTACTCCAGCAACTTCATCTCCTGTAGTTGTTGCAGTTGTTAGCATCCTTCCAGGAGCTCTACAGCTCAGTTCTTGCTGATGTTGCTGTACCAGTCGTGCTCCACAGTCCCTCTGTCCTGATCAGCACTGATCGTTTTCTGACACTGATTTCCCTGGAGGAGCAGAGTTCTCACATCCTTCTTCAACAGCACAAAACTGAGTTACCTGTGGGTTTCTGTAGCTGTTTTCTTTCTAAAAGCACTGGATGCTTCTATGTAATTTTTTTCCTAAACATCTCCAGCTATTTGGCTTTCTTAGCTTTTGTAAATGACTGTAACAGAGGTTGTGGCTCAGGCAGATGTCCCTGAGCTGATAAAAGCTTTGTTGGTGAAACTGAAAGCTGCATGTACCTTTGATTGGCTTTTTTTATATTTCCTATGACATACAATTAAGGATACTCACTGGAAAACCTTCTTTGGAGCTGAAAATACCAGTGATAAAAATTAACCCAGCACATATAATCAATGGAAATGTGTTTATATTATAGTGTAAAAACTGAAGTCTAAAGACATAAAACAAAAAAGGACTAAAGGACTTGAAAGGATTTAATGAGGGTGATATACTGTTCTAGAAAAGTCTTTTTTTTAGCACATTTGCTGCATGGATAAACATACCTTAAAATCTATCTCCAACCTGGACCCTACACGTTTTTATACAATTTTTAAAGTATTCCAATGGAACAGCTGTGCTAGTCTGAGAAAAAGGTCTTGCTCCTGATCCTGTGTACACAAGTAGCTGTATGTGGACTTGTCTAATATATATTTGCTTGTTTTTATCTATTTCAAATCCTTACTTTATAAATTCTGATCGAATAACTCAAGGTCTAGAGCACTCAGCAGAGACAGGAAGGGTCCCAGTCTGAACCCCTGGTCTAAATTTCCCTTTTGGAAGGGATTGAAACCTGGGTTTAGCACATTGGTAGCATTACTGCAACTGCTTACACTCCTGGCTTTTTTTCCCCTTCATTTTCTGGTGGTAGAAGTTCCTTGTTTTCACTTTTTACTCACTAAAACTGAGGAAGAATCACCCAAATTATCAGGCACTTTAAAAAAAACAAGCACACATAAAGCAGCTCCAATTACTACCTGTGTTTGTATCTTTTTCCTTCTGTTTGTGGTTCTCAGTTTGTCATGGAACAATTTTGATTGTCCTCCTTAACTTCCATAAGTTGCTTTTCCCTTGTTCAGTTGTGCTCTTTACTTTTTAATATTTTTTTATATGCTCATCTTGTTTCACTTGCCTGGATAATCTGAAGAGCTCAACAGTAACAAACACAAGTAAGGATGTTTTAATTTGTAATGATTTTTTTTTTGCAGAAAGACAGTGGTGCTTTCATGTACAATAAATGGCTTGTTGGGTCAGGCAGGCTGGCCACACCTGATTTAAGTCCTAAGCAAAATAATCCCGAAGTCTTTGGAGTATTTTTGTGCTTCTTGAACTTGCACTGATGTAGGTGTTTCTGTGTAAGTTTCTTTGCAAACAGATCTATTTGAACCAGTGATAATAACTTGATAAAATCCTAGGACTGGAAAATTGTGTTGCATAGTGGGTTTGTGTAATCAGAATTTGGGCTTTTCACTTTTAACACTGAGAAAAGGTAATTCTCAGCAATTCATTTCCACTGTTCAGGTGCATGTGGAATCCTTGTTAAAAATCACAATTCATCTGGGTGGAAGAGAGACCTCATTGGAGAATTTTCATCCTAATCATGATGTTTTATTGAATGCTTAAAGAAAGCAATATTTTTTCTTCAATTTGACTTCTGTGAATTATATATATGGTTGGAAAGTAGCTGATACAAGAACAAATGAGTGTCACTCCTCTCATGGCACCAACCCTGCCAGTTGGTCGTGGGAGGAAGATGCCTCTTCCTTGTCTGTCTTCCTTTGCTTGTTACCTTTCTTTCATAAATAAGGGATGAAGAACAGCCCTCCTTCTCTTGATGTAGCTTATAAGACATTTCTGAAGGGGTGTATTTCTGTCTCTTTTCATTGTCCTACACTAATGGCAGTCACAGTCACACTCTCCAGAGCAAAACTAGCAGACAAGTGCATAGGCCATATGTATGTTAGATTTCTTTCATTTAGATGGCAAAGGAGTCACAAATCCTTAACCATCCCTGCAGAGTGTTGTTTGCAATGAAAAATAAGTCTTTCTGCCAATGTATCCTGCTTTCAAAAGAATTTTTTTTTGATATTCTTTCTGAGCCACGATTCTGTACAGGTGGAGTGAGATTTTCTGAGGCAGATATTGTACTGAAATGCCCTTCCTCCCCCCAAAATCACCATAATTCAAAATGCATGGCCTCTCTGGTTCTCTATGCACTCTAATACTACTGCCCCTGAGTTTTGTGGCTCTAAATTGTTATCCAGGGATTTTTGCATAATAAGTCAGTGTCTGGCTGAAAAGGTGGTTTCCTACAGAGGGGCTCTGGTGCACAACACTCAGAATCTTGCCTTGAAACTGAGGCTCTGATCCCAAACTGTACAATGACTTAGATGAGGGGTTTGGTTGCACTTTCAGCCACCCTGCAGCCAACACCCAGCTGGGTGGGAGTGTGGAAGTGCTGGGGGGCAGGAGGGCTCTGTGGGGAGGGTTGGATCCATGGGCTGAGCCCCCTGGGCTGAGCTCCACGAGGCACAGTGCTGGGTCCTGCCCTTGGGTCATAATGACCCTCGGATTCCAGAACCTTCTGACGCAGCCGTGGGCAGAGGTTCTGTGTCGTGTTGGTGTCAGTGGCCCTTGGAAACCCTTCAGTTGCCCCTTGGGTCCTGCAGAACCTTCAGAGTGGGATGGGATGGGTCAGACTTGCTGCTGCCTGGGTGGGAGGTCCCTGATGGAGGTAAGGACATCGACCCTCTTGCTGGCTCTTTTCCAGAATACAGAATCCTCAAGAGCTGCCTGTAACCATATCTAGTGACAGTTCCACCAGCAAAGCCAAGGCTCCACTGCTGGCTATCACAATGCTCCCCATCTCAGCTCCATGAGGACATTGACCTCCTCCCCAGGAGTTTTCCTTCTCACTCCAAACCCTGTCCTTGACAGAAAAGTCTTCTGCAGGTTTTGGGTGGAGCTTGTGGTGCCACCTTGTTCTCAGAGCTACAGAGGGAAATGGTGTCCTTGGCAGGGCAGATACCAAATGAGGGGGGATGTGTGGGGGCACACAGGTTGGTTTGACAAGGTGGTGCTTGGTCAAAGGTTGGACTCGACCTTGGAGGTAATTTCTAACCTGAATGATTCTATGAGTCTGTTTAACTATATGCACTTCTGCATCACTCAATGCTTACAAAACATTCATCATGTTTCAATTTCAACCTTCCTGTGTAGTTTAAAGCAAAACACAGGATCTGATGTAGAACCTGGGTACTTGTAGCTGAAACAGCTGTGCTGATGCCTGGTTTTCACTTATTGCTCTCAGGACTGCATGCAAAAAAAGGCTTTTAGGACAGAGAATGCCTTACACAGTTCTCAGTGCTGTAGCCTGGTTTCTGTCTTGTGCTGTTGTGTGTGGCAAATAAGGGCTATAAAATTACCTTACCAAATGTCAGATAATTTTATAGCCCTTGTCAGAACTGTGCAGGAAGTGGAAGCAGTGCAGAAGGCAGGTGTTCATTCCATCAAATGAGTAAAGCCACCTGAAAGGCTTTTTTTTAATTGTGATTGAAAGTTTTAATTCACTTTTCTTGACCCACCAGAAAGTCTTGGTATTTGATTGTCAGAAAGCAAAAAATGGATTGGCAGCTGGAGAGGACCAAAGGGCTTGCTTAGCAGTGAACCTGCTGGTGTGATGGTCAGGAGCCAGGAAGTGAATTAAATTGCTCCTGTAGTGTAACTTAGCCAGCCCCAGGTGAGCAGAGGAAAGACTTCTGAACCAGTGCCACCATCAGAGGTCAGAGAGGGACTGCAGGCAGAAATGTCACCATTTCACACCTTTTATTGTGGTGCTGGAGCAAAGGCTGCACCTGAAACCCCCCTGCTCGAGGGCCAAGTGCTGACCTCACTGAGTTCTCCGAAATACCTTTGGTTTGCTGCATTTCTCTACTGAAGTCAAATCACAGCCTAGTAATTCACCTTGCTACATAGAGATATCATATACCAGTAACAACTGATTATATGTACTGAGACATAAATATTAGCAGTTAAATTTTAGCATTATCACTTAGCAGAGTGTGGCACATCCTGTCTTGTCCTTCCACTGCAATTATGGTTCTTCTCCAGTTAGAACTTGAGAGAATGACAAGTGCTACAGAGTCACTGACACCTCAAATGTTCTTTGAAGAGAAGAGACTAAAACAAAGATAGAAAGATACATATGGAATGTCTAATGCCAATTATGAAAACAGATTATTTTTTATATAACCCTTTCTGCTTAGCTGAAAAACGAAAGGAAGTGCCTTCTGCTTCCAGTTTTAACTCAATATCTGTATCAGATTTGGACGTGTTTTATTTCTTTCAATAGAGCAAAACATTTTACTTTAGGGTCAGTTTAAGCAATTCTTGCTTGCAATGTTTTGCTAAATGTGTTTCACTTAAACTGAAAGAGGATTTCAGGAGAGAAGGATGAGTGTTTTTTGACTGGTTTGTTTTTTGTGGTATGAGCTGAATTTTTTGGTTTTCTCAATGGAGGAAAAGTTATTGTGCAAGCCCAAAATATTCATTATTTTTAGTGAGTAATTCAGACCATTTTCAGTCATTCAGACCATCTGTTTATATTATTGATATCTGTTTGAGTTTTACAGTATTTCCCTTTCATTTCTTTCCCCATTACTCAGTGTTTCCCATTCAGCCATCAGTTCTGTGTTCCCTCTCATTCTTCTATTATAGTATAAAGCTTTCCTTTCTCAAAAGCCTAGAAAAAATAGTTGGTTGCTCTTGTAACCTTATCTCTCTGTGGCAAACAGTTATTTTGTGCCCTCACAGACTATATTTTTTGCTGTCTTGAATCATCACCCTGAGGACCTGGTAGCTCAGTGTGACCACCTCATGACACTAAACTTAATCAATATATTCTTCCCCAAGATGATGTCCTTTCTTTCCTCCAAAAGCCACATTTCAGCTGCAGAACTTCTTGAAAAATTAATGTCTCACAAAATGAATATTCAGAGCATCTGCCTTTTTCTGGAAGATTCTGAGAGTTGTTTTCTTTGTCTTGAGTCCTTTCAGGATTTTACTTTCTTTGTCTTTAACTGCAGTGTGGAAAAGGAAAAATGGACAAAGCAGATTGAAATAAGACTGAAATCTGGTTTCTTTTAAGTCAAGCTTTTGGTGACTTTTGTCCTGGCAAGAAGAGAACTAAAAAGGAATAAATTACAGGGAAAGGTGCTTTTGAAATATGATTCCTTTGAGTGTGGTGAGTTTGGGAGAGGAATAAACTATTGTGAACTTACCTGTAGACTTCCAAATGCTCTTTATTTTTGCTGACACGGGTTCATTTGCACAGTGGCAGCTCTTTGTATCAAGCCTTAAGGTGTTCTCTCTGCATCAGTGGTGGCAGGGTGTTTACATTATTTACTGTACCAACCAGGATTAGAGAAATGTGGCTTCATTATTTATGGAAAACATCCAGAAATGATGGGAGGGGAATTATTCAACGATGTTCCCACGCCTGGCTCCCTGCTGGTGCTGCTGATGGGGTGTAAAGCTGTTGCCCATCACTTTGCAAGCAAGATCTATTGTTGCTCCTCTGGAGAGGAAGGAAATTATAGTGACAAATGATGATGTTGTTGACTCCCTGGTAAGAAAGTGGAAGCTTTATTACTCCACAGTCAAACAAACAACTTGTGTATCTAATGAATAGGTTCAGCTCCAAGTCAAATATAATTGCAGATAAACCCTGCATATTATCAAAACTGAAGGCAATTAAACTCCCCAACCTCCATCAGTTCTTTCTCTGTGACCTTTGCTGCACAGACTGCAAGAATTAAAAATGACATGCAAAAACATTGTAAAATGCTTCATTCTAAAGTGGGAAATCTGAATATTCATAATGATTTCTGGGATTGCTTCGGGACTTCAGCTTTACCTTGCACCAAAGTTCTAATGTAAGGTGTGTGTATTTTAATTTATTTGCTTGAGATAAGAGAAACTAGCAGGGAATTCAGTCTTACAAGACAGGGAGAAGCTGGAAACTCTTTATTTGGGATGGATTTTCTTGAAAGAGACCAAGAAGATTAGATATATATTGGATATAATGAAAACAATTCCACATTCCTGTTCTGAGCAAGGTGTGCATGTTTGAAGCTGGGTCTTCTACACTTCCAATGGTCTCCTCTCCTGGTGGTACTGGTAATTTCTGCTTGTGGGGATCTCATCTCTCCAGTAATCCAGGAGGCTTATTTGAGTTACAGAGCAGGAAACTCAGTTTAGTTCCTAAATGCCTCTCAGGTTTTGGGTTAATATAAATCAAAGATGTGCCCAATGAGCTATTTTTAAACTGCTCTTCTCAAATGGTGTAATTTCTAGCTCTCAATTCAACAAGAATAAAAAGATGTGTGTGCTTCTATGTCTCCCCTAAGGCTAATGCATAAAGTTGTTCCTGCAGATGCAGATCAGGCAGTTGTTCAAAAGTTGCTTATTTGTTCTGGGACCAAAATCTGATCTGTTTGCTTGGTGAGTTCCACTGTCCTTGGGGTAGAGATTTTGCTTAGCCAGTTAACTACAACTTTTTTTCCTGAAAGTAGCTTCAAATAAGAAGGTGGAATAAAAGACAGGAAGGTGACCATTGCATTTCTTCATTTGCTCAGATTGAAAAGGGAGCGTAAGTCATATCTCCTTTATGCTGCCCGACAGAATGGGCTCCAGGGTAAACGTGTCAGAGTGGAAGGAGGAGCAAAAGACCAGAGAGATGATCCATTACCACCAAATTAATTTGTTCCTTAAAATAAATAGATTGTCACAGTGTTTCGAACAGAGCTCTGCGTGGCAAAGATGCTTTAGATAAACCCTAATTATCGCTTTATCCTTCACTTTTATTTCTGGAAAGCTTTGCTAAGCAGTAAGGACTCTGGTCTAGCCAAGGCATGTGCTAGAAATGGTGATTCTCAGTTGGGTGAAAGTGTTAGTGAGACCAGGGAAGGAGTGTTATGCACATACATACCTTATCTTGCACTTTATTGCCTATGGGAATTACATTTGATACTCCTGTTCTTGGGCATAGATAAGTCCAAGTCTGTTTGTCCAAGTCTGGTTTAGCTCCGTTGTAGATAAAAGCCTTGTCATGGAGATCTGTTGAGTCACTGAAGTGTGTTGAAGATAGAAAACAATCATCAGTTTGGAACTAAATCGGCAGTTGTCAAAAATCACTTGTCATGTCTTAGCTTTCCTTTAGTGCCATTAAGAAAGCACAACTTGTTTGGAGACTTTGGTGTGTCTATACAGTACCTGGCAGAAAGGGATAAGAGTAGAAGTTAAAAACAGAGAGCTGAGATCTACAAAAGCCTCACTGAAGTTCCTAGGGCATTACTAATTTACAACAGCTACAGTCATGGAGATCCTGGATAAGGATGGGTGAAGGCAATGGAAACCAATCCTAAATCCCTCAGGGGGTGGTGGGAGGAAATAGGAATAACTCCTTTCTGAGGCAGCCTAATGTTTTCCATAAGAATAATTAGTTAAAATTGCCTTTTGTATTTCATGCACATCATGTTGCAATTCGGGGGCCTTGATATCCAGAGTATGGTTTGAGCAATAATTAAAGGAGGTGCTCAGTGGTAGAGGGTGAAGTTGTGGTGGGCTGGCTGTTCCTGGAGCTCACCTGGAGTCTCTCCTGCCTCCCCTCTGTCCTGGAGCAGCAGAACATGCTGCCTTACAGATCCATGCCTTCTTTGGGTCCTCTTCCTTGTTTTATTCATCCAAGATAAAGCTGCTCTACAGATTCTGGTTTTTACAAAGTATAAATATTATAGAACACCTCAATAGCATGTTTTGCTTTTCCTTTGCCACTGCAGCTGCTTCAGGTTACAGCAGCAGCTGAACCTCCTTTGTTTTCTTATTTTGGTGAAAATCTGAGCTATGTTTCAAGCTTTCTCATCTTTTGATTTAATCAGTTAGGAAGTTGTATTTCCAGTGCTGCATCCATGCCCCTTGCAGTGCTCAGGAAAGCTGTGCTGTGACTTAGCCACTGGTAAACCTCAGAACCTCAGTTACTCACTTTGCATTTAAATAGCAATAAACAGAAATAAACTGAAATAAACAGAATTTCCAGAAACACTTTGGAAGATCCTGCCTTCCTGTAGCATGCAATGGTGGTCAAAGCTTTATCTACCCACTAAAAAATATTTGTTTCGTGAGTCTGAATGGGGAAAATTCCCCCTTGCATGTGTGTTTGAAGGCCCAGACTCTTGCCTCCTTGTACCTGCTGCCAAGGGACATAATTGGGAATACTTCCCCAAAGACTACTTAAAGAAAGCATTAAAGTTTCAACCCTGTGGTTTGTAGAAGATTTGGATCTGTTATTTTACTGCTTTTCTCATCCATGACTCTAATGGCTGGTTTTGCATCAATATGTTTTCAGTGTAAATGAACAATTGTATTTCATGCCTCAAGCAGTTTAATTTCTCATTACCACATTAAATGCTAAAGGCTGTTTTTCTACCTCAGATCCATAACATCTGTCAGCACTTGCCTAAGAAACCTTGCTGTGGAAGTCAGGGGTACCATAGTGAGTTACCATCAAGCTGAAATTTAGAGCATGGTTCCAATGTTCCTGATAACACTTGCAAAATGGAAGAAGCTCCTGTGTTTAATAGCATAACTTTTATGAGGAAAAACATGAGGATTCCTAGCCCTGGAGCATTAAGAGTAGATAGCAGTATAAGCAATGATTAAGAATCATCCCCTTACTCACTTCACCTTTTATTAGTCAAAGTTTGCACCTTGATGTCAACCAAGAATTTGGTTTGAGTAGTATTTCAGAATTAACTGCTGTTCTCCACTTGCTTCTGTAGGATGAGTGGACTCTTCAGTGAGTTTTCAGGGAACTGTGGTCTCACTGCAAAATTAATTGAGTCTAAAGTGCTTCTTTAATCACCTCTTGTATGATGGTGGGATACAGAAAAGTGTGTGTGCCCCTGAAAATACTATTCTATGACTTGTGGTGGTTATCTAATGATTTCATTGTACAAAAGGAAAGTGGAGGATTTGATATCTGAATATTTGATTAGGGGACAAGAGGGCTCTGGTTTTGGTCAGAAGAGAAATTGAGCTGTCTGTGTACTGGTTAACAATTACTTATCACTCTCTTCCTGGTGTGTTGTGTTCTTTAGACCTGACCTTCATGTACTAATTGGCTGGGTAATCAGAAAAAACACATCCTAATTGTTGGATTTTCAGAACAGCCCTCCAGTGTACATGTAATGGAAGTCCAAGGAATCAATGCATTTTTATTCTGCCATTTCTACCTGCTCTTCCCCTTTTTAATTTCTTTGCCAGTGTATTGTCAGTCCTTCCTCTGCATTGTCTGTTTCTTAAAAGCCTGGATTTCAAAGGCTGTCAGGTTTCCTTACAGTCTCATGTTTGCCCAGCTTGTCATTGGAATGAGAGTCTGCAAACTGAGAGAAATGCAGAGAAACTGTCTGATACTTGTGGGGGTGTTATCTTTCCAAAGATGAAATGAGTTTAGTTGATTTCTGGAACAGCAGATGCCAACCATTTGTGTGACCATCAATCCCTCAACAGAGATCATTAACAAAAGCTTCTCTAGGCTTTGCATGTTATTGGTGGAAGATAATGACTCTGTGGGCATATGAGTCATTATTTCACAGATCCTAATGTGATGATTTTTCTTCTCTAGATTTTCAGTTTCTACTCTGTAACATAAAACTCGAAGGCAATGACTTCCTGCTAGTAAGAAATACTGGGCTGTTGGTTAAGATGAGGGATATATGAATGGAATCAGTTCCATGCATTTCTCAGCTCCATTTTAGTGGAATTGAAATGCTTCTCACCTTTGCTTCTTGTCAGGATTTGCATTCCTGAGCTCTTTAGGCCTCCAGAAGGGAAAGACTGGCCTCTTGGGGGTCTGTGAAAAGGGAAAACTCTAAGAGCAAGTAGAAAGTTTCAGGGAAAGGAAATCAAAAAGCAGAGGACACGAACTGTGACTGTCCTTGTTTAAACTCAGAGCTGCTTCAGTGCATCTGGACACTCTGAGGAAAGCCATTAGCACCATGCCTACACTAAGGGGGCTAAGTTTCACACAATTCCCCCCTCCCTAAAATAAATGGATTCAAGGGGTAAAGAGCAATGTATTTAGTGACCTTCTCAACTCTGGCTTTTGAAGGCTGTGGAGAGTTAAGGAAGTCCAACCTTTGGAATGCTGAACTAATTAGTTATCCTGTTCTGGACTGAGTAGGCAGAGCTGTGTTTTCTGGTTCAAATCAAAGATGAGTTTGTCTGAAAGTCTCAGAAGAGTTGCTTGGACAAACAGTCTGCAACTATTTTTTGATCTTATTTGATCAGGAGGGCCAAGATGGGTCTTCTGGGGCATTTATTTCCTCTAAGTAATCTTAGCAGTGTGCTGTTTGTTAAAGAGTCCACAGAAATGTCTAACTTTAGTTTGAGAAACAGATATTTCCAGAAGAAGAGTGGAGCTCAATGTATGCAAACATTCCTGCTATAGCCCAGACTTTTAAGAGCAGTAGGATTCATTCAGCCAGGAGCATTGCTAAGAGAATTAGTATCCAGTGACAACAAGCAATAAACCTGGCATTTGAAATACTAGGCAGATGTAATGAACACACTTGAGAACAATCTCCACAGATAAATAGCCATAAAATGAATGGTTCTGGCTAGTAAATAAATACGAAGATGTGATGTTCTTCATGAGCATAAAAGCTTAAACTGTTTAAAAATGACTCACTGTAGACTGCTCTCCTAGTTCTCCATAGAAATAAATGTTTTCACGGAGTGTGCAGCCCATACTGATGTGGTTTGGATAACGCAGATGAAAAGGAACATTACTAGAATCCCAGGCAAACTGTAAACCTTTCTGAAACTTGCCTCTCCCTGTGTGCCAGTCCTTGACCTCCAGAGGTTTGTGGTACCTTTTTCCCCCTCCTGAAACACTCTGCTAGTGCAGCTTCACGAATTCCAGACTTTTCCCATGGTACAAGCAGGTGGAGTTGGATGCAAGGAAAAAGCCTCCTTGCAACAAGCCAGGGGCATTCTCCTGCCTCTCTGCATGCCAGAAAATGGGCTATTCATACTTACACCTTTCTCTGCAATTCCGTTTTCACCTTCTAACAGAGAGATGCCCCACTTTGAAGAGAGGTCTGCTGAGGAGTAGTTTCAATTGTAGCACCACTCTGTGTAATTTCCCATATAATTTCCATGGAGCTGCTTGGACACCAGGGGGAAAAGTATGTGCTTGGAGCAGCTCTGCTCCCCTCTCAGGGCTTCTAGCCTGCCTCCTTCCCAACCTAAAAGCCTTTTGAAGTGACCTGCTGAAATAGAAGAGTCTCTTCTAGTTTATAAACATAAGGTGAGAAATCTCATGATGTGTAAAACTCGATACTGGGAAGACCTCAGAAGAACTGCTGGAAATCCTGCCAGTGGAATGCTTGGTTTGTATTGTGGCAGCTGGAAGATTGCTGTGTTAGCAGGATGGAATCAAATCCTTGTCTGTCTGGAGCCCAAGGAGCAGTTTTGATGGCTCTTACAGTGAGGAATCTTCCTGCACTGGGGTTATTTATAGCAGTGTGTTGGTGAGAGCCTTGTTGTGCCCTGTTAGATACAGCTCACTTACCCCTTTATAAATAAATACAGATAAGGACTGGAAAGACATTTCTGTCCAACTGTGTGGAGAAATTTAGTACTGAATGGGCCTTCTGGTATGCTGAGTCCAGCTTAGTGGTTGTCACAGGCATGACAGATAATAATCCATTATCTGCTACAAAAATGCATCTTAGATGTTCAGCCCAGCACAGTTTTTTCTCACAGTGTTTCAGAGAAATACTTTTCCACTGTTACAGATGTTTCCTAGTTTCTTTATATTTTGATTCTGTGCCAACATTATCCTGTAATTTAAGTAATTTCCTCTGTGCACAGCTCTTATGAGGGCTATGGATAATGAACTGAAGGCAGGAGGGAATATTGCTGTCCTTGGCTTCTCTCTCTCTGGGGTGCTAAACCATGTGCTCTGTTGTGGTGGGGCTGCCCAGTCCTTGATCATCTTAAGAGTATTTGTGCCTTTTTCTGTTGGAGTTAATCTTTGCTAACCCAAATGGTCAGGGCTATCCACAGGATTCAATAGAAATCATTCTGAGTGCCTTCTATAGTGGTCCAAGATTTCCCTGAAAATAACTTATCCTAGGGTGCTTTTTTTTTAAGGTATTCAGGAACTCAAAAGATATTGAATTTCAACACACCACCTGCACTGTGCTGGTTCTTGTTCTGATCTCTGTGGCCAAAAGAAAGGTGGGCAATGGAAGCCACAGGTATTCCATGATTCTCTGAGGTGGGCTGGGCTGCCAAAGGATTTATGCAGCACTTCCAGTTCCCTTTCCTCTTGCCATCTTCCCTCCAGGGCTCCTTGTTGATTTGTCTTCCTTCTTTTACTTCCCCTGTGTTTGCCTTTGTTAGCCACACTGAAGCAAATTACAGAGCTGAGGTCAGCAGTGGAATGGTTATGAATCTTATCCTACCACCAGTTTTACAGGGAGAAGAAATGTCATGTTTGCCTTAGCCTTTCAAAGAAGTTTTAATAAAATGAAGCTTTCAGGAGTGATCTTACTCTGATGTGTTCTGCTGTTTGTCTTGTGGGCAGGAGGAAATCCAGCTCTCTAGCTCCTGGTCCCCGTGCACTCTTCATGGTGCCTAAGCTCTCAAAAGGAAGCCAGAAAGTGCAGACATCCTACATTAATCTGAGTGCACTTTGAAATTGCATGCAGACCTTGGGAATTCTTTGATTATAATTTGCATTTTAATTTTCTTTATTGCCCTTTCTGTGACACTGCACCATTCCTTGGCTGTTTAATAAGGATAAGCAGCCAGCTCAGCTTACTACACATACATTTTTCCTCCCTAAACATAACTTTGTGTTTAGCCAAGTTTTGTTTGGGATTTTCTGTCTTCCTCATTGTGCCTGGGTTCAGCATATATTGTTACTTGTAATGAAACAAATTACCAGTACTGTGCCAAAAGGTTTCATTAAAATATCAGAAAACAGTAAGCAGTCTGTGTAAGTTAGAGGGCACTCCATAAATTACCAGTCACTGAGGTTTCCAGTGAGATTTTATTGGGTGAGGAAATGCCTGCACCAGTGTCATCCATAAAATCATTCAGGCACAATAATCCTTATAAAGATCAGTGGCTCCTTCATCACAGGATGCTGCACTTAAAACCCCACTCTTAAAGTACTAGTACAAAATGTTCCACAGGAAAGCACGACTTAAATGGGAAACAGACCTGAATGGGAGAGAAATGACCCATCCATCAACTCCCCACTATTGCCCAGGGTGTGAGCTCAGGACACACTTTGAATTTTCACTTCCAGCATGGAACCTGGGTTTGTGTTGCAGATAGAGAGGACAATGAGAAGGAGGCTTTTCTCATCTATACAAAGTCCCAAGGACATCCAGAGGAGTTCAGGATTCAGCTCATTTGTCTGTGTTAGTACTTCTCCCTGCCTTCATACACATCACCCAGGGCATGGCAGCACCTCTCCATAAAAGTGCTGTTTGTAATAATTACATTAGCTCTGCAATGCAACTCTACTTGTCTCCAGAATAAATGCTCAGAATGTAATCTGTATCCATTTCTTACTGGCTGGTAATAAGGAGGTTGAACTCTTCTGCTAAATTTGTCTTTAAAATGTTTAGACAAGTAAAGGCACTGTGGCCTAAGCCTGGAGCTGTGGTGTGGAGCCTTGATAAATCCTTTGCCTTCCAGATGCAGAGGTTTGTCTGTGTGGAAGCAGGTACTATTCCTTGATAAGAAAGTGAAGAATAGTCAAAATATATGACTGCAGCAGCTGTACTTCTGAAAAATGCATTTCTCTCACGGGTATCTCTGTTGCATTTTGCTATGCACCAATACAGCAGAAAATTCCTATTCTTTCAGCCAGTTGTGTGAAGTGCAGGACAAGGGATTTGAGCAGGATGAGTTACCAGCATCTGGATGATGGATCCAGCTTTGCCTTGGGGATTAGATGACGTGTTTTGTTTGTATTTCATTTGCATTAGGGAGTTTTAATACCCTTTTGTTTCCTCTAAGTGTCCTATACTCCACCTGACTCCTGTCTTTGGATGATAAATAACCAGATTACACTGCTCAGGTGTTGAAGAGGTTAAAGCAAATCACAGCAATCAATAAATCAAGGGTTTCAGTTCTTTGCTGAATTTCTTTCTTTCATGAAAGGAAACTGCTTTCTTTTTCCACAAGCAGCATCTCTGTCTTCAGAAGGTCTTGTCTGCCAGAGTTTCACATTGCAAGGCCTAGATTTTGGTTCTACTAAGCAGCACCCTTTAAGATTCCAATTTTTCCCTCTGGGTGTCTTAAACATCTGAATATTTTTTGTTTTGACTTGTTTACTAGAATCTTTGACATATTTCTGTCTCAACAAGCTTATTCTGACAAGTTCCACTGATAATAACCTAAGCTGGATATTTTTAAATACAGATAGTTTGTAAAACATGGAATATGCATTTCAAAAATTGCTCCTTTTTTTGTTTTAACTTGAAGGTGAGGTTAGGAAGCAAAAGACATATGTATTGACTAAGAATTTACAAACAGTAATTATTAGTTTAAGCATTCCCATAATGCATTTTCCATTCATGCAGTTTTTCTCTGCAAGGAATTACTTTTATTTCTCTGATACCTCTGTGACTTTGGTCTTCTATCTACAAATGCTGTTTTCACATAAGTACTTCCTAAGCTTGTTTTGAATCTTACTAAAGAATTGCCTTCCTCAATATCCCAGTGATTTCCATAAGGATTCTAGCTTGTTTTGTCATGCATTTGTTGAAGAAGAATAATAATTTGCATTTATGAACTTTTAGTGGACTTGAGTGCATTATTTAATTGAGTGTTATTGAATAGCAAAGAGTTTTTAGGGTTCCAAAGGCAGTGGTGCTGTGTGGCTGATCGAGGTGAGTTGTGTGTGCAGGATGTTAACCTCCACATGCACAGCTTTGCATCCTGCTCTCTCTCCAGGGCTCTCTCAGCAATCTCTGTTCTGCCTTGAAGCATCATTCCTTGTTCTTGCAACGTTGTCTGTGAAGACAAATGTCACCTGGTGACAACTGTGTTTCTGGCAGCAGAGCAGCCTCTCCAGTTGTGTAACTTGTTCCTGCTGCAGACATTCCACTCCATCACGTGTGTCTCAGTCCTAATTACTCTACCCTTAAATTGACTTCATCTTGTTCAGGAGCTCAGCTTGCTCTTTTCTGAAGTCCAAAGGAGTAATTCTGCCTAATAGGAGCACAGTTTTAACCCTTTTATTTTGTTTTCTTGATTAGCCAGTACCAGTACTGTTTTCTTATATGTTAGGGATTTTACTGAATGAAGCCCTAGGCAGTTGACTTTGGCCATTACTATGAGTGCTGCACTCTGCTGAGTTAAAATTAATATACAATTTCTCATGATTTCTAGGCTTGGTTTAATCTCACTAAATATGTTTAATATACTTTACATCAATATAATAATGTTGGCAAACAATAGCATTGTCTATCTGTTTACGTTGATTGTAAGCATATTTATTATATATTTTATGGCAAAAAGGCATCATGTGTTATCTGTTTGGGCCAAATATTTTAAATGATGTCAACTTCTCAAACAATTTTATCTGCAAAGGAGGAAATCTTGGTTATCTATAAAACCAAAAGCTTATCTCTAGCAGATGGAAGAATTTGAACAGGCATGATATAGCTGTTTTTCTCTCCTTGAGTTTCAAATCCTGGTATCTCCCTTCCTTTTCCTGCAGACCTGTCTCCCTTCAAATTTAAAGTCAACATGCTGCTTTCATGTTTTATATTTTCTCCAGGTGCATTTTAAGATATCTTTTATGCTTAGAATATATACACACATCTCAGGTGCAGATCCTTTCTTTGCTCTGACACTAAAGCAGTTTGTGAGACCACAGGGGCGGAGCTGTCTCTTCTGTGCTCAAGTGCCACTAAACACATTGTGAGAGCTCAAAGAATAAGCTAAGCCAAGTGCAAAGACCCTCCCTGTTTTAATGCTACAGAAAGTTTCCACAGGATTCCAGGAAATGTGAAATCTCTGGCTGAATTAATAATGTCACCTATGCCCTCTATGGAACAGAGAACTCAAAAACTCTAGCAAGGGTTTCATCTGAGACAGGAGATTTTTCCAGATTTAGATTTTGAGAACTACAAGTTAATAAGCTGTTGTCCCATGTAACACGTGTTTAAGCTGTAAGCTACCAGAAAAGGCAAACACACAGTGAGTCTTAATGATGTAAATATGTTCAGCAGGCAGAGTATGGTGGGGTGAACGTTCCTGACTGTAAAAGGAGTTACCAAAGTAACTCCTGCCTCCTTGTCACAGGCGCTCCCAGGGCGATGTCACCACCACAAGAGGTGCATGCCTGGAGTGCACGTGGTGGGTTAACAGTGCAGGATGAAACCTGCTGGCAATGTCTGCTTGTCCAAGTGCAGAGGATTTAACAGTGATAAATGCTGCTAAACCTTAGACAGGTGTCAGGGCTGTTCCCAGTGGGGAGCTGGGCAGGAGGGACTGGGTGTGTTACACCCTAAAACTGCATTTGTTCACCCAGGGGTTGGCTCCATGCATAATTAAAACTGAGCTCAGCCCAGCTGCTCTGGTTTTGTTCAGCTCTCCCTTCCCCTTCAGTCTCAGCCTGGCAAGGAGGAGTCTGCTCTCCTCTCAGCCTCCACTCCCTGCACCCAAAGTCCCTCTGGTCATGCTAAAATGATGTGCCAGTCCCTTCTGACTGGCAGGGTTTCACTTACCCTCCTCCTGCCTTACATTTTTATCAGCACTGACATTGCTGCCAAACCTTATGCACCTTAGGATGAGATTTTATGCAAATTACCTGCAAGTCTATGTTGTACATTTGCTAATAATTTCCATACAAGTGTACAATTTAGTTTAATATGTGCATACTGAGCACTGGGGGAAAGCTTGTGAGGGTCCAGATGGCTGTTACTGTCCACTCCCAGTGACCTTTCCAAGTCCTCATTTCCTTTTAGATCAGGAAATATTTAATATTTGCCTTTCTCCAGAGGAAAGGATATTCGACTTGGCACAGCAGAAATAGAAGTGTTTTCAGTATTAGGCAAGAGAGGGGAGGATCAGAACATGTGCTCACTGCTCCAGTCCAGCTCATCTCCCTTTTTGCTCTCTGCTTAGGTATTTTTATTTATTTATTTATCATATTCCTGTAAAGAGCACTGGGGAAGTTCTTTGTGTTTGTGTGTATGTGAGTGTTTTGAGTGTAGAAAAATAATAAGACAAATATATAGTGTTTTTGTTTGATTGGAGACTCTGCACTTGTAAAGAAAAGGAACCCTAAATTTTTCAAATGCTTGAAATAGATTAAATATCATTTTGCTGCCCCCTCAATTACTTAGGTCTTGGTTTTCAGGCTATGAATTTTCACAGCTGCCTTCAGGAAAGTGAAAGTTTCCAAAACCTGCTTTTGCTCATCATTTGTTGTCACTATTTTCATGAGTAATTTGGTAATTTAAGTGGCTGAAGTGGTGAGAGTGGGAACACGCTTTTTCCATTAAACTTTTTGTATTTTTATGATTCAAGACTGTTATGAATTTTTATTTTTTCTTAAGCACAATAATAACACAGTCATTATCCCAAATAAGCCTCAAGTATGAAACGTAATGTGCTGTGGAAGATGCATAATTTGAAGTAAACCTACGAAACTTATAACTGTGGAATTTGTTTGTCTGTAATGGTGAAATGCTGTGTGGGTGTAAATAGATCTGGTGTTGCTGGGATTTGTGTTTGCATTTCTATTAATGCAGCTGTAGGGTCTTTTCCTGAATCAAATACACATCTATTTAATTCCCTTCAGAGATAGGCATTGTCCTGCTAAAAAATTATCCTAACAGGAAAAATTCAGAATAAATAGGGAATTTGTGTAATATGGAATTCCCTTTGGATAACATAGTCTAGTTTATATTGACTTTGATTCAGAGACTAAACTACATTTAAATATTTTATAGCTATACTGCCTTAAAGTGGGTTATAAATAATTCACTCAATAACTGAACAGATGTCTCTGTGGAGTGCAAACTCTCTATATCTTAATGAGTATATTTAATAGAGTAAAATAAACTTCCAAGCTTTTGGTTATTGGAAAACAGATTACATCTATAGATGATATGCTGCTCAGTAGAGGAGGAACAGATAAACTAGAAATAAAACAGGGTGTGCCCAGACACTTTGTTGAAATTATTTTTGAGAAATTGCATTTTTTTTTAATTCTATGTCCTGAGTTTTAAGTGGAGGAAAGGGACTTAGGAATGGATTCCTCAAAAACAATTCTACAAAACAGAGCTTTGGCCTTTTTATTGCAAATACATCAGCCAGAAAGAGACTGTGAGTGTGATATGATGGTGCTCCTAAGTCAGCAGTTTCACAGAAGTACTCTTTGGTACCCAGCAGGGATTCAGAAAAGGCATAACTCGAGTTATTCCTGGTTTCCAGGGTTCTTGGGGGTTTTGCTGTGCCAGTTATCTCTATTCTAACTGTGGTGTTAAATCCTTTCTCTTGTGTGAAGGCTGCAGGTCTGTACGTAGTTGTATAAAGGAAGAATTCTAGATTGTATAAATATTTTTCCATTATAAAGTTCTTGAAGCTGTTTTTAACAGACAACTAAAGTGTTAAAAAAGCATTTTTTAAAAATCTTATGGTATAAGTGTGTACAAATATATCATCAAACAGTACATAATAAAGCATTTCTATGAACTTCTCTATACTTTTTGACAGTTAGAAGAGATTTCAAAATGTAATTCCAAACAGAAATCCAGATTTTGAGCAAGATCCAGTCCCTATGAGCTTTATGTGTGTTTTTGAGCAGCATCTCTGAGCAGACATCCAACAAACCCCCAAAAATCAGCCCCAGAACAAGGTGGTTCATAAAGGAGGAGAAATCCTGTCTTAATGATAGTAAATAAGAAAGGCAGAAGGTTCTGAAAAGGTATCCAGTAAAACCAGTGCTTTTGGGCCCTCCTTTTTAAATGCTCTCCTTTTTTAGGCTCTAATGAAGTCCTAGTTCAGCCAAGTGGAGGTTCAGCACTGTCCTCTGTGTCCAGACCTGGTCTGTACACTGGTATTTCCTGCTGGATCAATCAGAACCCTCAGGAAATGCCAATCTTGTCAACACAGGGGTGTTATAACAGGAAGCATATTGGAAAGCTTGTGGGATCAGAGCCAACCCCCTACGCAGAGCTGTTAGTGTTCTTTTATTATCAATTTCTGCAGCCTGTGCCAGAATGCTCTGCCTCATCCCCTGGATTCATTTTCACAATTGCTGCTTGCAGTGTGGGGAGTTTTAAAATGTATGTACCTAATTCCTTCCCCTTTTCTCCCCGTGTAGAGCAGACATAATTAGAGGAAGTTGTACTCAAATATGAGCTCTGTAGGTTTTTCCAAGTTCTGGCTGTCAGGAATGTGGACCCAGCTGTATCCCAAGCATGGGGGGTGCTTGGAGGAACACATTCTGTGTCTGTCCAGGCTGGACCAGACATGCAAGTCCTTTCTTTTAAGCAACTTGTGATATTCACCATCATGTGCACTTGTGCAACCTGATGCTGGAAATGCTGCAGTTGGGGCTCGTGGAGTGTCCAGGGAAGGGGCTGGAGCAGCAGAAGCAGTTGAGGGAGCTGGGGGGGCTCAGCCTGGAGAAAAGGAGGCTCAGGGGGGACCTTCTGGCTCTGCAAGTCCCTGATGGA
>JAWWEW010000041.1:55988934-56009002 GCA_035583185.1 Anabacerthia variegaticeps | reverse complement strand
TGGGGAAGGGTCTGGAGGGGAACTCGTGTGAGGAGCGGCTGGGGGAGCTGGGGGGGCTCAGCCTGCAGAAAAGGAGGGTCAGGAGGGAACTTATTGCTCTCTACAACTCCCCGACAGGAGGGGGGGACCAGCTGAGGGCCGGCCCCCAGGGAAGAAGTGACAGAACGTCTCACTCTTCCCTGGAGAGGCTCAGGTTGCCCATCAGGGACAATTCCCTCACAGGAAGGGTGATTGTATATCAGAACGCACTGCCCCCAGCCCTGGAGGCGTTCAAGGAGCCCCCGCCCACGGGGCTCAGCGCCCCAGCCCGGTTCACACCGTGCTGACGGGCCACAAGGAACCCCCTCTCCGCTCACAGCCTCAATTAGCCCGTTAATTAGCGCCCCGCCCCAAATAGCCCCGTTAATTACTCAGCCCCGCCCCGCGCAGGCGCACTGGCCCCCCCCGCCCCGCGCAGGCGCAGTGCGCTCCCCGTCCCGCGCAGGCGCGGCGCAAGATGGCGGTGGCGACTCGCTGTGGGCTGCGGCTGCCAAGGGCAGGTGAGTGTCAGCGCCCGGCCGGGCCCCGCGGCCTCCGACACACCCCCCGGGGCAATCCCGTGCCCTTCCCTGCCTTTCTGTGCCCTGCCCGGGCCTGGGGGCTGCCCGGCCCCGCCGAGGAGCGCTGCGTGAGGGGGCTCGCAGGGAAGCAGCGGGCCGGAGGGACGTGCTTTGGGGCAGAAATGATGGGGTTTGTGCCGCCCTTCCCCTCAGGGAAAGGGGTTTTGGGGCACAAAGGGCTGCCGGGGGTGGGCTAAAGGCTGTGGTTGTGGTGGCGGCGCTGGGACTGTCATTTGTGTGCGAGCTAAAAGTTTGCGTTCCTGTTGCCATTTCTTAGGGTGGCTTTGACCTTTAGCCGTGATATGTAGTAGTGTCCAACTACCAGTGTTATATTTAAAGATTGTCTTTGGGCCTTTGTCACCAGAAGAGGTTTTTATTTGATTCCAAGCCCGCTCCCCTGTTGGGTAAAGTAGGAGGTGGCAAACAGGCTTTGGTTGGTAAAAGTGAAGGAAGAAGGAATTTAAGAAACCTTTAGTGGGAGATACATGTTTTTATTCTCTGTATTTACTTAAGTGCCTGTCGAACTGCCCTTCAGGGTAAAACTGGAGGTGTAGTATCTCTTTCCAGTTTGCGGGGTATGGAGAGAATAGGGGTAGAGGAAAAGATGATTTGGGTGTTTGAGCTTTAATTCACAGAATCGTGGTGTAGGTTGGAAAGGATCTTAAAGACTATCTCATTCCATGGACAAGGATCCCACTACCCCAGGTTGGTCCAAGCCGTGTCCAACCTGGCCTTGGACACTTCCAGGGATGGGGCAGCCACAGCTTGTCTGGAGAAGAGGATTTGTTGTAGAATATAGGAGTGATTGGGTATATAGCCATGGATGGTGATAATTTGTGGCAGGTCTTGTAGATTTATGGAACAGGAGATGATTTTCATCACTAACTTCCATATAGTGCAAGGCAAGCAATGAGAGGTGTATACACAAAGGTGGGAGAACGCAAAACAGTCATTAGTTGTTAATGTGACAGTGATAGCATTAGGAAGAGCCTGTCACCAATAATTTTTTGCTGAACTAGCAGTAAAAAAAGCCAACAAAGTAGTTGAAAGATACACATTTGTATTTATTTTAGAAATTTCATGTTGTTCTTAGGTGGGTTGATTTGTTTAATAACACTTTTTTTCCACAGGTGCTCACAGTGGACTGAAATCTTGTTCCATTTAGATTTTGTATTGTAAGGACTGAAATGTTTTCCTATGTAAAAGTAACAGAGATAGTTTTAATACTATGAATGTCAGTATTGTGTTTTGGTTTTTTCTTTTTTGGATAAACCTGTAGAAATAAAAATGTGTCTAAACCAAGGATTGGGGAGTGTGGCTCATCATGCTTTCTCTTCACTGTCTCACCATATCACATAGCTTTTTTTTTTGCATACTTAAGGAATCCTCCTGGATATAAAGAACCCAAGCATTTTACTTTGAGTCTGCTTTTCCTAAAAAATAAATAACAAACCCTTTTTTTGCTAGAACACCACAAGATAATGAAATCCCTCACTGTGATGGTTTACTCTTGTACTGGGCTTGGGTAGGGACACTGAGAGTGTCTTTTCCTTCTTTTTCATAGTTAGTCTGGAGGTCTCTGTTTCATTAATGGAAAGGCCCTGCATATCTACTCCTCAAAGACAGAATCCATGTGCAGTTTAAACCTGGACCTATTTGGTAGTAGAGGTGCTTTTTAGGAAGTCATATATCTGCTTGATGTAGGTATAAGACAAAATAAGGTATCTTGTCCTGTTTCTATCAGCCAATTGGAGCGTAGTTTCTAGGCATAGTATAGCAATTTGAAAAGCACAAGTGTATGTGTGTTATTGGTTTATTTACTGTCAGATTGTCTTTCAGGACAGAATTGGAGATGTGATCTCTTTTTCCAGTTTGTAGGATATGGAGAAAATAGGGATAGACAAACTTTTGGGTAGAGGAAAACCTCCTTCAGGCACTGAGATATCACTGGATTTTCTGGTTTGAATTCTACCATCTGATATAACAGAATATAATTTATTTCTAACAGAGTTTAACTTCTGCCCTGTTCTTTTGATCTTCTTGACATCATGGCTGCAATGTCAGTGCCTCTAGTTACCTGTTAATACCTGGTCACATTGGGATAAAACCTACTTCAGTGTGCAAGTGGGATTTGTGTTGTTTCCTGATGGGTCTGTCGTTCTGTTTTCATTCTGATTCCTGCTACTTAGATTTAGACAGAGGGCATTAAACTTGCTTATTTTTATCCAGAAAATGAATATGACTTACTAAAGGATGGGTTTCTGTTACATCCTCAAGGTGATTTTCCAGTGGCAGCTCTTACAGCAAGGTGTCTGCCTTGTGCTCATGCAGCCTGCATTTCATCTGTCCCTTTCTTTTTATGAGTGTGGACATGTCATAGCACTAAAAACTGCTAATTTCAAAAATCTTCTTGGTTTTGGCTAATGTGGTTGGAGGAACATGTTTCTTCCTTCCAAACTCTCTGCTGATCTACCTTGTCAACTTGTCATCGAATCAGACTGGCTTGGGCTGGCAGGGACCTTAAAGATCATCTAGTTCCAACCCCTCAATGGATCTGTAACGAGGAAAATAACATAAGCTATAGGTTAGCAGTGATAAATCCCAATTAACAGCACATGTTCTCTGCCATCCTGTGTTGCAGGCCCTGGAATTTCTGTCCTGGCTGGAGCACCCTCTGTGCTGCAGCAGCACCGCCACGTCCATCACGCCGTGATCCCCCATGGAAGAAGTGGACGATCCTCTGTCAGTGGCATCGTGGCCACTGTCTTTGGGGCTACAGGTTTCCTGGGAAGATACGTTGTCAACCGTTTAGGTGATGTACTGGGAGTGCTAAGGAAAAAAAAATAACATGTATATATATAAAAGGTGTCCAGCAAAGCTGATTTTCCTTCGGGTGGCGGGATGACCTAGAAGCATCTGGCATTTTGGGTCTTAAAAGTGTTCTGCATGAAGCTTTTATAGTGTTTGGTCTCCTAAAATGCCAGGATGTGGCAACTAGTAAAATATGTTTTAATCTAGGAAATTTCAGAGCTTTTGAAGATTCAGGTCATTAAAATAAGCCATACTCCTTCAAGTGTTGCTTTTCAGTCTGTAGAGTGAAGCTCTGAGGGTACAGATTTCTCAGATTCTGGTTTTAGCCATTTTCAGAAAATAACCCTTTCTTTTTTTTCCCCTCCCTTCTTGTTTCCATGCAACCTAACACCTGTAAATATCCTGATTTGTGATACATTTTGAGGTATTTTACTATGTTTATGAGACACACCATGGTTGTTTTTTGCTGTTGTTTTTTAGCAAGCTTCTGTGTTTCATCTTACAAGCCTAAATACTAAAAAAGCCAGTGTAAGAATTTCAATTATGTAGGTTCAAAAACTCACTTCTGTTCTACTTTTAACTTTGCAGATAAATATTTGAATGTTGTGCTTTAATGCCAGGGGGAGGGGAGTGGCAGGGGAAGCAGCTTTGTTTATTTAGAAGTTCATCTACTTAGAGTTATGTGGTTGCTTGAGATAAATGAAACTTTTGGGGTTTTTTTGGGCACTTAGGTCGCATTGGCTCTCAAGTGATCATCCCCTATCGCTGCGATCAGTATGACCTCATGTATCTGCGGCCCATGGGGGACCTGGGGCAGCTCCTCTTCTTTGTAAGTCTCTTCCTCTGGCTTTAGATCAAATGCAACCCCATTGCTATACAAGGCAGTCTGTTAGTGAGTCTCAGAGACACAACTCCAGCTGCTGTTTAGCCTCTGAATGGGAATGGTGTGAAAGGGCTGTCTTTGATGCTGCTTATTTACATATTATCTCATCTTTTTCCCATTTGATGCTCTGGTTACAGGAGTGGGACTCTAGGGATAAGGACTCCATCCGAAGAGCTGTGGAACACAGCAATGTGGTCATTAATCTTGTTGGAAGGGAATGGGAAACAAGGTAATTTTCCTTTTTTTTTCCCCCTATATTGCTAGATTTGCACCAGGTATTGGACGTTGTAGCCATGTTTTTACAGCATGTGTGTGCAGTGGTGCTGCCATTGTTTTTGGCTTCTATGAAAAGGCAAAACCAAAATTGTGCATATAAAATTTCTTGAAATGGTTAACTAGAATCCTTGTTATGATCTGCCCTGGAAAAGTGCATTTTATCCGTAGTTTTACAGTGTATGGCTTTTGTTTTGTCAGGAAGTTCAATGTGCTGCTTTGACACACTTCAGATATTCCATGAATGCCTTCTGAACAGATGGCACAGTTTCTTACATTTGTATTTTCATTATGTTACATTTATATTTTCATTATATTTATATTTACTCTACTACAGAAGTGGGATTTCGTCCTGTCACTTGGATGTAGTGAGGAGTTGTAGCCTGCTAGACTAAGCTGTGATCAAGCTTTTCCTGCTCTCTCTTAAATGTTAATAAACAGGAATAGCTAATGGAGAGTCCCTAGGCTTATCATTAGTAACATCATTCCTTGATAGAATTTTGGCAGAGAAAATATTAGCTACATAAGCTTTTTTTAATGATAATTTCTAAGAATAGTTCCTTTTTGAAATCCATTTAAAAACTCCTATGTTTGTTTTAGATTAAAAATCCCTGTAATATGCTCATTTTATTTTGTTTGTGCATGCAATTATGTCCACTTTATTTAAAGCCTTGTGCAGAAGTGCCAGACAAAAACTTAATTGTGTGATTTGCCTTTATAAGGTACATGATTTTGCTGTCCTAGTAGAGACAAGCAAATGCAGGTGTCAGTTTTACAAACATAATGCCTCTGTTGCTCTCTTTTTTTATGAACAGCCATTTGATGTTCAAACTGTAAAATTAGTAGGCAAGTTGTATGAATAGATTAGAGTTGGTAGTCTCAAATGGTACGATTATTTTTCCTGAACTCGAGATCAAATACTTATTGCTGTCAAAATAGAAGTTGTTTCTTTGTCATGTGGGAGTGAGGGAAGAAAAGAAAGTTTGTACAGTTGACCCGAGGACAGTGAAATCTCTGTTTATCTCTGATATGCATTTCACATCTACTTCCCCCTTTAAAATTTTGAGACTTGTGTAAAAAGTATGATTTATGTAAAGGAGGGTTTCTTTATTATTGAAAGGAAGTGTGAGGACAGCAACACAAAGTTTCATTCTAGTGGACAACCCCCCAGACCTTGTCCTCTGAACAGTTTCAACAGATTCAAAGAGCCAAGTCTTGGGACATGTTAAAGACTTTTGTACATTACAGAACTTCCCCTGTGTTGCACAAATGTTTTTATCACATATTTTACACGTGTTG
This sequence comes from Anabacerthia variegaticeps, assembly GCA_035583185.1. NCBI lineage: Eukaryota > Metazoa > Chordata > Aves > Passeriformes > Furnariidae > Anabacerthia > Anabacerthia variegaticeps. Next base: position 56,003,137 of record JAWWEW010000041.1, on the reverse strand, counting down.
GTATCAGTGGTGGTCCTGAAACCCTGAGATAAAGTTCTATGGCCTGTTAAACACAAGGTCAAACTAACCATTGTAATCATCCCAAAGTCTCTGAAAAGCTTAGGCAGGAAGGAAAAAAAAAAAAGATTAGATTCAGAGATCAGTCAAAAAAAGGAAAGCCTGCCATGAAATACTTCCCTCCTTGCCTCTTATTCATCAGACAGACCCATCTGTGTGTACCATGTTGTTTGAAACTCCATAGTTACAGGAGGGATGTTGTTTGCTCTTGTGTGTTTCTAAATCTATTTTTGTGAGTAGAACAGAAGTGATGGTTCCCAGGATCAGATTAGTTATTGAAGGGTCAAAAATAGCTTCTTATTTTGAAGGCTTTCTTTGGACTCCAGTGGGATCTGAAGAACTGTGGGAGTAGATAAGGACAGAGAGAGGGTTTGGGTGTTTATTACCCAAAGCGAATGGAAAAGATGGTGAGGTGCTTGCAAGCACAATATGAAAACATGAGAAGCTAGTTCTCTTGCAGTCTTGGGATAGTTGGAAAGAATTTTGGGATTGTTGCCAGCCTATAGTGTCAGTTCAGCTTGGAGACAGAGCTTCTGTATTGTTCTTGATCAGATGCCAATCTAGTTTACAGTTGTACGCCCTAATTTAGGCCCCTTGAATGTCATGCAGCGAGTGGAGGATTTTTTTCTTTCCACGTTCTCCTTGAAATCCCTTAGGGCTGCTCTAAATGCTCTGACAATTTGATTTTTTCCATTTGCATAAGCACCTCTGGAGATTTTCTGGTTTGATTTTGTCCACTTCCCCAATGCCAAGCATCTGCCCTAACTTGCACTGCTCAGAATTCTTGAGCTCCTTTGTAAAGTAATTAAGTGCATCAAATCAAGTCAAATTTGGAACAGGTTTTGTAAATAGACAGCTTTGCTCAGAGTTCAAGATACAGCAGGGCTTCTCTTAATAAAATAAATCTCTTTTCACTTGGGCAGTTTTCTATTTGTCCTTGACAAGTGAGCAAGAGAATTTTTCATCCTGGTTTAATTTGAACAGGTGAAAAAGCAGAGAAACTCTAGCTGAAGATTACAGCTGCATTTCACTTGCCTGTATTTTTATTATATGAAGAGTCCCTCATGAAAGAAAACTGGTTTTAAGAAAGATCATCAAGATAGGTTTTTGAAATACATTTAGGGAATACTTAGTGATTGCTTTTTGGTTGGTAGGCAGCCAGGGCTGGTTGCTCTTAGAGTAAAATTTGGGTTTTGCCTTGTTTTAGAAACTTCAAATTTGAAGATGCATTTGTAAATATTCCTCAGAATATCGCACAGATAAGTAGGGAAGCTGGGGTGGAAACCTTCATTCACATCTCTCACCTGAATGCAAACATGAAGAGTCCTTCCAAGTACCTCAGGAACAAAGTAAGTCTGGAATCCTTGTCAATATCTTTTCTGAGAGCCTACTTTTTTATTACTATTTTGTTTATTTGTTTGTTCCCCCAACTGGGTCTGTTTGAAGGAAATCAATGTGTGAATTTACTATGGAGTGTTTTCTGCAGCTGAGACATTTTTGAGGTGCTTTATGTACTGGAGCTAGAAATCCTCTTTAGCACTACATGTGCTCTGAAGGAAAATATATTGTATTCCCAAAAACTCTTTCCTTTCTTCTACCCTGGAGCATCTTTGCATCTAAAATCACTGTCATTAAGAAAGAAGAACTGGGTTGATGGTTTGGGATCTGATATCAGGCCTGACATCTAAGGCTGCAATGACCCAGCAAAGTAAGTAGTTGATACCAAAATGAATGTTGCAAAAACAGATGAGTATCCCAATTAGGAGCCCTTGGAGAGGGATTGTTAACCTGCTGTTGTACCCCAAAAAAAATCTGGGATTGGTATCATATTATTTTTTTCCTTACTAGGAGCCATAATTTTCTATTACTGAGCTATTTTTAATAAAGCTATTGTCAATTTTTCAGCTTTTTTTTGTTTTGTTTGGTCTCACTGTACTCTGCATTATCTTTAGTATATATTTATGTAGGCTTCTTTTTGAACCTTGTCCCTTTAAATTTGTGTCACTTGGCCAGAGAGACTGCATTTTATCTCAATCAGAAGAAATGATCTACATGCTTATGGGATTTTTTTGGGCATTGTGTGTAAATCTCAAAGATGAAATGGCTTAGATATAAATAATTTTTGTGCTATTGATGGTGTCATTTCTTTCAGTTCTGTAGTCAGACTTCACTTCTGGTTTGTTCAGAGTGGACCTAATGAATGTGTTCATTTTATTTAAATGATAGGCTGTTGGAGAGAAGGTAGTGAGGGAAGAATTTCCAAATGCTGTAATTTTGAAGCCCTCAGAGATGTTTGGGAGAGAAGACCGATTTCTCAATCATTATGCAAGTATGTGCTCTTGAAATAATAAACCCATGTATGATTTGTGTAATTATGGAGATCAGAGGAAAAGGGGATTTGCTTTTGAAAAGCAGAGGTATGTTTTTATGAGAAATGTACCATGTGTAGTGGGAAACATAGAAACATAATAAATTCCCATCTCTTGGCTGAATTCTTTCTGAATCTAGTTAGACTTTGCTCTTTGATTTTATTTTTTAAAAGTATTTTGAGGTCTGGTCGTCTTAACCCTGAAAGTTTGTCAAGTTGGTAATGCTCAAATGTAAAAATCAACCTGAGTAGTTCTGGGCTCAGAAGCAACAATAATATCTGATGTCTCACCAACAAATTGCTACAGAGGATAGAGTGGAACCTGTTTCTGTGTCTTTCTAAGTTAAGGTATCTCTGAACCGCTCAAAACACAAATACAGCCTTCCCATTGTTGTTACAAAGACTAAATGTGTGTAGAAAACAATGCTACTGGAATTGGATGAGAATTCTTCCCCATTCTATTTTTCCTTTTCCTAAAGTTAAGTCAGCTTTCAGAAGAGATCCACACTCAGTGTGGTGTAAAGTGTCTTGGTTGTTTGCCTACTGAAGGGATTCACAGATTCTCCCTCTTTCTGGCAGACATGCGCTGGTTTGGTGGTGTGCCTCTCATTGCTCTGGGCAAGAAAACAGTGAAGCAACCAGTATATGTAAGTTTGCAATAAACAAGACAATCCCAAATCCCCTGTGCCTGGGTTGGGTGCATGTGTTGGGCTGTAAATCACTTCTAAAAATTTACTGTGTGCATTACTCCTGTTTTCTTTTGGTAATGGGCTGACTTTTTTCCTCACAGGTGGTTGATGTAGCAAAGGCAATTATTAATGCAATTAAGAATCCTGATGCAAAAGGAAAAACATATGCCTTGGCTGGGTAGGTCACTTTTCTGATTCTAATTAACTGAAGTACTTCTTTTTGGTGTCATTTTTTGGCATGCTGCACAGTACATTTAATTTCTCCATCCATGCACACAGTTTGAGCTGCAATAAATTCCACCTCCTTTTTGGGAGGAAAAATGACTCGAGCTGTTACTGTGAGTACTCTGAAAATCCCAGTTTGGGCCCCATTGCATGTAATGTTATGTATGTGCACACAAAGAAATAGGCATCTTGGGAAGCATGCTAGACAACATAGATTTGGAGAAAATTCTGGTAAAGCTGTGTGGGAAACACCTGGAATTAGAATGGTTAGAGGCAGTGATTCTGCTGTTTAAGACAGTGGATTTACAAGTTGCCCCTGGATCCCTGGAAATGTTCAGGGCCAGGCTGGATGGGGCTCTGAGCAACCTGGGCTAGTGGAAGGTGTCCCTGCCCATGGCAGGGGATTGGAACAAGGTGATCTTTAAGGTCCCTTCCAGCCTATGATCTCCTGGAATATTTTGTGTACAAGTCACAATGGGTCATTAGCATTAGGAATAAACAACATGACAAATGCAAGGTAATGGGTCTGTGTTTGATGCTCTGACACAGCACTGGAACTTGTCTCATTCCAACATGTACTAAAAGGAGCATCATATTAATTGATAAATAAAACACTTGGTACTTAATCAAGATATAAATGATGCTCAGCAGCTCTCTTTTTTGTATAACATGCCTATCTCTGTCTCCTCTTACTTAGCAAAAATGTGCATCATATCTGGATTTTGCAAAGGTACCTGGATTTGATCTGAGATTAAATTGGTTTTTCCACTTTCATTTTGTGAGGCTGTTGCAGTGATGGCTTTTTAATCCCATAATCCAGAGATGGTTGTTGGTTTGTCTGTTGCTGATGTCCTGACACTTTATTCAGTGCTGTAACTGAGCTGTTGAGGAAGTTGTTACCCTGGCAGGTGCCCTGGGAAAGGCAGCAAGCAGGTCTTCAATTCCCTTTGGAATATGCTGGGGGACTTCTGCTCAAAACCTAGGAGAATAAGAGAAAGAAACTAACAATAGTCTGAAGAAACTAACAGCAGCAACAATAATTAGGTAATTTGAGGTTGCTTTTGAAGCACTGGGATGATATGAAGAGTCACACTGAAAAACCAGTGGAAACAAATGCTGGATGTCCATTCAAACCCTCTTTCTACAGATATGTGGGTGTCAGGTGGACACAACTAATGCAAACCCACAAAATGTGATGAAATTAACCCTTTGAGAGAGTATTTTCACCCCTTGGGGGCAAACTTGAAGATGTGTCAATACAAATCCAAAGCCACCTGACCCAAAAGGAAGGAGAGGCATCTGGTTTGAGGTTCAGTGCTGCCTCAGCAGAAGCAGCTGCTCCAGCTGTGGAAGAAATTGAGAATTGTGCACTAAATAAAACACTGTTTGCAGCCAAATGGAAGGGCTAAACTTCTAAATGTGTTCCTGCAGTGTCAAGGTCTCACTTTTTGGCAGTTTACAGAAGGCCAGGATTTTTTAATTCTCCCAAATATGCTGCCCTACCTTGAAGTATATCCATTAGAACACGTAATTTGGTTTTACAAGATAAAGTAGTAGTAATTTTGGTTTTTTTGCTTTCCTATCATTTATTTACAAATTTTGATTGTGATTATTTTTCTGAAGAACATGGCAGTTGAAGGTGCAGATTTCATGCAACCTCAGACCTTGGTATCTTTGGGATCTTGGGTTTATCAGTCTGAAACACCAGCAAATTGCTGTGAAAGCCAAGGGAGATACCTGATGGCTCAGTTTGGAGCCATCCTATAGAGTATAAAATGCCAAGTCAAAGTCTGAATTCTTTGTCACCTGGTACCAATGTTTAAGTGTAGCTGTCTTACCTGTATTGTGTGTTGCTTTCTCTCTCAGCCCTCACCGATACCTCCTGTATGACTTAGTGGAATACATCTACGCTGTGTCCTACCGAGCCTTCATTCCCTACCCTCTTCCACGTCCTCTCTACCAGTAAGTGGGACCCTACCTGGGCTGAGGGAGCTGGGGCTGTTCAGCCTCCAGACGAGACCCTGAGAGGGGACCCCATTAATGTGGGTAAATATCTGCAGGGAGGGGGCAGAGCATGGCCCAGGCTCTGCTCAGGGGGCCCAGCAATGGCACAAGAGGGACGGGCAGGAACTGATGCCCAGCAAGTCCCACCTGGACAGCAGCAAGAACTTCTTTGCTGGGCAGTGACCCAGCCCTGAACAGATTGCCCAGAGAGGCTGTGGAGTCTCCTCCCTGGGGATATTCCAGAGGTGTCTGGATACAACCCTGTGCCATGTGCTCTGGGATGGCCCTGCTGGAGCAGAGGTGGCACCAGATGCCCCTCTGTGGTCCCTTCCAACCTGACCCATCCTGTGAGTCACTAAGAACTTTAGCACTAGCAGGCAACACAAAAGCATAAATACCTGTTGCATTGGTCTTTTAGTCTGGCCAGTTATTGAACATGTTGGATGGCAGAAACTGGCTTTCCCTAGATGCCTGTCAGCCAGGTTTGAGCCTTCTGCTCAGGATCAGACCTGCACTTGATGAGCTGATGCATGAAAGATGTGCCTGTAGTAAACGCGACATAGCTATTTATTCCCAAGTCATTTCTTCTAGGCAGCTAGTGACAGGATGAGATGATGTAGCCTCATGTGTTAATGTTTGGGGGTGCCGGTCCTTCTGACTTTTAGTACAATGCCAATTGATAAGCTAAAGCAGTCACTAGTGTTAGAACCCTCCTGCCAACAGGACTCAGCATTGGATCCATGGAACTACTGATGTATAACACTTGGAACATCTTAAACTGTGGTGGCTCTTTCTGTATTGGCTGTAAGAGGCATCAGGTTAACACAGAGCAGCTTGTTAAAAAGGTGCTTATTAGTTTTATTCACATGCAGCCCATTTTTATTTATGGGCTAAACTAAGTGATATTTAATATTTTTGAGAAAAGACTGAGGCTGAGAGGCAGATAAGCCTAGATCTCTTCTGTGCAATAACTTAGTAAAATCCTAGTCTGCCAGGTGGGCACTTCAGTACGAGGTTCTGCCTGTTCAGTAGGAGATGCTGTGCTGGTCTCAAGACCCTGAGCAAGAGCTGTAGCCTTATTTTCTTTGCCAGATTTTCTTTGTTTCAAGGGAAACTTCATTTCTGAAAACTGCATATATACCAATCCTCACCCTTTTTATAGATTGCTCCAGATTCCATCGTCTTGTTTGTAGGGCTGATAACTCATTTAGTTGTCAGCAAGTGTGTTTTCTCCTGGAGGCACTGAAGGAAACTTCGTGACTAATTGGATTACTGCCTACACCGCTGGGGAGCAGAGATTGGATGAAAGGCAGGGGGCAAGGCTGAATCCCTCTGGTGTGTGGGGAATTAGATGGGGGGGGGGGGTTACTTTCCCCACCCACATGCTCATTTTTGTTTCTAGATATTTGCTTCTCCATTCCCTTCTACAGTCAAATAACAAAATATCCAATAATTCAGTAGCAAACAGTTAAAAGTTACCATAAACACAACTAAGAACTTGGTGGCTGGCAGGTTCACTGCTTTAATGAATTCATAGCTACAGAACAAGCTCTTGCTCACTGTCTGTTATGTGTGAAATATTTTTACCAACTCTTTGTTTTCTTCTGTGCCTGTGGCTAATGACTGTACTTCTTCAACACTGTTTCTGTTTACAGTTTAGTTGCAAGATTCTTCGAGATGAATCCATTTGAACCATGGACGACACGGGACAAAGTGGACAGGGTAAGTGTGGGACAATCCCGAAATCCTTCTTGGGAAAGGTTTGATTGTGTATTTGTAACTTGTTCTTGTAGCTTTGCATTCGAGGAGTGCTGCAATGTGTGTGCATCAGGTGGTGTAGCATTTCAGTCCATTCAGTGGCTAGAATTTGGTTATAAAAAATTGCTCTCAGACTGTTTGGGTACTACAAAAATTGAAATTTTTAAAGATGTGTTAAGTGTTAAAAGTGTTCAAGGCTGCATGTTTCACTGTGTCCCTGCCCTCTTCCCCAAAAACACATGCTATTGAATATAGCAAAGCCAAAGGAAAGATGTTCCCCACTCTTAGGTAACTAGTCCATTTATATCCTTCTAGATGCATTAAAGTCACTTATATCATCCAGGTAATGGTGTTTTTAACAACTGAAATTGAACTGACAGCCCTGGATACAGCCCAGATTCTCACTTAACATTAGAGAGTATTTCTCCTGAAAATGTTGCAACTTCATGTTTATTCCTGACTTCTCAGGGTGTTTCTGTGGGGGTGGAGAAGTAACTTGGAAAAAAAACAACTGCAAGCAAGGAGAAAGTAGGATTTAGCAAGTATTAGTGTCAAAACTTGGCATATGTGTAGGCTAGCAAAGATAGTCATGCACAGTTCCTAAGCTTGCTTAGGAACTTATTTTGCAGAGTTGGAGTTTTAATACCTTTTGTTATAGCCTATTTTGACCTGATTGTCCCCAAATTAATTAGAGACAGGATACTACTATGCATCTGGGAGAACTGAGCCCTGTACTTAGAGCACCTTACTGAATAACTGGAAGCAAATAACTTCTATGTTCACATTTCTCCATCTGCACAATGAACTGGTTTCCTATTCTGTTTGAAAATCATTGTGAAAAACTGTGGACAGTATGTGGAATAAAGGAGGAAGGATTTCTCCCATGCTGGAGAGAGTTGGTGGTGTTTCTTCCTGAGTCTAAACCTGAAACCTGAAGGAGTTTTTCTGGATGCAGAACATCTCTTATCTCCTGTTGAGGTCCTTAATACCTTGTGTAATTATGCCACAGTTCTGTTGAATCTTTTCCTCTTCTCAAGAAAATGTGGTGAGAGAAAAAAACAGGCATGGAACTGAGATGGACACATACTTGGCTGAGTTCAGTGCTGGAGTAGGTCTTCAGATGTACTACAAGATGCAGCAGTGGTTGTTTCTTGGGGGAAACAATCCTATGCCAGCAACCTTGAAACTGTAGTAGAATCCCCCCAGAGCTGCCCTCTGTAGAAAATTGCTTTGAGACATATTAAAATGTTTCCAGTACTGTGCATTTGTGGTAGTTTGTGTCCATAAAAGGAGAAAAGTGGCATCAGATGTAGGTACACAATACTTTTTTTAGGATTTCAATGATTGCATTGGGCGTGATGCTGCTGATTTCACCAAGTGAATTGTCTTTTTTTTGTTTTTTCCTACCCTCCCCTTTCCTGTTAAAGTTTCACACAACAGACATGAAACATCCTGACCTTCCTGGTTTTGAGGACCTGGGGATTCAACCAGCCCCTCTGGAACTGAAAGCGATTGAAGTCCTGCGCCGCCACCGCAGATTCCGCTGGTTGGATGCTGAACTGGAGGAGGCAAAGCCAAAGACATATCCCATGTGACACCTGGCAGGGATGTTAACACTTCTTAAATTGCCTTTATATGACCCAATTTATTTGGAGAACTGTGTACATACTAAGTAAAATATATTAATCATGTAAACTGTATTTCATGAGTGTTGTCGGTTACAGGGGACTGTTACTGCAATACAGATTTTCAGAAGGTCATAAAAACAAATAACATATTGTAGCTTAGCTGGTGAGCATTACAACATTTTGAAGGCTGGGATTAGAAGGACTGTGTCTTATCATTAGTCCATTTTTCCCTTGGCTCTCAAACATGCCAGTGAGCTTTAGCAGTGCTCAAGTGATTTGAAGAATGTTACAGTTCGGGACTAGGTTGCCTAAAACATGTCCTTCCCAACAAGAATTGCTGGTACTGCCACCTATTCAGATTATAAGGTCTCAGATAAACCCTGGTCTTAAGTTCCTGACTCTTCTGATCCCCGAGCACAGCTCTTAAAGAAAATGCCAGCCTCCTTTCTGGCAGTGGGAGAGTGATAAGGACTCCCCTGAGCCTCCCTTTCTCCAGGTTAAACACGCCTAGCTCCCTCAGCTGATTAAATCTCTCACTCTGTTGTTGCCAAACTTCTGTGAAACTCCTGGGCAAAGTGTTTCTTGAGTTTCAACAGCTTCCACATTTTGTTCTTCCACATCAAACCTGCTGCTGCTAATGTTTGCTCTGTTAGAAAGAGACTTGTGATACTGGGACTTTTTTGATCCTGCCTTCTAAGGAAATACTCAATTTGGCTCTCACAGAGTGTTTGTTTTTCTTTCAGTGGTTTTAAAATAAATCTGCCAGTTCAAAAGCTAGGACAAACTGGAAGTGAAGTGCATATTGTTAATAATTTGATCCTCTTATTATTTTTCTGACTGCAAGCTTTTTTCTATCAGACCCTACCTGTAAATGAGTAATATCATTAGCACCCATTTAATACGTGTGGCCCTGATCTTGATTCATTGCATGTTGTTCACATCCTTGTGTGATGTGTTCCTGAACTGCTTCACAAGTGCACGTGGAGTACAGAGAGATGCAATTATCACGTAGCAGTTCCCATTCTCAGATGGCAAAGTGCTGCAGGAAGAACTCTGTTGGGAGGTGCCAGTTCTGGGAATGCACCATCAGGCAGTGATTTATTTCCCCCACCCCTCACTCAAAGCACAGCTTTTCCAGTACCTCCAGCTGCACCACAGGACTCCTATAGGATCTTAATTCAGGCGGCCATTAGTGATGAATATCCATGAGAAGTTTGCTTTAAGCAGACAGGAACAGGGGTAAAGTGGAGTATCACATCACAGTACTTTGTCTTACACAGCACTTCTGCTTCCTACCTTGTAGAAACCACACTGATTCCTCGTTGGTTACCCTTCCAAAGCAATTTCTCCAGGGATCCTGAATTTGTTTGTTTGTTTTTTAAAGAGTAATTTATTTTGTAATACAGCCCAGAGTACAAAATCACTATAGTGCATAGAATCACCAAGGTTGGAAAAGTTTTCCAAAATCATCAAGTTCAGCCTGTGACTGGTCCCCACCTCATCCCCCAGCCCAGAGCACTGAGTGCCATGTCCAGTCATTCCTTGGACACCTCCAGGGGTGGGGACTCCACCACCTCCCTGGGCAGCCCCTTCCAATGCCCAACCACCCTTTAGTGAAGGAATTCTGGACAAAGACTCGAGGTGTAGCCTCACCAATTCATGTGGGAAATTCTGATAGCCTTTGTTCTTTACTGGGGAGGAAACTGCTCCGGAAATGTTTCAGTGGGAAAAGAGGAAGGTATGGAGGAATGAGGAGAGGGCAAAAGCAGAAGACCTAACCTTTGCTTTCTGAGATCCCCCTACAAGTGGGACTGAAGGATGCTTGTCTTTTAGGAACAGCTTATGTGGGTGGGAATAGTGTGCATCTAAGGGTGGAGAGAAGAATTTGGCCCTTATGTTTCCTCAAAGGCTGTTTGTGTATCCTAAGCAGTTCAGACTGGTTTGGACTTACTGCTAATTATGTGCATATTTCTGCTGAAAATACCATAGCACTTGAATTACACTGTTGATAGTGTATCACTGCAAGTTGGAACAGGTGACTTAGATACAATTAAGCCTTCCTATCTGCTGCTTTATTCTTACATCTTAATTCTCCTTTATTGGATCACTTGGAAAGCCTTAAGGGTTTCTTCAGTTGCTTAGAGGGCAGATTTTAACAACTGAAGAGCCTTCACACCAGCAATAATTATAGTGTAGTTACCTCTCTCTCCCTGCTCTGATTTCTTTGTTTCCCTCTGCCCTAAGAGAGAAATGAGGAGATCAGAGGACTGTGACACTTAAGGTAATCCAAATTACAAGTTATTCATGACAGTGTTGCTGCAGAGTTATGGAAGCAGAAGGGGAAGGGCACTGGCAAAACAGAACTGAGAAGAGAGTGATGGTGTGCTGCTCCATGGCTTCTTCCCTTGAAATGAGGAGTTACAGCCTGGGGTCACTCACCCTGATGGCCATTCCTTCCTGGAAAAGCTTACAAAGGTGGTGACATCAGCTGGGCACCTTTCTCTTTGTCACTAGGGAACCTCGGGGATGTTGTTGTTGGCATTCTGCTTCGGAGCAGGGCTTGGAGTTCCCAGTTTGAGAAGCATGGATAGCAACATGTGGACATTGGTCTGCCCCTTCCAGCCACGGCCTTGACTTGCATTAGATCGGCCAGCAGTCGGAGCTGCTGCTCAGCGAATTATTTCTCCAGCTTCCCCACCTCTTCTGTAACTTCCTTGGCCAATATTCACCCTCTGGGCTGGTACAACTGCTTAAAAAGGCATTAAATACTTTCCTTCAGAGGTTTCTGCTCTGTGTGTGCCGATATGTATATACACATATCCACACATCCAGAGGGCAGTGCCACCAGCTCAGTGTCCCGAAGGACATCAGGGACACGTGGTGTCCCTCCGGGGTCCTTAGTGGGGCCTGGGTTATTTATTATCTTCTTTCACGACATAGATGAAGGGATGGAGTGCACCCTCAGCAGGTTTACAGAAGACACCAAGCTGAGTGGTGAGGTGCAGACACCGAGGGATGAGATGCCATCCAGAGGGACCTGGACAAGCTCAAGAAGTGGCCAAAGGCGTCTCATGGGGTTTTACAGGCCAAGTGTTGGTGCTGCACCTGGGCCAGGGCAACCCTCGGTACCAACCCAGGCTGGGGATGAGCAGATGGAGCAGCCCTGGGAGAAGGACTTGGGGGTGCTGGTGGGTGAGAGGCTGGACATGCCCCATCCCCAAGCCCCCCGTGCCCTGGGCTGCACCCAGAGCAGCGTGGGCAGCAGGGCAGGGGGGGATTGTGCCCCTGTGCCCCCTCTGCCCTGGGCAGACCCCCCTGCAGAGCTGCAGGGTACAGTGCCCTGCTTCCATCAGGTGCAGTTCAGTCAGGATCAGTAGGCAACCTTAACCAAATTATTGGAATTTTATCTGTCTTGTGTCAAAAGCAAGGGCAGAAAAAAATATAATTTTCAGAAAGTTCGGTGATTTACTATTGCTTTCACCTGTTTGTCACTATTCCTGTCCATATCATGCCACGCTCTCACACAAGATACAAGTGCTTTGTTGTCTGGTTTGTTTTGATGTTCCTGGGCTTTGCTCACTCTGTTTAAGCTGCATTGTACCTGTTTTCCTGGACACATTTTCCAGGGCAGTGTTTTGCATTTAATTTTCTGCTATACAGCCTGTGATTGAATGGGGGTTTTTTTAAATATTCAGCTGACTGGGAGCCTTTTTTTCATTGTGTTGAGATGCAGGTGAGGATCACCAGCTTGACAATTAATTGCCAGCAGTGAGAGGACTAAAGGGCAGAGCTGCTCAGTCAGAAACCCTCAGCAGACTCTGCAGGACCCAAGATTGCCAATGAGATGGAGGGTCCATCAATCCCACAGGGTCGATCGGGATGGTATCCCATCCCTCCTGCTTGGAATGTTGGGCACTGGGCATTGTGTGAAGCTTTGGGCTTGAAACCAAGCACTAACATCACTTCAGTGTTCAGCTCAACTCCCTGCAGCAAATGTGATTGCAGCTTTCGTTTTGTACTTGCCAGCACCAGTAAGATCTGCCTTCTCAGATATGGTTGTTATCAGTCATGTGTGTAATCTCAGATAAACTTTCAGACTACATTTTCTGATTTCTTTTGGGAGACTTGCTGTTACTTCAGAGTGTGGTTTTTCCATCTGTTCACTGTGAATTCACATGGAGTCCCTGGTTCTCCCAGAGTCCTCTCCCAGACAAGGCAAAATGGTACCTAAGAGTGTGTGTTTGCCTGCAAAATTCCCCTGAAATGTGCCATCTGTTTCAAAGTGCCTAAAGCAGCGATGATAATGGCAGCAGCTTTGAAGCAAAACCACCCTTAGCTGAGCCCTGCTATGGTGGACCCACAGAGCTCTGGATTCAGTGGCAGGAGAGCTGTTTGCTTCTAATGCCAAGCGTGTTCTTGTGGCAGCGTGTTCAAAGGAGCTTTGCAAATGTAGGTCACTTCTGGGTGGATTATTTCACAGAAATTCTCACTGGAAGTGTTCTTTATGCAAGTGTCAGGATTCAAATCTGGGAACTACATGGTGTAATGGCACACATCCTGAAACTACTACTTCTGTGGGAAGAGGAGTTTGATGAAGGGGAAATACTTGTCTTACACAGACAATTTGAAAAGGTATTATCAATTTGCCATGCTTTAAGGAAAAGAGATGCCACCTTGGAGCTCTACACTGACAGCCCCCTCCAAAAAACAGACAAGTATTTACAAACCTGTAATGGAATGGCACTTCATGTGAGCAAAAGCACAGCCCAGGTTTGCTTGTGCACCTCCTTTAGACCCTGAGTGTCCGTGTGTCTGTCTGCAGGTGCCATTGCTGTGGCTGAACTGAGCCTGGATCCCTCTTCACCCCCCTGGAAACGGTCTCTGATGTGTTCAGCTCAGTCTGCACACAGTTCCATGTTTATAGGACTTAAGTAACAGCACACTGTGCTGCAATCTGCTGCCTTATTATACACTTAATTAGATTCACAGTTTGTTACCTGTGTCACACTGTGACAGGGCTTGTTGCTCTTTAGGGAGGGGGGAAAACAAATCCTTCTGGTTAAAACTCAGAACAGCATCATAACAGCTGATTTTCTCCCTGAAGGTTTGAATTCCTTGTAAAAGAACCTGCAGAACAGAATAAGGCTCAAGTAATTACTGTTTATTAAATGTTAGTGGTGAACACCCTCCAATTAAAAGAGGCCTTTGGGCTTGCAGGGAATAAAAGCCCTGGGAACCAGATGATGATGGCAGACACACTTATTGCTGTGGGATAAGTACAGAGGACATTTCAGTGTGTGAGTCCTGGGGTAGCTGTTGGATTGTGAGAGCTTGTGCTATGCTGTGAGATGTCACAGAATGGTCTGGGTTGGAAGGGACCTTAAAGATCACCCCATCCCACCCCCTGCCATGGGCAGGGACACCTCCCCCCAGCCCAGGTCACTCAGAGCCCCATCCAACCTGCCCTTGGACAC
>JAWWEW010000041.1:55956309-55976139 GCA_035583185.1 Anabacerthia variegaticeps | reverse complement strand
GGGAAGCCATTCCCCTTGTCCTGGCACTCCAGCCCTTGGCAATAGTCTCTCTCCCCCTTCCCTGGGGGCTCCCTTCATGCAGTGGCACACAAGCAGTTTGGGAGTGCTTGTTTGCTGCAGCGTTCTGCCTCAGCTACATCCAGCTGCAATTCTCCATGTACCTCAGAGACAAGGAGCACATCAGACATCTCCTCATAGCAGGATGTACCATGGCCAAAAATATCTCTGCATCCATCAGTACAAGCTGGATAGGCTTACATGTAACTGAAGGAATGCTGGAAGCAAACCCACTAAATGGGTTCTCAGTAGCACTGATGTCCTTCTAATAACTCAGGCAGAGGAATGACCCTCAGCTCAGTGGTGCCAACAGGGGAGGCCAGGGAGGCTGGAGGAGCAGCAGGACTTTCTCAGAACACGTACTTGCATCACCTTGCAGCACCCTCTGCCAAATGGGCGCACTGGAGTGGAAAGCAGCCTGATCCTCTCGGTGCTCCCGTGGGAGATTTGCACCCCTGTTTGGGAGAGAGCTCTGGCTGGCTGCAGAAAAACCCATCTGTGCCAGAGCCTTCCTCAGCAGGCTTGGGAAGGAGCTGTGTTCAGCCTTCCCCCTACACTGGGGAGCACACACCGAGCACTTTGCTGGGCTCCAATGGTCTCTACAGGTGCTGCAAAGACCTCAGCATTTGCAGAATTATTGGTCAGTTTGGGCTCATGAAAACAGATGGAATCCTTAAAGGCTCCACTTCAGTAGCTGGCTCTGATGACAGCCTCTCAAAATTAAATACAGTGAGTGCTATTTCTGTCCTGAGCTGATCTATGAGCTTTTTAAAAAAAATTATTACTTTTAATATTAATGTCAATGTCTCTACAAAAGATATGAATTTCAGAATCCTACATTTCCCAATCATTTGTCAAACCATTCCTCATGTTAGGTGCTAGTTGTGCTAAAATGGCCGAAGAGCACTTCTCAACAGGCTAAAAAACTGCAGGATTGGGACCATTCTCCTTAGGTGAAATGATTCTCTTGGGGAAAATCCTAGAGAAGCTGTTCCTGAGAACCTACTGGAAATGAGAGGGGGTTTGTTTGCTTTTAAAAGCCCAGAATACTTCATTTATTTTTAGATGTCTGGCAATGAATCTGACTGCTTTGGGGATGTTTAAGCTCTTCATATAATCAAGTGAGGTTCCGTATTTTTCCTCCAACGTCAAGATGCCAACAGTAGTTTTGATTACACAGACCTGTCAGTTTGGTTATGTTTGCTTAATTGACAGTGTTAGTCGGAAAAAAGGCTTGTTTGCAAACACTTGGCTCTCAGGGTTTGACTCGCCTATTGCACAGACAGGATATAAGACATAAAGGTTAGGAGAGTGGATTATTTTCGCAAAGAAAGCCTCTTTCCTAAAATCAGGGGCTACTCAAAGCAGAGTTCCAGAAGGGGTTAATGTCTGATGATGTCTACAAGCAGAATCTGTAATTCCTGGTTTTTCAGGGCTGGGAAACTGAAACATGACAGTAGCTTAATGGTAGAATTTCAAAACCAGCTTCCATGGGAAATTTGAGGCTCCTCTTAATCTTTTAACAAATAATTTAGGTATTTCCCCACAGGGCTTTATTGACTCCAGTGAGGGCAGAATCAGAAAGAAATCCCATTCTGAACTGCAGCAGCTACAGTTTGAAACCTTGCTATGGGAAAGGCATTATGCATTTTTCATAGAAAGCAATAAAATATTAATTCCTTTTAGTGACTTAGATGAGCACTATAAAAAAAAGAAGTATTAGAACTGGGGCAAAAGAATTGCATTATTCAACCACATCCTCTTCATTACATGTTATTAAAAAGATGGTCGATATTTTGAGAGGAAAAAAGGCTTTTATAGTTCTGGTTATTAGAGTAAAAAGTTAAAATTTCTTCAGTCTTGGGTGAGAGAAGAGAGGCTGAAGGAGCTGTTCCCACTCCTTTCTTTGTGTAGAAGCAAGCATCAACATCATAATTAAGGAGTTTGGTTTGACACCTTTATGGGCACATCCCCTGTGCAAGAACAGCACTTTACAAGAGTGCTCAGGAGAAAAGCCCTCAGCAGAGTCAGAGCCTCACACGCCAGGCTCCCTCTAAGTGAGCCCAAAAGAGGTTAAGAGGGATTCCACCAGCCAAGGAAAGTTGTTCCCATGCCCGTCTCTCCAGCAGTACCTAAGTTACTATAAAAGGCTTCTCCTGAGTCCAAGATTGTGTGACATTTGTTCCTTACAACCATAACCCATTGAGTGTTGACATCTTCACAGCAAGCCTTGACCTGGCAAGGCTGCCCAAGGTTCATTTTATGTATCTCTTGTTAAATTTGGAAGGGTGGTTCAGGAGGGTCCCTGGTTTATTTTACAAGCAGCTTGTGCATGTTCAGGGTTTGTTTTTTTTTTTTTTTTAATTCAAAAAAAGAGTGGTGGTGCTGCTGTTGTTCCTCCTCACAAAAGCTGAGCCTTGGCTTGGCAGCCATTAGGAAAGTGTTGGATATAAGTGGATGAGACAGCTCTAATAGGAGAGATGTCATGGAAAGAGCATGATTCATTGCTTTGAACTGTGCACAGAGCTCCAATACTGGGTTTAATTTGGTGTTAGGTGCCAGGCTACATATCTATAGTTTGACAGTAGGAGAGAGTGCTTTTTTCCTTTGCTCTTGCTGATCCTGAAACTCTTCTTCCCCTTTTGAGGAGCCTTTCCTGCATGTCTCAGGTCGATCATGTTCCAGTGAGCTCATTACACACCAGTGTTGTACCCTGGAGAAAATACCCTTTCCTTGAAGCTCCTTCCTCTCACAGTTGTTTTACAGCAAAGTTTCCCCAGATTGACACGTGAGGCTTTAAGCTGCATCCAGCACTTAAAACTGCTACTCTGCCAAGCTCCAAATCTTGAATAAATCTAAAATTGGAGGATTTGTATCAAACAGATGTGCAGTGTAGCTCTATTCCATTGCTCTTTACTCAGAATTCATGGAGTTGTAGCACAGTGGTGGTGTCTACACAGGAAGGGAAGTGTGCTGGCTTTTGCCTCCTGCACAATGCACATTTTAGCACCAGCGGACACTGTACTGATGATAAAACAAGGCAGGCAACATTCGTCACTCTCTCCCCTTCCAGTGAACCAGTCTTTTCACCCTGAAAGAGAATAAACCTGGGAAGACATGATTTTTCTTTGATCAACTCATGCTGGCTGATCCCAATTGTCTTCTTATCCTTCCTGTGGTTGGAAATAGCTTTGAGCAGGATTAGTTCTGTAGCCCCCTCAGACTGGCCTGCAGCTGCCTGCATCTCCATCCTTGACAATGGGGTTGGGATTTGCCTGGCAGGCAATAGGAACCTCCCCCTGCTCACCATGGTCCGTGGGGATGATAGAAACTGGCCTTTGAATGGCATTGGTGGCTCCAGCAGCACCAGAAAAAGCATCCTGGTTGATCCCACAGCCTCGTGCATGTCCAGGTGACTTCCATGCTCCCTAACTCAATCCTCTTCTGGTGTGGATACCGCCGTTTCCTCCAGACTCTGCTCTTTGGTTGTGTCCTGACATCCAATTTTGCTGGGAACAACTAATAATAATTAAAATACAAGCCCCCAAAGCCAAACCAACCAAAAAACCCAGTGAACACCTCGGGCTTTTTCTTGTCCTTTGTCCTTACCTCCCCTGTCTCATTGAGCAATAGGATCATTTGTGTTTTAGCTTTCTGTTTTCTGCCTGTTTATTTATGGAGCCTATTCCCATTGCCCTGAAATCTGACTCAGATTGAAAGAATCAGAACTTGTGGCTCTCCAGAAAGTCCAGGAGAAAACCCAGCTGACTTTGAACGGGTAATTCCTGTCAGACATGTTTCACCCTCACCTTAGCAGTGACCCTCGTGCTCTTTACTCACCTGCTCTGCAATGCCCCACTGGTTTTTTTCCAGCAGTTTCCATGCAGGGGAAGGGACAGCTTGTGTTACATCTGTTCCTTATTGCTTCATGTTTGAAGACTGACTTAGTGTTCCAGCGGTCAAGAAGAGGGGAAGTTCTTTCCCTCCTCTATAGAAATTCAGGTGGGAGGACCGTGTGAATGGCATTAGTCTGTGTACTGATGTTTGTGTGTCAGGTTCCTCTGCTGAGTATTAATTGAGTTAGCGTCTGTTTGGTTTATATTCAGTAATGACAGTCCCAAAGTACTGTCACTAAGCTCAGTGATCATGCTACTGTTGTCCTCAAGGAGTTTGGTAAAGTCTTCTCTGCCCTAGCTGGAAGGCTTCTTGTTGATCTTAAGACTGTTCAAAAAAGATTTTTTTCGTGTTGCTTGTCTACCTCAGGGATAATTCGCTTGTTTGTTTTCATTTGTTTGTTTTAGGAGAAGCTTTCCAAAGGGGAAAAAAACTTATTTGTCTGTCTCTGAAACAAAGTTGGTGGAAAATGTTTTGCTTTGCCTGTCAGAAATTATTACGCTCATTTTGCTACAAAACTCTGCTACTTTTTGAGCAGAGACAGAAAATTTGGCAGAGAGGCTGTTCTGACATCATGGTGTGCTTTTTGCCATCCTTGAAGAAATTTGCTCAGTGCATTCCTCCAAGATTTATTTCTTCAGAGACTTGTCAGAGATTTACTACCAAGATCCCTGAGGATTTCTTAGACCAGATGTTTCCACATCAGCAGGAGGGATCTTGGCTGGCCAGGACCTTGGTGCTCCTGTCTGTGCAGGATGGGGGGGATAAGGGGTGGCAGACCTGAGAGCTCTGTCTCCAGTGCTCTTCATGCCCACAGGCAGGACACTGGGCAAGTGGGCCCCGTCCAACCTGGCCTTGGACACTGCCAGGGATCCAGGGGCAGCCACAGCTTCTCTGCCCAACCTGGGCCAGGGCCTCCAGTTAAGAATTGCTTCCTAGTATCCAATCTTATCCTCTAATTTCAGCTTGAAGCCATTCTCTTATCCTGCCACTACATGTTCTTTTCAATAGTCTCCCTTTGCCTTGAAAGGGTCCTTGATTGGGTTACTTTAATTAAGCAGATGTTTTCTCCTTCCACATACCCTTACACAGGCACTGAGGTGGATCATTAACTGGACCACTTAGGAAAATGTTATGGGATCTCTTACAAGGTAATGCCACTTATTTCTCGTTCCCAACATCCAGCTACATATCCTCACTTCAATATTAGCTTGATACTGTCTAACTGATAGAGGTGATATTTTGTTTGACACTGCTCTCAAACCTCCATTGCATCAGATATCTGCAAACACAAGTCTACTGTAAAATTTTCTGTTGCAAACACCACCAGGTAAGAATATTCAAGGTGCCACCAGCAGCATGTGCAACCTGATCTTAGCCCAGGACTGCTGGCAAGGGCTTCTTGAACTTGGGCTAAAATGATTTTCCTCACTATGCATTTGGAAGTACTAGGAGGGCTGTAATATAACTTGGGCACAAAGGCAGATGGACCAAATGCCACAGCAGAGTTTTCAGTAGTTGCTTGTCATTTTGGAAATATGGCCCTTCTCTTGTATGGAAGTGGGGCTCTGTTGAAGCATTTGGGGTTTGGGGTGAGCCAAAGTTAACTAAAAGGATTAGGAGCAGAAGGGGATGGAAAATGAGGAAGGGCAGAACAGTGAACTGAAAGGGCTGGCAGAAGATGGAAAATGGGCACAGGAGGATGGGACATAGGCAGGAGCTAAGGCACAGGATTGCAGGATAAACACCTGGGACCAGCTCAAGGACTGCAGGATGGAAATAAGTTAAAGAGTGAATATTGAATGACAGAGTGCAGGAGCAAAAGGGGTTGAACAGACCCAGAGGAGGACAAAGTGCAGCTGAAGGGTGAACAGGAAACTCAAAGCAATTGCATCTGATACTGCAAGACCTGACAGAGTGTTTGTAAACCCCAGGAATTTTAAGCTAACAAGTAGTTGTGAAACCCTCCATGTTTTTTTTTCTGGTGATAGGTCTGCAGACTGTTGTTATTTTCTATCACACTCGTTCATTTGCTCCCACAGCACAGGGTTGTGCTGTAAACCTAAAAATCGTGGCTGTCTGGTGGGCCAGCAAGTTCTTCATATTGTGATAAACAGAAACCTGAAGTCCCTGACATATGTCTGGAGTCTCTATGAAAGACATTGAAAAGCTCCCAGCATATTTACATGGAAAATACTTAAGGGATTTAGAAACAGAGGTTAAAAAAAAGGTTGAAAAGTTACTCGTCTATAGATAAAAGTTTGGGGAACTTATTTTCAATTTTAGTTTTTTTGAAAACCCAAGACAAACACAGTGTTCAAGGCACTTTACAGAGGCAAGTCCTTGAAAGCTAAGAAAGGCTTGCATGAAAGTTTTCTAGTACAACCTGCCTTCCCTTTCCCTTCTCCCTTTATTTCCAGTATTGTGACAAAATCTGTAGTTACACTGTGGTATGTTTTTGTCAGTACAAGAACCTCACTCAATGCACAGAAAAGACAGCATTCCAGGAATAGTCCAGGGTGATACAGTGAATGAGGCTGTCATCTTCAACTTGTCATGGAAGAGCAACTCTTCTTCCATCAGTCAGCAGTGGCCCAAGCATCCTGTTCCAAGTGTACAGAGACTGTTCCAGGCCAGGCTGGATGGGACTCTGAGTGACCTGGGCTCGTGGAAGGTGGCCCTGCCCATGGCAGGGGGGTGGAACAAGGTGACCTTTAAGGTCCCCTCCAACACAGGCCATTCTATGATTTTATGACTGGGATAGATGATTTCCTACAAAAGATAACCAGGGGTGCTTCTATTTTGGGAAAACTGGGCATTTTTATCCCTGCCCATTGTGGCAGTGGTGGAAACAGCAGTGTGATGAATGCATGGGTGTTGTTAGATGCCCAATCCCTACTCATCTCGCTGCCATCTGATGCTTTGAGATCTGCAGTTGCACAAATTGTGTAGTTTCTTCCCTCTTGCAGTGTAATGGGAATGTGAAATCACTCCTCTTTCCTCTCCTAAGTGCGTCTGGCATTCTGAGAGATGGAGAGAAACATTTCAGAGCCACGCCTTCACTGGGTGTAGAATAAAGAGGCTGAAGGCATGAAAGAATCTGGCCATTAACATCTGATGCCATAGCAGTTGACTGCTCTAATGCATGGAAGATGTTAACAAACATCCCTCAGGTTTGCTCCTGTTTTCTGGTAACCGAACAAAGCAGGAGAGCTCCTATTTCCAAGTGGTACTCCTAGCAGCTTCAGGGCTTTAGCTAATTCTGCTTCCCACCCCTGTTCAGCGCTCTCAGTTATAGATTTATGGCTCTGAGTAAGTGGGGAAGTATGAAGTTGGCTGTAATTGGTACTGTGCATAAGTGTAAATTACCATTTCAAATGGGGATGCTCTGCCAGCTATTACATTTTTTTTTTTTAAATTTCCCTGTCTATTGCTCTTTTTAAACCACGGGGATTTATTTTGTGTGTGGAGTATTTTGGCTCCTGGGAGATGAATTGTGCCTCAGGGCTGTGGGAGTTTACCTTGTGCCTCTTAGGCTGCATGTTCAGGGGCTGATGGATGATTTCAGAGGTGCATTGATCACCAAAATACACTGCAGGTGTGGAGAGCTGTTTGGTTTTCTTCTTGTTTCTTCATTTGATGTGGGTGAGTATTACAAGATGTCACATGAGCAAAGCATCTCTAACTGTTCTCCTGGTTGCCCAGTGCTGCCTTCTCTTGAGCCAGGTATCAGCCAACATCTTCAGTGCTACTGGACAGGCTTCAGTCCCGACAGGATTTTTGGAAAAGGGATATAAAAAGTATTTTGGCAGCGGGAGCCATTGGCCTTCAAGGAAGTGAAGAAGTTAGTAGGGTACAAGGGAGGAGAAGCTCCATAACTGGGAAAAGTACCTGAATGTGGGAAACAGAAGACAGAGACAGCACAGGAGCCATGGAGGAGAGAATTGGAAATTTCAGGAGAAGATGTGGTGACTGGAAAACCCAGGAAGGCAGAAAGTGAGTATGAAGTTCTGCATGTGCAAGACTCAAATCTGGATTCCCACTTGGGGTATCTTGGTTTTGAAGTATCTGAAATTGGCTTTCCTGAGAAAATCCTACACAGACATAATTTTGCAGCAGCTGCAGCGCTGAGCACATCAAATCCTGCAAAAGGGAGCTAAAGAGAGTCCAAAGGGGGTGGCAGTGTTACCCAAAATGCTGAGCCACGTTCAGGGGTGTGTAAGACACCCAAGGAATGGTTTGGCTTGTTGTGCTGCACATTGACAGGTGCCTTTAAGGACCAGGTTTGGAAGGATGATGCCCTTCCAGCTTCTGGAGTAGGATGAGAAACCAGAATTGGGTGTCCTGCTGTGCCAGTCAGCAACAGTTTTTCCCCATGTATCTATGAAAGGATTTTTGTGCACCTTGGCATTCGTGACTGATGCAGCCTGTGGGAGGATGTGGCCATCATGAACCCTTGAACCACACTGACGTGCCAGACCTGAGCTTGGTGATGTGAACACAGCCACTACCTCAAAGAGAAGCTCGGTGGCACTGCCCTTGTGCAGTTGGCTTCAGGCTCTTGTAGGGGACGGATGTGTGGCTTTGGGCAGTGCTGCTCTGGGGTTCACCTCTTCGCCCCTCCCTCGCATCTCCCACTGCTCTTCCTCTCCAGCTTTGCAAATCGTGTGCCACTGGGAGCTGCTGGCCCAGCAGGATCCGCAGGAGGCTGCATGGTGGCAGCTGGCATTGCCTCTCAATATAGAAGTGAGGGGTGTGGCTGCACAGGCACTTGGGGAACAGCCTGCGTGCTAAAAGGAGTGGAGTTGCACGTTGCAAAGGCTTCTGGATTTAATACCGAGCCTGAGGGGCAGCCTAAGCGCACAGAGGGAAAGACCCTTCCTTCTGAAGGGATTTCAGGAGCAAGCACGGGCGGTGTAGAGCAGCCCGAGTGCCTGCTCAGGAATGGACTGTGCTAGGAGGTGAGCGGGAAGGGATGGCTGGGTGGCACTGCAGCTCAGCTCCCCCTAACACTGCTCGCTCAGGTAACGTGAGGACCGGAGCTGTGGCAGCACAAAATGTCTGTGTGGACTGGAAAATCGTCCTGCAAACCGTGGCAGAGCTCCTCGTTGTCCCCGCTATGCTGCTTGGAGCTTGCTCGTTTAAACACAGCACAGGGTGAACTCAATCACAGCAATGTAGGCATGTCCTGTGACCTCTTATAAACCCCGGGAGCTTTTCCATCCCTCCCTCCCAAAAGCTGTTTTTAAAGGATTTCTCAATAGTTAACCATGAGAATGAATAAATCATAATTACAATTCAAATAATCCCGGGAACGAATAATTCATTGTAATAACTGAAAATTTCAGCAAGAAGCATTTTACTATTACAAAGGTAAACATTGATTCTTTTTTCTTTTTTTTTTTTTCTTTTTAGGAAAAGGTATATTCTCCAGGCAAGCGTTTTTCCTTACCCCAGTTACGTGTATATGAAATAAAAATGTGGTTCCTTGTGCGACAGCCATCTTCAATGCTAATGAGTGAGAAAGGAAAAAGGATTAAGTGACATTTCAATCGTATTCACCTCCTTCCCGAGGACAGAGCCAAACAAGGCAGCCACAGTCAGCTGGTCAGAATGTCCAGAGCCTGAACTGGGGAGTGCCAGCTAGTTAGGAGGAACTGGGAGGGGGAGAAAGAGGGGAATGTTTTCCTCCAGATCCGTGCTGCTAAGAGATAGTGTAGGCTAAGCACATGGCTTGCAGCCAGCAAAGGCATCAGATACTATGATGATAAAAGCCTGGTTAATAATATTTAGCATTGACAAAGGGCTTTCAAGGGAAAGATAGACATTTGTGCAGGGAAGGATGGAAGCAGACTCACCTGTTAGCCCCATTTTTGGGTTATTTCAGGAGAAAGTACACAGTTGTGAGTTTCCCTATGCTTTTAGAAGCAAAATGTGACATGGATGGAGCGAGCCACAGGTTTCTAAAGCCAAAAAGAGCTTGTAGTCTGATTGCCTGTGAAATGCAGATTTGGCTCCTGGGGAGACTTGGTGCTGGCGGTGCGGTAGTAAAAAAAAAATAGAAAAATAAAAATGAGCAAGCTCACCTGTTTGGGACCTGGGACAAGGGGCAAACTCTATCCCACCTCCCCCCAAAATGAGAGGAGAGAAACTGCATTTACCCGTGCCTTTGCCCAGTCGCAGTGTTTACTGTGACAGGTTGTCTCCATCTGCGGATGGTCCGATGCCACGGCCGTGCTTGCATCATGGCAATGACATTTATAAATGGAGGTCCGCGAGCCACAGGCACGGAGCCGACAGGCTCAAGGTCAACTCCAGCCTGCGGCAGGGACGGGAACAACGCCGAGCTCCGCCGGGTCCCACGGCTGGGCTCCGGGCGCTGCCGGACATCCCCGCCGGGGCTTTGGCTGAGGGGACCGGGGCAGGTTTCCACGCTGGAGAGGAGGGGGAGAGACGGGCGGGGGCGGTGCCGCCCCTCGCACACGCTGTTGCCGACCTGCAGCCTGCAGCGCCTTCCCCGCGTGGGGGTCTCCCTCTGCCCCCCGAAACCCGGCGCCCGTGGGGCTGTGTGGCTGCCGCTCTCACCGGGGAGAGGTGGGGCGCGCATCCCTCCGCCCGCGGGTGCGCGCATCGCTCCGTCCCTGAGCGCGTCCGCGCTGGCGCTGCCTGCGTGTCTCCGTGTGCCCGTGTCCCTGCGTGTGCGCGTCTGCGTGTGCCCCTCCGTGTAGCGCGGCCGTAGCGCTCCCTCTCCCGCTGCCCGCTGTCTGTGTGTCTGTCTGTGTCTCTGTGTCTGTGTGTGTGTGTGCAGGGCGGGCGAGCCGCGCCACCCCCGCCAGCAGCGCCGGAGCCGCCGGGCGAGCGCGGCCGCCCCGAGGGGCGCAACAGGCGGATGGCGGCGGGCGGCGGGCGCTGAAGGAGGACAGCCTTCGGGAGGGACCGGCGGCATCCGAGGGGCCGGGATGCGGGCGGAGGAGCCGCTGGCGCTGGCGGCCCCGCGGGCGGGCGGCGGTGGCGGCGAGACGGAGGCGGAGGCGCCGGGCGAGGAGCGGAGCGGCGGCGGCAGCTGCTGCAGCAGCGAGAGGCTGGTGATCAACATCTCCGGGCTGCGCTTCGAGACGCAGCTGCGGACCCTCTCCATCTTCCCCGACACGCTGCTGGGCGACCCCAGCCGCAGGGTGCGCTACTTCGACCCGCTCCGCAACGAGTACTTCTTCGACCGCAACCGGCCCAGCTTCGACGCCATCCTTTACTACTACCAGTCCGGGGGGCGGCTCCGCCGGCCGGTCCATGTGCCCCTGGACATCTTCCTGGAGGAGATCCGCTTCTACCAGCTGGGCCAGGAGGCCATCGAGACCTTCCGGGAGGACGAGGGTTTCATCCAAGAGGAGGAGAAGCCCCTGCCCCAGCATCACTTCCAGCGCCAGGTCTGGCTGCTCTTTGAGTACCCCGAGAGCTCCGGGCCGGCCCGGGCCATCGCCATCGTCTCCGTGCTGGTCATCCTCATCTCCATCGTCATCTTCTGCCTAGAGACCCTGCCCGAGTTCCGCCAGGAGCCCAAGGGCGCCCAGCCTGGCTTCGGGGAGGCGGCCCCGCTCGGCGACGAGGGGCTGCTGCTGCCGCCGCCGCCGCCCCCGAGCGGGACCCCGCCGCCCCTGCGCCCCTCCGCCGGCGCCGGCCCCTTCTTCACCGACCCCTTCTTCCTCATCGAGACCCTGTGCATCATCTGGTTCTCCTTCGAGCTCCTCGTCCGCTTCTTCGCCTGCCCCAGCAAGCCCGAGTTCTCCCGCAACATCATGAACATCATCGACATCGTGGCCATCATCCCTTACTTCATCACCCTGGGCACCGAGCTGGCCCAGCAGCAGCAGCAGAAGCAGCAGCCCGGGGGCAGCAGCAACAATGGGGGCCAGCAGCAAGCCATGTCCCTGGCCATCCTCAGAGTCATCCGCCTGGTCAGGGTCTTCAGGATCTTCAAGCTCTCCAGGCACTCCAAGGGGCTGCAGATCTTAGGGAA
Organism: Anabacerthia variegaticeps; assembly: GCA_035583185.1. Taxonomy (NCBI): domain Eukaryota; kingdom Metazoa; phylum Chordata; class Aves; order Passeriformes; family Furnariidae; genus Anabacerthia; species Anabacerthia variegaticeps. Next base: position 55,964,174 of record JAWWEW010000041.1, on the reverse strand, counting down.
GACTCTCCAGGCCAGCATGAGGGAGCTGGGCCTCCTCATCTTCTTCCTCTTCATCGGGGTGATCCTCTTCTCCAGCGCTGTCTACTTTGCAGAGACTGATGACCCTGACTCCCTGTTCACCAGCATCCCCGATGCTTTCTGGTGGGCAGTGGTGTCCATGACCACCGTGGGCTACGGGGACATGTATCCCATGACCATTGGTGGCAAGATTGTGGGCTCCTTGTGTGCCATCGCGGGTGTGCTCACCATCGCCCTCCCTGTCCCTGTCATCGTGTCCAACTTCAACTACTTCTATCACCGAGAGACTGATCACGAAGAGCAGTGCCAGTACACCCATGTCACCTGTGGCCAGCAACAGTCACCCTTCTTTGAGCCCAAGAAGGGGGACAGCAATCAGTCTCTCAGCAAATCCGAATTCCTGGAAGCAGAAGACCTGGAGTCCATGAAATATTCCAACTTCATTCCTCCCAATAACCAGGGTTATAAAGAGAAGAAAATGCTGACAGAGGTGTGATGGGTTTTGTTCGCCTGGGTCCAGACATGGAGCTGCGAGCTGCTGTGCAGCAGCCTTCCTGCAAGCAGCTGGATCTATTCAGCATTTACATGCCAGACTGTGAATTGTGATACCGTAAACAGAATGATTGTGATAATGGGCTCTTCTGTCCTGATTTGCTGTTTCTCATTACTGTGTGCAGCCAGAAATGTTCTTGCTTTATTCAGTGGAGTGCTAGCTGTCATCCCCACTCCCTTGTGAATTTCTTTCTCTGCTTTTGAAGACTGCTTTAATCCAACGTTTGCTCTGAAACCAAGCCTTGGTACTCCACTGGCAGAGAAGCCCTTGCCACTACTTCAGCTGAAGGATTCGGCGGAGGGAACAGTTAAAGGGGCCGCGAACATCTGGCTCAGGCTGTGTCCTTGGTTGCTGTGCCGGCGCTGTGCCCTTGGCTGGGGGATCGGTCACGCCTGCCATGCCATTGCCTTTGAATAATGGAAACGCCGCAGCCGGGATCACAGCGAGCTCTGCAGCTGGGGAGGAGAGTCAGCAAGCAGATGTCTGCCTTCTTTGATACCCTTGGCATGCTAAAGATCCTCTTGGTTTGGTTTTAAAAAAAAGAAAACCACAAAAAAACCCGAAAAGGTGCATAGGTCTGAAATCTCTTTGCTGCTTGTGACCATATACCATATATCAAGAACAGGCTTATAGCAATCAACAGGCTCGGTGAAGATTCTCTGTATTTTGAGCTTATCTTAGCCTTATTTATGCCAGTGCCCTGATGTTAATTGGCTTTTATAGTACCAGCTTAATCTTCATAGTGGTAAGTGCCTTCTGATGCAAGGCGCATTTGAGTAAATTCATTTGTTATCTCCACAGTTCATCTCCACACAATAACGTTTAATGAGATGGGCTTTGTGCTTCAGATACCCGGCTCTGTATTTGGGCATGTGAGAGCAGTTGACTCCACTGCTTTTTTTTTTTTAACCTTTTTTTTTTTTTTTAAATGGAGCATTTGTATAGCTGAGGGAAGTTTGCATGGTAGTATTTTGTTGACAAGGCTGAAAAATTCAGACCACAGACATCTGCACCTGTGCTGTGGGAAGAAGTCACTGGTTCAGTGACTCACAGGCATAAATTGCCCCCAGGGTAGGCGTGTTAAACATTTGAGACTGGCACGGTTAGAAACTTCCCTGAGCTACCTGCACAAACCCAACAGTTCCCAGTGAGGGGAGAAACAGCCAGCCTTGAAGAGATGCTTTTGCTGTGTTACTGCTCTAGCCATGCTTGGTGTTTCGTGGACTGAAGGGACAGCAATGTTTTTGCACTAGGTTTTATGAGGGAAATGTATGCTAGCAATGCATAGCTTGGCCTGCAGTGCTGGGTTTGTCAGGGGACCAGAGATTTGTGTCTTAAGTTGCACCTTTTGCTTCCCAGATCATTTAATTAGTTTCAATCAGCTCTGCCTTACATCTAACTTTAAAATGTTTCAAATGCTGCCAGCAGGTGAAAAGGAGAAATGGATGCTTTCAGATTCTACTGGTAAATTTTCCAGCAAGGACAAGCCTTTCTTGTTTTAAATCTAACTGTATATTCTGCATTCACATGTCTGCATGTGTATGAAAGCCAAGGCAGCCATTAATGCCTTGCATCATCCTGTATGATATGCATATTGGAATGTACTACATATTGCATGTGACACATGGAATACATAAACCAGGCATACTGTCAAGGTGCAAAATACATAGAATGCATTTTATGTATATATAATGCTTTTCAGCCATAAGGTTAAAAGTGCTATCACAGAGTCATAGAATGGCCTGGGTTGGAATGGACCTAAAAGATCTTCTAGTTCCATCCCCTCTGCTGTGGACAGGGATACCTTCTACTAGATCAGGTTGCTCAGAGTTTCATCCATATACTTTAATATAGTCAGAACTGGCTATAGAACTGGTTGTGAGATGGGATCTGTTTGCATCTTCATTACCTTGCCTGTTTTCAGTTGTCTTGAGATATGGCTCCATGCCTAGAGTGCTTTTATTGTGGCCTCTCCTCATCTGAGCCCTGGTGGTATGGTTAAAGTTGTTTGTGCAAATCCTAACTCTGCTGCATTTCTCCAGAGCCCTGTTGTCTTCTCAAAGAAGGGATCTTCCGTGGGGTCAGCACACACCCATTGTATGAAACCCTCTGTTCTCTCTCTCTGGCTGAAGTCAGTCGGAAAATGCCACTTGTCTCAGTCTGGGAGATGCAGGTGGGGTGTGGTGAGGACTCAGCTCAGAGGAGCATGCCTGAATAGCACCTGATTTCTCTTTGCTTCCTCGGGACTGAGGCAAAGGTTTGTGGAGGGCTGGGCCTTGGGAGCCATTCTGCATCCCCTGAAGCGTGTAACCAGCTGGTGGGTAAGTTGTCCTGGTGAATAAGTGGGGCTGAGGAAGGATCGGCGTGATGGCATCTCTGTTGATTTTATCTAAAAAGTTGTCCAGGTCATTGAGTTTATTCAGTAAACAGCTGGTGTTGTTCTTAGTTGTGTTTCAGGGTTACGATAATGAAATGTTTACTGTGAGAGAGGGATTTTCCTTCAATTTCTATGTTGCTGGAAATGAGCAAAAGAACCTGCTATTCAAGAGTTACTTCAAGGCTGCTGCCCTCTCCTAGCAGAATACCCATGTTTGGGGATATTTTATGCCTGGGTAATAGCAGCTGAGAGAATTTTCCCCACAGTAAGGTATAAAAAACCCTCAGGTTAAAGCACAAGTTCAGGAGGAGTCATGAGACACATGCTGAGCCCACGTCAGAACATTCCTGTGCTCTTCTTCCCTGGGGCCTGGCCCCATTTGCCCTGCCAGGCAGGAGCTCTCCCTGCTCCGAACAGGTTGTTCTTCTGACCATCACCACACATGGCTGGGCACGGAGACTCTGGCAGAAAAAAAGGATGTGAGGCAAATTACTGGTACCACAGTCTTACAAAGGTACTCTTGGAAAGAGATTTCCAGCTCTGGAGTGAAATTCAGTGAGTTTCCAGTGGATTTTAAAAGTCTCTGTGCACACTCAAGGTGCGAAGGAATTCTGTTGTGAACAGGCAGCTTTGTGTGGGTTTTGTGATCCATATTTTTAATTTCCTAAAGGAAAGTGCATGTAAAAAGGTGTAAAGCAGGAGTGGTGTTTGTTCTCTGTGTTTTCTGCGTTAGAACTAGGAGAAAGGAGAAAAAACAAAGCCAAGAGAAGCGTGGAAATTGTAACCTTGGGGCTCATTTGGGCACGTAAATCTTTCTCTAAGCACCTCTTGAACAGCAGTGACGCCCCAGAGTCATCAATAATACCATATGTTATAGAACTTGTGGAATTGGACCTGTTTATTAAGGTTTTGGGTGTTTTTTTTATGTGACTGAAGTGGCACCTGTGCCATGGACTTTACGTAGGTCTCATTGTCACCAAATCACAGAGATGCTCTCAAGAATTTTACCAGGAGTTCTCAGCCCGTAGCACTCACCTCGGAATGCTCAAGATGCCAATCTGTCTGGTTCCTTCTGAAGCTGTTTCCTTCTGAAGGTAGAGCACATCCTTGTGAAGCCAAGTAGGCACCTCCAGGGAATTGTTTCCATAACAACCTCCCGGACTGTTTCTCTCTACGCTGTGACTGTGGCTACAAGCAAAAGCACTCCTTGGATGTTTTTGTTTTCAGATGTTGGTACCCCATCTGCACAGACGTTTTCCTTGCTGATCCCATCACCTCCTGTCATGTACAAATGTCTTGCCCAACTTGAGGTGGACAGTTACCAGCCTTTGAAAGGAGGGAGTGCAAACCTGGAGATGGGAAGAGATTCAATTTGTACACAGAGGGGTGGAGAGTGTGTGAAGGACAGTCTGAGCACTCAGACAAGGAGCTGAGGGACAATGTGGATGGAGAGTCATCTGGGTGCCTGGTGGCAGGGAATGCAAGCTAAAGCATCACATGAAAAAAAACCCAACCCAGAAATCCCACTTAGTACAGTCTCCCTAGGAAATATTTCTGCAGTGGAGGAGACTATTGTTCCTTCCTGATCCCTTGGCTGGTTTGTGCCCATCAGTTCCCCACAGAGTTTTCCCACAGGATGTTTTGCACCAAAGCAGGATAGGGCAGAAATCATCTCCTTGGAGGTGGGGAAGGAAAGGAAGAATTCCACTGGGGACACCACTTTTTTAAATCCACATAAAGGAGTGGAAGTGGGAAAGGCATGGAGACCTATTTTGTGATATTTCAAGGTCTGCATTACCAGTGGATTCCGGCACTTCCCTCCAAGCAGAAATTCATATTCTGCTCCTGTTTGGAAAATGGTGAAATTTGGGATTACTGAGCAATTTTCTGTTTCTCCCTTTTCTTTCCTGGATAAAAATTCACTGTTACAGCAGCTGTGGGGGTGAAGGTGACTGGACGTGGTGTTCTCTCCTCGGCCCTCTCGTTCATTGCATGGAGATCCCTATGGAGATAAAGAAGAGTGAGTATAAAGAAAATTCAGGGCAGTAAGAGGCAGGGTAAGGACTGAAGTGTCTTCCATACGATGATGGGAGGAACAGCATCAACCCTGAAAGCAAAGGAATAAACAGCTCCAGCATCTGCTGCTGTAGCTGAAACAGGTAAGGTTTCTTTTTGTTCTATGACATTAATGACTAAGAATTTCTTGAAACTAATGAAGGATTTCATAATTAAGATTTGCAGCCTAAAGGGAGAATCTGGTTCTAGGTGGAGAAAGAAAGATAATTATAAACTACAAAAATATAGTATGAGCCAGATCCTCACCATCTGCTGAGTCAAGCTGGCAAAACTCCTTTTAGTACAACTACCTTGGATTATATCAGGCTCCAACTTCAGTCTTCTGCATCAAGTCAAAGCTTATGTACTAACTGTTAAACTGCTGCTTTTTGCTTTTTTTTTCTTTTTTTGGAGGTCCTGTTTACATCAGGGAAAGATCTGCAGATGACAGCAGGAGTTAACCACAGCTTTCCCAAAAGAGCTCACCTGCCTTGAGTCCAAGTAAGTCTACCCAGCTCAGCACAGTTAAGCTTCTCTGTAAGTTTCTATTGACACGAACAAGAGCAGCGGCATCCTTTTGCCTATTTGTTTCTCAGTGGTGGAAGTTTGTGGACAAATCCATAGGGAAGTTTATGACTAAAGATCCTGCCCTTAGTGGTAGCCCTGTAAGCAAGAGATATCTCTGTTTACGTTGCTGTAAATGAAAGCACAGCCTTGAGCTCTTCATTGATGCTCTTTGAAGTTGCACCTAGAGCCAAATCCCTTTCTGAAGACATTTGTAGCCGTGTTATCAGCAGGTTCACAGTCTAATGCCTGAGTTGCAGTCACCTGCTCTACACAGAATGCGGGGAGCAAGTGTTGGCAGGATGAAAAGACTTCATCCCCTGACAAAAGGAACCAGTAAATGCTGAATGTCCTTAGCTGCCACCAAGCACAGTTGGTGAGGAAACTGCCTGCTAGTTTCAAGAAGGAGCTCTTCTTGTGCAGAGCTGGGTCCTAAGTAGCACAAGACCTTAGCCAGGGAGATAAAACCAGGGGAATGGTCATTTGGGAAAGCCGACAGGGTCTGCACTGATTGTTTTCCAGTGGAGCTTCTGCTGGTAGTGCCTGTTAATTCCACATGCTTTCCCTAGGTTTTCCCTTGCTCCAGGGAAGTCTGTCTGAGGCTTCTTGGCTGGCACAAGACCTTGAATATCATGGCATGGCTTTACACTGTGGGAGACACGTAGCTGTGATCAGTGTGGGTTTTATGTTCCTAAAGCATAAGCATTCAGTGATAAACCCTCACCACTGGGGATATCCATGGTGTCTGTAGTGCAAATTAATAAGTGAAACAAGGTACAACTTCATCTTAGTGGAAGGAAAGACAAGATTTACAGGAGGGAAAGTGCTCATCAACTTCCATGGTCACGCTAAATACTGAAGCTGGCTTGACTATTCATTAGAGACAAGGCTTACAGGAAACTTCTGTCTTCACACAAAATATCCTTGAAGATTCAGTAAGTCCTTCTTTGGCTTCATTTTCACTTAGTTATTTATTCAGCAGTATAAGCTTTTGGAAGACCCTTAGTCAAGAGATTCTGTAAATCAAAATGTATCTATTTAATTACCAAATTTTGTTGTTTGTTTAAAGTAAACAGAAGTCTCAATTCCTCTCTCTACCCAAGGTTAGATAAATACTTTAAGAATATGGGTGGTCTGACTCCTAATTTAAGTGTGAGAGAGGAGTCAGGCCCAAAGAAGATGGCGAGACTAAATCTCTCTAGGTGTTGAAGATACACAATTCCATCCACCTCAAAGGTTGTGTAGAAAGTTACACCAACAAAAGGTTTAGCTTTTAGAGTACGTATTGGTGTATACTCTTCCACTCTCTGAAGGGAAATGAAATGGTATTTTACAAGAAAACTGGAGCATTACCCTCTCTTCTTGCTGCTCCTTGATGCATCTGTTGTTTTCAATTAGCTTGATGGCATCCATTTTCAGAAAGCAGATGCTGCCCTCTTTTACACTGGTGCAATTCTGGAATAACTCCACTGACGTCAGTGAAGTGACTCCAAATTTATCCCCGTTGAAAGCAGAATTGGACCACAGTCCCTTTGGCTGCATGTCTGCTCTGGAGCTCTCGGGAAGGTGTGCCATTGTCACACCATAAGGTGAAGGCAAGTGCCTCTCTGCTGTGCCATGCTCAGCTCTTTTGTGCCCTTGACATCACGCTCATGTGCCAGGCTGGAGCAGAATCCAGGCTGGTGTTGGGTGTATGTGGTCACCAGAGCGGAGCAGCTGCCGGTCCTAAATTCTTGACCCCGCTCCCATTCCAGTTTCCACTGGCTCCCTCCTGCTTGGATGTGTTTTACAAGAAGACAGAGTGTTTTGAGCTGAAGAACTGTGATTGCCAGTCTTAAGTAAAATAACAACAGAAGGGTGGCAGAGGTAGATGTGGAGAAAAACTCTACCCCTCCTACAGTTTTTTGCTGTCAGGGCTACGTGAAAATTGCTGCAGTCGTGGTAGGTTGGCTGGACATCTGCTGGTTTCAGAGTCCCTCTTTTGAGGGAGTACTAAGATTAAACAAATTGGGCTGCATCTTTCCTGCTCTAACTCTTCTGATCTCAGTCATGCCTTCCCTGAAACTGGACAGAAAGCTTCATATAAAAGCCATTAGCATGGTGTACAGGAAAATAGCACATGAGATAGGACAGATCAGGGTGAATAGAAGAAATAGAGGCATAGAATCATAGAATGGTTAGGGATGGAAGAGACCTTAAAGATGATCTAGTTCTGTGTGCGGGGACACCTCCCCCCAGCCCAGGTCACTCAGAGCCCCATCCAACCTGCCCTTGGACACTGCCAGGGATCCAGGGGCA
>JAWWEW010000041.1:55928630-55946793 GCA_035583185.1 Anabacerthia variegaticeps | reverse complement strand
AGCTCTGCAGGGGGGTCTGCCCAGAGCAGAGGGGGCACAGGGGCAGAATCCCCCCCTGCCCTGCTGCCCACGCTGCTTTGGGTGCACATGGGGGATTTCTGGTACCAGCACACATTGCTGTGGCAGGTCCAGGCTCTCACCCATCAGCAAAAAGTCCTTCTCAGCAATAATTTACTGTTTTCCTGATAAATAACACTGTGTTAGATGCTGGTGTTGCAGTGAAGATGGCTGAACAGAAAGCAAGCTGTAAACCCTCCAGAAGTCTCCTCTTCAGTGCCAGTTTGTAAGAGTTCAGCATCTCCACCGTGTGCTGAGGCAGATGTGAAGGACCTTGGTCAGAGCCTGTGATTACTGAGCAAAGATACCAGCAGGTAATGGGCTTTGAGCTGCCCGTTCCTTGACTTCTCTCCCTGCCCCTGGAATAACTGCATTAATTTTTATCTCAAAACATCCCTGCTGCACAGAAAAACCTCCCCAGTGGCACCACCTGTGAGTCATGCCAGCATATTTGTGTGCAGGGATATTCAGGAGCAAAGCTGTTGGAGATCAGTCAGTATCCAGCAGCACTTGGTAAGTGAGGTAGTGATAGTAGTGGGCTGTTTAGATAAGGCAAGGGGAGGTGTCGTTTGATATCAGTAAATACTTGGCACCTTGCAGTGTTGGCCCAGGCTGTTTCTGTCACTGGATTTTCTGCAAACTGAATCCCTTTCTGCAGACTTGGAGGGCATGTCAGCGTTATCTGATGAGAGGCAGAGTTAGATAAGAGAATCACAGAATCTCCTGAGCTGGAAGGGACCCATCAGGATCATCCTGTCCTGGCCCTGCACAGGACACCCCAGCAATCTCACCCTGTGCCTGAGAGTATTGTCCAAATGCTTTTGAGCTCTGGCAGTTTTGGGGCCATGATCACTGCCCTGGGGAGCCTGTTCAGTGCTTGACCATCCTCTGCGGGCAGAACCCTTTCTTACCAGGCATCCCAAAACTTCCCCTGGCTGAGCTTCATGCTGTCCCTGAAGTGCAGCAGAGAAGCCTTCCATTCAGTCTCTAACCAAGCTTCTCGTTCAGATCTGTGTGCAAACAGCCTCTGCTTGTCAGCTGCAGTTTCTGGGTTGCTGCTCTGCAGAGCCCTTGCTGGTGTTTCAGGGGAATTGGTTACCTTCAAGGTAATGGGTTGCCTCTTTGCTTCCAGCTGCTGGAGAGCGCAGAAAGAAGCTAAAAATACCTTTCAGCCAGCACCTGATGTCGCTTCTCCACGTGAGAGGTTTGTGCAGCTGCCACGGGGATCTTAAGCAATTGCACAGGGGAGGGGATAAAACCCTTATTTTTGTGAATAGAGGGGGAGGTGCCCAAGAGAAGAATCCCTCTATGAAAAGTGTGTGGAGCCCTGTGCTTTGATGCATTGGGTTGGAAAAGCTAAATATTCACAGATTTAGACCAGCCAATCGCATGTGAGTGCTATTTTTGGAAAGCACAGTGCAGAATTATGGCACATGCATCACATGTGAATTGGGAAAGTGCAAGCTATTTTTGGAGCCCGTTTGCATATGTGCTGAGTCAAGGTTTGCACACAGAGCTGGCCTGTACTTAACATCTCTTAAATCTGCTTTAGCAAGGTTATTAGCTTTCAAGCAATCTCTGAGACCCACAAAATCCTTTCTCCCTCTGATTTTACTCTCACCTCAGCATTGCAGGGAGATTAATTAGAAAAGCCAAAATATTATTTGTGAAAGGGAGCCATAAAGAAAAGGGGAGGCAATTTAGAGTTGAAGGGGGATGGGTTCTGAAAAAGTAATAGCTAGGTAAGCTGAGAAGCACCAGAAAAGCATAAAAATTATGGAAAGGCTTGTAAGGAAGGTGGCAAATTTACACTTTATGCTATCTTTGCTAAAGTAAGCCTATATACAGGGAGCAACTCCGAGAGAAAACAGGAATTAGAGAAAGAAACTGGAGGGAGCAGCACTGCATGAATTGCACCGTAGCCTGGATTTGGGGGAATGGAAGAAAAGCCCTGGCTTGCATGGCAAAGGGGTGCCAGCTAAAGATAAAACCAGACTGTGTGGCTGGTGGTGGTCTCAGTGGATGGACACTGTTCCCAGAGGACACAACATTTGGCAGGCTGCCTTCCCGAGCAGTGCTGCCTGTCCTGACCAATAGTGGAAAGTAAAACAGAGTTCCCTGTAAGGCCCTATGTTGCTTAGCAAGGGATCCTTCTTTATCAACTATTTCCAGGAGGAAAGGCCTCAATTACAGGAGATAATTCAACTGCTAAGGACTGCTGTGGTCATTAGGGGGTACTTGAGATTCAATCAGACCAAGTGCCGGGTCCTGCCCTTGGGTCACAACACCCCCTGCAGCTCCAGGCTGGGCAGAGGGGCTGGAAAGTCTAAGGAAAAATTTAGCACTCAGTGCTATGGTCTAGTTGACATGGTGGTGACTGGTCACAGGTTGAACTCAATGATCTCAGAAGTCTTTTCCCACCTAATTGATTCTGTGATTCATGTCTTCTCCTGTGCCACAGTTTGCCTTCTGCTGGTGGGAAGCACTAGCCCAGAGCGCTGAGTGGGTGGGAGTGGGTCTGATGGGGAAGGTCTGTCCAATCCAGGTGTGGCACTGGAGAACCTTCTTGGTGCTGTGTGCATGGAAATGGGGTTGCAGACACGCAGAACGCAGAGCTAGCATAGCAGCAGGCCCACCAACCAGACAGGAGAACTGGAACGTGGCTGGCAATAGACCATGCTAGAACCATTCTGTAAGAGCAGTCAGTCATAGCCTGCAAAGTGCAGGTGGTGTTTCACCACCACCCAGAGCTGGCTGAAGTATGACACGGGGGCTGAATGAAGCTGGGGCTGCCCACCCAGCCCTCCTGCCTTCCAGCAAGGACAGCATTCAGGGGAGCAGAAGGTGAGCTGGAATATGAGCTGGACTCTTTCTCTTTACATGCTCATTCCTACTTTCCAGCAAGTCTCCTGAGCTAGAGGGTAGCTGTGCTATGAAACCACACAAAAGCTCTCCAGAGAGCTGGGGAGGTGCACATGACATCCTTGCAGCTAGCTGGAGTCATTCCCATAGTTTAGGGAAAACCAGGAAGGTGTGTTTGGAAGGACCAAGATGGATTTCTGTTCAAATGAAAACCTGAAGGTGAGTGGATCCAGGCAGTTTTCACAGCTCTGGGACAAAGGGAAGGTGTTTTTAAGCTGCACAAATTGAGGAGCACAGCAAGAGCAATCTGAGAACTGGCATGGTGCTGGAGGTCCAGATGAGGTCCAGAGCAGAAACATTCTGTGTCCTTCACACCAAGAGCAGTCCTGCAGAGTTTGTAAGGATGTTTCAAAGCCTTTGTCCTGCTGAGGCTGGCTGTAGAGATGGACCCCAGGTAGAAAAGCAGGGGCTGAAAAGGCAAAGGGAGCAGCAGTACATGGATAGAGTATCCCTTGTATGCTGATAATACCATGTAATGGATACAGTGAAGAGGTGGGATTCATGCTGATCTCTGTAGGAGGGCACTGTTGACTCAATTTATTATTTCAGTTGCCAGAGACATAGATGCCAACATAAGAACATGCCTATAAACAGGGTAAGATACAGCATGAACAAGCCTGGCACACTGCAGCCTATGTTTTCCCTCCTGGTGTCTTTAATCCTGCTGGAACTAGACCTGTGTGGTCCTTTCTGGGCCCTTACCTGCCTAGGTACATGTGGTTAGGCAGAACTTGTTAAAATGACAGCTATTCTGGTTTTTCTCTTGTAATCAGAGAAAATAATGAGTGAAATCCACTCCATCAAAGAAAAAAAAAAGTATTTGAAATACACATGGGATTTCAAGCCCTGGTCTTGAAGCTCAGGTGGAGTTTAAAAGCAGAATACCTTAAAACAAGAATAAAAAATGCACATGTTGATGTCATTACCTCATTTAGAAAGTAATACCAGATGAACAAACACCAAGATAACAATACTTACAAACCAAAACAAATCAGAATTGCCCTCCAGTTTTCAGTGTCTGAAAAAAAGGGCTTGAACACATACCCAAAACTTGTAGGAATGCTGAGGAAAATCGTGCAGGTCTTCATTTTAAGCAGTTCTACTAGAAAACCTTTTTATTTTTTTCATTTTGACACAATTTTGTTCTTCATACGGCCAGACAGAGGATAGAAAGCAGCATTTTCCCAGATCTTAGTTTGGAGAGGTTTCCAATTAAAACCACTCGAGTTCATAACCTTCCTTTCTGCAAGAGCACATCCTCAGCCTGAGAGCTGATGTTGGGTCCAAACGCGACCTGGATCTGCTGGAAATCTGAGCGGTCATTTCATTTAATACCCGGCTCCTGTCCAGGAACTTTGCTGAACCCAACCTGAGATTCATGCCTGTAATCAAGCCCAAGCACAGATAGGTTGTGCCTGGGTTTTAGTTTCACGTAAGGAGGTGCCCGCCTTTCCTACCTGTCTTCACCTTGACAAGGCAGTGGCACATCTTGATATCCCCTTGCATATCATCATTAGCTTTTCAGGTTATATAACCACCCTCCTTGCCCTGAGACTGGTGAGCCACCCATTTGTCTTTCATCCTCATCAAATCAGCTTATTCTGGTTAGTGTTCCCTGCGGCTGACATGGCCACAGAACCACAGAATACTGTTGGAAGGGACCCACAAGGATCACCAAAGTCCAGCTCCTGGCCCTGCACAGGACATCCCAAAAATCCCACCCTGTGCCTGAGAGTGTTGTCCAAACACTCCCTGAGCTCTGGCAGCCTTGGGGCTGTGCCCACTGCCCTGGGGAGCCTGGGCAGTGCCCACCACCCTCTGGGGGAAGAACCTTTTCTCAATATCCAACCTAATCCTGCTCTGACACAGCTCCAGGAATTCTCTTGAGTGCTGTCCCTGGTCCCCAGCAAGCAGAGATCAGTGCCTGCCCCTCTCGAGGCTGCAACCAAGCCTTCCCAACCCCTCATTCCCCAGTCTATCCGTACACATCCAGGCTGGCTCTGTTCAGGGAGTGACTCCTCACCCAGATGGTAGCAAGCCTGACAAGGACTCTTTTCAGAGCTGTGTACAAATGATGCCATCTTCCCTTGGATGGATTAGAGTCAACAGCACCATAACTGCAAACCCACGCACCCACCTCCACAAAGCAGCATTCCAGCACCCTGTGGAAAACAGAATGCCTGCCTGACCCACTCACTCCTGCCGTGCCAACAAACCTTACCAGCTGCAAACAGACTCAGAGATAATACATCATCAGCTTAATTCACACAGCCTGCCTTGTTTGTAGCAGCGCTGTGGCCATTTTCCACCGGAGGAACTGGGAAATCAAAATGCTGTTTAGAGCTCAGGCATGCACCCAGGAGCAGTGGCTGCACTGTGCACAGAAGAGATGATCTTGTTAATTCAGTGTTAATTCCACATTGTTTTGCAAGAATTGTGGAAAAAAATGGTTGTGTTTGCATCTTCTCTGCTCTCAGATTGTCTGAACTGTCTGAAGAAATGTGCCACAATCTCAGGGGATTATGTGGTGCTCACAATTAGGTGGCTATGAATAAATTGCTACTTAATATCTTAATTATGTTAGCTTGCATAGATCAGATAAATAAATCACACAGTCTATTATGTTTTGGGGTATCTGAATGTCTCACAGTCTTGCTGGTCTGGGAGAAATAGTCTCATCAATACTTTTCAAATGGACTTCCTTTGGATATTTTAAGAAACTGACTTTGAATACACTGCTCATCTGAACGCACTAGACTTTTTTTAAATCGTTTTTTTTAATGATAGATTAGTTATTTTACAAGATCTAAAACCAGACCTTAACTAACAGCTTCCAAAAGCAATGGGGTTTTTTGGTACGGGATTTTTGGTTTCAAAGCAAACACCACTCTTTCTTATGCAGTGGTAAATGTGTCCCCACTGGGCCCCTGTCTCTTGAGAGGACAGAGTAAAACCCTCTGGTCCTTGATACAACCAACTCTTCTGGAGCAATAAGGTTTGAAATAAATAAGCAGTTATCTTCCTAGGGTATTGCTGACATGCCTGGGGACATACAGGCCTGGCATGTGGCACTCCCCAGCAGCAGTAGCTGAAAGCCAGAGCAGGGACATCCTCATCAGTCTCAGATGGCATCAGATGTCCATGATTAAGCAACTGAACTGAGCCATGGAGATTCCATTGCTATGCAAGGGAGTCAAGAGAGATCCTCTGCTTGTCTGAAGCAGGTGTTGGCTGGTTGTGACACAGCCCAGCTCCAGGAGCCTGCACTGCCTGGGTTTCCTCTGCCTGCAAACCCGAGTTAAACAACCAGCCTGCAGTACAGACACTGTCACAGGCAACCTCATCCTCTCCAGCTCAACCTCCCCCCAGCTGAGATGGCCAGTGAGGTTGGGTAAATACAAGCATGCCCATGTTTTCACTGGTAAGGGCTGGAAGAATAAAAAGAAGAAGAATGAGCTGCATAGGCAGCCTGAGGAAGATGTTTTAGAACATCACTGCTGGGCATCCCAAGCAGGCTGAAGATACTGGTTGGTACTTTGGTCAGATGTGCACCTGGAATTCCATATACGTAATAAAGCCTCTTTGGGGCTAAAGGGTACTCTGCATTGTCAATGGCTGTTGGCTGAATGTGTAAACAATCAACAATACATCAACAATAACTAAGTTTGTTTAACTTTGGAGAAGAGTCACAACTCTGTGATTCTGGTCTTGATATTCAGAGTGAAAGTAGCTCCACTGAAGCTGATGAAAATCCAGTACTATTTGAACCTTTCCCTCATCTCCTGTTGGGTGACAGGAACGGTGACCACTTCCCCTGTGTGGCACCTGTGTCTGCAGGTGGGCCCTTAAATACCTCTGTTGTTAAGGGCAACAGAGTTGTGGTATGGGCATGGATCCAGCAAAGGCTGCTTGGAGCCCATCAGGAGCATTGTTGACTCCAGTAGGACTATGAGCATGTTTAAACAACTGCTTGAGAGCCCAGCTGGATGAAGCTTTACATATCTAACACAGGGCCCTGAAGGTCGAGGCTGGTCTCTGAACATAACTTTATTTGGTTTAAGCCATCCATCACATTGAAATAATGCTGTTGTTGGGTAGGAGACACGACTATTTTTATGGCTATGTGTAATATTTTCCACTGTCGCCAAAGAGCCTTTCTGGGTGATAAATGTGTAGATTTCCTGCTTCCCTGGGTCTGAAGGAGCAGAGGAGGCTGGTGGGATGCGGTGCCTCTTCCCTGTTTATACAAGCAGTGCTGATGGAATGGTGGAAGTGGCTGGGCTGTAAACTGGCAGTGATCAGCCTGCAGATGCCCTTTGGCAAGTGGCACACCAGCAGGCTGATGCAGAACAGGAACTTCTTGTTTACACAGCTCACCATCTGCATGGAGCTGGCACCATCTTCCCATCTGTGCTACAAAGGGGAATGCTGCCCCCAGGAGCATTAACTCCTTGTGGCTGTCTGAGAAACCAGAGTCTTCTCACTATTCTCATGTCTTCTTCCTCTTCCCTGGAAGAGCTGCTGTAATCTGGATCTTCATGGCACGGTAGTAACCACACAGTGCTAGAAAAAGGAAGGAAATTAAGCAATAAATGGAGTTGGAGAATTCATTCTGTGTGGTAACCTGCTGAAGATTCGCTGTGAAAAGTTTCATAGAGTCATAGAATATCCTGAATTGGAAGGGACCCACAAGGATCATCAAAGTTCAATTCCTGACCCTACACGGGACATCCCAACAATCCCACCCTGTGCCTGAGAACATTGTCCAAACTCTTCTTGAGCTCTATCAGGTTTGGTGCTGTGCCCACTGCCCTGGGGACCCTGTTCAGTGCCCGACCACCCTCTGGGGGAAGCACCTTTTCCCAATGTCCAGCCTAATCCTCCCCTGACACAGCTCCATGTCATTCCCTGGTTGGCCCTCCTGGCTCCAGGGCACTGCTGACTCATGTCCAGCTGGCCACTGACCAGGACCCCCGGGTCCCTTTCCAGGCACTACTTTCCAGCCTCTCATTCCCCAATCTGTCTCACTCTGGGTGGTGGGAAATGAATCAAAGGAGAAATGGAATTCAGGTCATCCTATGGATATGCTGTTGTACCCCCAAAAATTTCAGCATATGCCCAAACATGATCTTGTCTAATTCCCCATTCACTTTGGCAGAGACTGTAAGTAGAACGTGAAGGATGAGCTTGACCCACTGAAGAGCAAACGGTGGTGAAGAAAAGATGTTTCACTTTAAAGGGAGTAAAAGGGATATTTTTGCAATATACCTGTGAGAACCCAGGGGAAGCCAGGATAAGTCATGGGAAGGGTGGGAGCAGGTCACAAAGTCCTTGTGTACCTACAGTTTAACAAGCCAGCACAACATTTGTCACTTTCCCTCAGCTTAAGAAAACCTGTTTGAGATTTCTTACACTGGCAGAGCTTTCTTATCCGTAGTGGGAGTTTGTTTACTGTTACACATTTGTAGAAGGTGTGAAAGAGCTTTTGTGGAAACGATGCTGGTAGTGAGGTAATTAAAGGCAGAGTGGTGAATGCAACAGACCTGCGGTGCTCTCTGTCAGCGCTGGATTCACAGCTGCACAGCTCTTGTGCTTCCAACATCTACCCCAAAGGCCTCCTGTCCTAATCCTTCTGCTCTCTCACCCTTGGGACTCACTCCTGACCATCTCCCAGCCTTCCCAGACGTTCTGCTGTGTCCATCACGAGCAGCTCTTTGCCTTCCAGCCTGAGGAAAAGGGCAGTTCCCACATCCCTACTCCTGTCATAGCCCCCAGAGGCAGAGATGTGGGGTTCCTTTCACCACCCGCCTCACTGCCTGCCAAACCCTGCAGTGGAATCTGAAGGATTACATTTGGAAGTGATAATATTCCATGGTAACGCTGGAGCTGCCCCAGCTTGGCTGAGTGGCTCATGTTTGTCTGCCTGGCACTGACCACACTCTGCTCTTGTGGTCTGAGAGTGTGATGCTCTCTGCTGAGAGTGCTCGCCATGGGAAGCCAGCCTGTGTGTGGTATTCACTTCCTCCTCACGCTCTGCCAGACCAAAGAACCTCTGGAAGTGCCCCAAGAGTGTGGATGAATATTAGAGGACTAGCCCATATGTGGAACTAAATATTCCACAGGCAGCATCTGCACTCCCTGGGTGAAAGGCAGGAGACAAAGTCCTTTGCAACAGGTCCTAAGGCTAACTGGGATCTGGGATGGGAACCCAAATAAAGTTCCTCTCCTGTGTTGTTCCCTGAATTCTATCCTGCTTCTGGGAGTTGTCTGTACCCCACTAGTCTTGCTATCTGTGAGAGCTGGGGCTGATGGATGCAGGGTTAGGAAAACATGACTTTGATTCCTCAATAATGAATGAATGTCAGTTCTGGATCCTTCTTATGAGCACCAACTAAGCTGTGATTTGGAGCTGCTGAATGGCTGAGCTGCTGGTACTGCAGTTCCATCCCTCACTACCCTGCACTACCATCCTCCTGTTGGAATCTCACAATTTGGCCTTGGTCAGTGGAATTCAGTAACTACAGCATTTTCCTGTTTGGTCTTCTGAGCTTGCATGGAAATGGCATTGCTGGTTACCAAATATTCCCTAGAAATTTAGGAGTACTATTATTCTAGCCCCGTAGTATTAAATTAGCTCCTCTTCTGCTCTGTGGGGAATCATTTTGCCCTAGTCATATTCCAGTTCTGCCAAAATCCAGAAGCTTCCTTTGAGAAAATGCACAGCTTTCATTTCTAGTTTGCATTAGGGGTAATACCATGGAGCGGGGAAAGTGCTGGTCGTTGAATTCATGGCTTTGTTTTGACAGGCTTCGTCCTGACAGAAGGTCTACACAGGACTTTGTGGTGGAAATTAATCCATGCAGGTCTCAGATGCCAGACATTCAGGCCCAAGTAGGGTTCTGGAAATAGCATAAGGTCCAAAGGACCAGCTAGATGTGTTTTTCTTCCATTTGAGAGTCAGACAGCAGTGAAAGCTGCAGGAATCAGGATAATTCACTTTCCTTTGGGAATCAGATATTTATATATTTTGTCAGAATTTGAGAGGATACAAAGTAAGTACCTTAACTCCAGACTGCCAGGTGCCCCCTTGCCAATGATGCCAAAGGTTTTACCCTGCTGGAAATTTTTCTGCTTGTGTTCCAGCAATTGAAGAGTTAGTGTCCTCTTGCCTTTGGAATTACACATTTATGCCACTCATCCCTGTGGCTTGTCCTGTCAAAAAAACGAGAACCATTTCTTTATCCTACTGAGAATCCACTGCCAGAAATTTAATGAATATGCTCTTCCAGCTGAGGACATCCCATGGATTTATTTTTTCCCCAGCAAGAAGAATCTTTGTGCTTCTTATTCTCAGTCATATGGTCAAAATATTGTGTATGTATTTCTCTGCTTCATACTAAAATCTGCTGGCTAAACTTGGCTTTGCAAAGGTGTTATTTTTGCACCTTTTCACTCTAAGTTGTCCTGTGTCTGTTTGCACCATAACAGCCTTTCTTTCACTCTGATGTGTTTTAAGTAGCTCTATGATAAGCCAGTATATTTTATATATGTATTATATATATATGTGTGTATATATATATATGTATATACACACATACACAAACACACACACACATATATATATAATCCCAGTATAAGGATGGATGTGTTTCCTTCTGCAACACGTACCAGAAGTCAGGGAAGAAGCAGCCCAAAGAAGAACCTTTGTGTTTCCTACAGAGGCAAAAACCCTCAAAAAACAGAGAAATAAGTGGCAGTACAACAATTTCAACCAGATTTCACTGTTCTCCAGGGTAGTTACAAATTAACTGGAAAAATACAGCCAAACACTGTCACATTGAGCATCCCTGTTGGTGACAGATCTGCTGAGCATTGGACTGGTCATTTACAAATCTTCCTTCATTTATCTTGCCTTGGGGGATTTGCTGAACTGGTTTGCTGAATCAATATTAATTTCTTAATATATTATTTTCTCTTGCAATGCCTACTGGCAGTAATTCCCAAATACCTTTTGGTTCAGATGTCAGTAGGAGACAGTAATTTACCTTTATTTTTTTTTTTAAATTAGCACCATGCTTAGACTGCTTGCATTGAGAACTGTATGGTGAAGTAGTAGCTTTTATTAGGCCAGCTGATAAATTTGGAAAACACAGGCAAGCTTTCTGTCTTCATCAAACTGAATGCCATGTTTATTTTTGTGTTACTCCAATGTAATACTCCTGCAAATCTACGGAAATCAATAGAGTTACATTAGCATAAAATTAGGGAGCCCCAGCAGTAAATCAAGCCATGAGTTGTAGTTGATGAGCTCTGAGGCAGAGCTTTATTTCCTGCAAAGGGCAGGGTGATGGATTGTGCAACAAATTTTACCTCCTCTGCTACATGTTTATTTCTAAATGGGCTTTCACAAAACAGCAAAATAGCACGTATCTTACCCTTCCCCACGAGCCAGAGGTTTTCTGAATTGAGACAAGATAACAAACGAGGTCCTTTATCCTCCTGGCTTTGACAACAAGGCTGTGTCTGCTGCATTAAACCTGTGTGTGTCTGGGAGCAGTCCCAGGAGCTGGAATGTGACTGCCTGCACTAGGAAAGCCCTGCAAGTGCCCAGGCATGGACTTGACCTAACTAGTCCTAACTCCAGCTTGCAGGCAGTCATCTCCTGTCAACAGAGAGCAAGCAGTTCATCTGATCTTTCCCCTTATTTAGTACTGGGAAGGTACTCTGAGCCAGAGCTGCCCCTCTGCCCTTCCAGTCACGGATCAGATGGGAGGTGTGTGGGTACCATACCTGACCATTCCCCACCTCAAACTAGGATTAGCCCTGTCTGCCAAGTGCCCCTGATGCAACAGGTTCAGTTTGGCACACCTTACCAGGTAGTTAAACAGGATTTGAACAATTAGGAAGATGAGGAAGCAGCAATACGGATATGTTGTGGTGATGGTGACAGACAGATCTGCAGGTAAAACGAAAGGGGTTAAAAATAGAGATCAGAGAGGTGAAGGTGAGCTCCAAGTTAGTTTGGAAAGCCAGGGTGGGGCTTGCACAATCTATTTGCTCTAAGGAGAATTTTATGGTTTGGAAGCTTTGAAGAAAAACAGTGTTTACTGAAATCAGGCAGCCAGAGACCTATATTTGACAGGAATGAGTGTGTGAGCAGCAAAGTTAGATCTAGCATTCTTAAATTCCACACTGGGGACTCCAGTGACCAAGCCAAAAGTTCCTGGGATAACTCAGTGAAGATAAGTAGGGATGAATCTTTGGATTTCACATGACGAGGCACTCTGAGGGAAGGAATTCTCTGACCTGATGTAAACAGCAAACAGAAAAATGGGGGTGACTAAAACTAAAGGAGGATGAAAGGATGAGGATGGAAGTACAGAAATGTATCTCATACCATGAAATGTAAAGGTTCATCCCACCTGCCACAGGGTGGGTGCTCCACTCCTCCTCCTGCCTGTGGACTTCTTGTTGAACCCTGAGCCCGAGCTCCTGGGCTCTGTGAGTAGTGCCTAGAGGTGACCAGCCCATGGCTCTGTGGTGGAGTCTGAGTACAAATACTCCTGTTTCTTCAGAGTGGGCATTTTATTTTTACAGCCTGCTTTCGTGATCCTTAAGAACATTGTAAGACACAGCTTGGGAGTGTTAGTCTGCGGAAATTGCTCCGGCAAGCCTGACCTCAAGACTTATCACCATCCAAACCAAGTATAAAACCCATTATCTTTTTTTTGTAATTATCTTTTTCTCAGCCACAGGAGTACTCAGGAGCCTAGACAAGTAAGCCCTGGAAAACAGGCTGAAAATGCAACCAATTATTCACACTGCTACCTTGACAGTCACAGAGAAGACAGAGAGCTTTATTTTGTGTTTTAAATATTTTTAAAGTGTTAAACTTAGAATATTAACATTGAAAAGCAGAGGTCTGGAAAGTTGAGACATGCCAGAATTAGAGTCACATGTGCCACACCAAGGTTTCAAGCCCTTTGCAGTGGCACAGAATGAAGCTCTGAAGATTTCCCCTGAAGAGCAAGCGAGGCAGCAGTGGCTGGGGCTGTCACCAGGAATGCTGGAGACCCGGGGATGGAGCCCTGCCCTGTCTTCTCCCACATCCCCTGTAAGTGCCCGAACTCCAATGGCATTGCTGTCTCTCACTCCTTCCTCCTGCAGCTGCTCCACTTTCCATAAATAATGAAATATTCATCGAGGCAGGGACCTGAACCTCAGTTTCCCACATCCTGTGTGAACGCCTGAACAACAGCTCTGTCAAATCAATCTCTTGCAAAACGCTCTCCTCTCTCAGCAAGTGTTTAAGTATTTATGCAGGTTAGATACAGTCTGCAGGGAAAACTGTGAAAGACCTGCCCTGGGGGAGAGAGATCCCTTTGGATGGGGAGAGTACACAAGAGAGGGAAGAGTCAGGCTGAAGTTCCCTGCCTAATCCAGGTGTTGAGAAATAAATTCATTGTTATGCACATGGTTAGTCAAGGAAAACTGACCTTTCTTATACCTCTTTTTATCAGGGTTTTCCTCCTGGATGCAAGAGCTCTGTCTCCCCAGAGTCTTAATTGAATGAAAACATTGTCCTGAGGGGTTTCTTTCTGTCGTGGCTACATTTTCTAGTAGCAAAGCCCCTTGCTGAAAACTCCTTAACAAACAACACAAAATTGCAGCCTGGGTCTCCAGCTGAATGAACAACAAGCAGCACACACAGACTGACCAGCCTTCTGCAGGGAGCTGAAATTCATCCTTTATTGGGGAAGGCACAGGGAGAGAATCCCAGTTTTTATCTCCCATATTTCATATCTGTGGCTTGAAGGAGAGCAAGGGCTTAAGAGTTAGAGCTGTGGTTAAAGACAGAACAACTAAACACAGTCTGGGTGTATCCTGAGAAACAAAACAGATGGGAATCAGCCCAGTCCTATCAGTGACTGGGTTTAGTTTCCAGCTTTGCCTGTAATGACCTCATTTACCGAGCTGGCTGCTGCTTCCTTGATCCCTTCATAAAACCATACAATGGTTTGGGTTGGAAGGCACCTCAAAGATCATCCCATCCCACCCCTGCCACGGGCACGGACACCTCCCACCAGCCCAGGTCACTCAGAGCCCCATCCAACCTGCCCTTGGACACTCCCAGGGATCCAGGGGCAGCCACAGCTTCTCTGCCCAACCTGGGCCAGGGCCTGCCCACCCTCCCAGGGAGGAATTCCTTCCCAATATCCAATCTGACCCTGCTCTCTGTCAGTGGGAAGCCATTCCCCCTTATCCTGTCATTTCATGCTGTTGTAAGGAGTTTCAGCTCATTTTGAGCTGATTAAAGCTACTGAGGAAAAGAGATGAAACTTGTTCACCTCTGCCTAAAAGCCACCTGTGTTTCATCTTTGGCTTCTGTCTGACTGTAGCTGTGTGTCAATCATGTCTAATCTGAATGACTCAGGGGCTCTTCCATGACCACAGGGTTTGTAAACTGGCTGGAAGGAAGAGAGGGAAGTGGGGAAATGAAAAAGGGTTTTGTAGTGAGAGGAGATATTAGTGAAAGATACACTACCAACACAGAGGTCCACTTAGAATCAAAGAAATTTCATGTGGGATGACAGAAATCTTTCGCCAAATGGAGTTAAACGATTTTATAGCTTTTCTGTGGGAAAGGCACTGGAAATGAAACACTTCAAGACCTCAAATCCGAGAGGCATCAAAGAAGCAACGTGGCTGTCAATGGGTTTGCTCAGCGTCAGCAGTGGCACTGCTGCAGGGAATGGCAGAACTGGGGAGGAATGGAGGAGGAGGAGGGTGGCAGCAGCAGCTGTCCTGGTGTGTGGGGCCGGGAGAGTGGAGGAAGTGACAATTGTCAGGGCTTGGGCATTAATTAAGACCTGGTAATAGCCGAGGTAGGAGTCAGAAGGCAGCACAGGGAGAAAGGAAGAGTGCCATGGAAGTGCAGTAGTGCCAACTTAGTCTTATGAGACTCAGAAACGAAATAACTGGCCTGATCTTAAAACTTCATTGACCACAAATAACACTGCAAGTCGAGGTGACTCCACTGATAGTAAGGAGACATTGCAAAAAAAAAAAAAAAAGCAGAACTACCATTGTCATGGGGTGATTGCAAAGCTGGAATGTGCTTCCCTGAGGGCAGGGATGCTCTGTACTCCAGGTTTGAGTCACAAGTCTTCAGAGGAGCAAACCAGATCAACCTGACCTTCCTGGTGGTAGATTTTCCCTGGGCAGTGATCCCAGACCCTGAGGTAGCAGACATGCTGGTGGAGAGAACTGAGTTCATACAGCATTGCCTTGTGTCTCCTGCTTGGAGATTCAAGGCCCTCAGTGGGATGCTTTGCACAGCCTGAGGTTTGACATGCCTGGAGATGGCACTGGGAGCACCTGTTGGATACCAGGTCTGGATATTGGTGTGGCCAAGTTAAAAGGTCATGGCAAAAGGGGGTACAGGGTATACTGAGGTTAACCCTGAGGGGGAGGAAGGAAGGGATACTAAGAATGCAAGCCAGTCTGATGCAAACATAAAGGGGAAACCAGGAGACAGTAGAAGGGTGGGGTATGGAGGAAGGTGAATTTGGGTGAATGAAAACACTGGAAAATGGAAGGGATAGGCTGGGGTTGAGAACAGACTGAGAGAGAAGAGTGCAGAGCTGACCCTTTGCATGGCTCAAGGAAGAGCCTGAGACTCAGAGAAAAAGCCCAACGAGAAATCCAGGGTGTGCAAAGGAAAGATGCCAACATTGAAGCACATGGGGCAAGGGGGTTGCAGGGAATTGGTTGATGCTAAAGAACCAGTTGCAGAAGTTTTACCTCCCTGAGCCCAAACAAAAGCTGAGAGACAGAAGTTTTATCTGTTCTCTGCTGTAGGGAAATGCCTTTGAAACCTACTGCTCAATTCTTGGTGTATTCACCATCCAGGCATCAGTGGGAGGAGAGAAGTATTTTCAGGCTCTTTTGTTCCCAGAGAGAGGGTCCTCTGGGGTGAGGGCAGGAGTGATTCAGTACAAAACTAGATCCCTGCTTCGATTTAACCGCTGAAGAATTTGCTCCCCTTATGGGAAAACAGTATCCTAATATAATATGAAGCTACAAATATCCCCCTCTCTGCTGTAACACAACCCACCCCATACTTCCCGGGTTATCTGTTACAGCTGTTTGTTAATAGTGGTTAGTCCTTTGATTGGCATTAACTGCCTTGTGTAAACAAGACATGCAAACCAGAGACCAGAACAAAAGGCTTCCTAATCCGGTCTAAATGTAAAATTGCTGCACGTAGTCTGGTTCCCACTGATACCAGTGATAACTTTCTTGCTGATTTTAGTGGGACCAGACTGCAGGCTCTCTAAAAGTAACCTCCAGAAACAGCATCTCCAGAGAACATTTTTCTCTTCTCCTCAGCCACAAGGCAGTTGTTGTTCTTCAAGGACAAATACACAAAGTCATTAGGAAAAAAATGCTGTAACAGTGCTTCAAAAGTTCCACCTCGAGAAGAGTGGGTGAAGTATTTTTCCTATGAGTCTCACCTTACCTTCTGAGAAAGCTGCAGAAGTTGGTACAGCTCTCCCAGGACCCAAAGGCTGTTTGTTTATAAAACATGTTTTAGCTCTCCTTGGAGCTTTGAACTTCAAAGGTGTCTTTGAGCACCTGCCTTGAAATTCTCCTGCAGATGGGACAAACTCTTAACCTCAGCAGGTAGGAGGGACCTGGTCAAGTGTGGTCTGGCCCATGTAATCCTATGGCTGTAGGTGAGAAGATCATGTGGCAGGTGGTTCAGAGCCTCTCCTCAAACAGGCTGCGAGGGGTTGAGAGGGCAGCACTTCATTAATTCAACAGTGAAGCTTTCTGCACATTTTTAATGCTGCTAATATTCTGCTAACATTTTAAAACTCTACCTCTGAGGTTTTAATGCTGTCAGGTTCTACACCCACTCTTGCCAAAAGAAAAATTCATTATAGCTTTTTTGGTTGAACTTGCATCCTCAGAAATCAACACACCAATTCCCCTTTCCCTCCAGGAATATTCTGCCCTTCAAAGTGCACTTTTTTGTGACAGATCTTGCCAGACCAACATGGTCACAGGTTGGACTGGTCAGAGGGTGGGCTTGATGATCTTAGAGATCTTTCCAACCTAACTGATTGTGTGACTTATAGTATGTGCTGTGTTTTTAATGTCTAATAATCCTCTCTGATGGTAGAAATTGTGGCTCTTTTGGCATTCAAAGCTATTGCAGGGCAGATGGACACCTTGTATTCTTATGGCAGGCTTGACTTGCGCTTCCTCATCATCTATGGCTTTTCAGTTGTTTTTTTGGGACATGCAAACACATACCTGGAGAATTGAGGCATCCAGGGCTGGAATTAATAGGAGGGAAGCATTTGGACATGGCAGGCTGGCTACAGCAGCGGCAGGGTGGTGGCAGAGGCACAGAGTGGTGCACAGAGTCACATTAAGTGTTAATTCTTGGTATTATACACTGCCTTGGTTAGCAGTACTGTGGAGGGGAAGGGAATCACCATCCCTGGCCCCTGTGTCCCCCACTGTAAGACATCTCTGCGTGCAAAAGTTGGATCTTTTCATGAGGCACTGCAGAAAAATAGAATATGATGGAACAAGATTTCTGGTGCATAGGACAAAGCTGCCCCTAGGCAGTGTTAACTTGTCTCACTGACATTTAAATGGCCTAAATCAAGGTGACAGAGATGTTAGTGGCATTATGTGAAGAATTGTTCTGTAGGAATGCGTTGTTCCCCAGAACAATTTATATTCAGCACAGAGAATTAAGCATAAGTGGGTTTAACATGAGGCTCACGTGTCATCATTTTCCATCTCTTATTATCTGTGGTGTGACTAATGCAGGATTACTCTTCATCTGTGCTCATGACTAACTTATCCCTGTCCTGTATCCCGCTGCAGAGCCTTGTTCCAAATTGCGTCTTAGAATCTTAATTGCTGCTCCTTCTCCCAGAGAAACAAAGTGTGTCCAGTCCCTCCTTTCCCATCCCAGGATGGTGTTTGGACATTTTTGAGGGAGGGGGAGACCACAGATTCCTGTTCTGAGGAAAACCAGCTCACAAGGAGCACTGTCTGCTGGCTTTTCTCTACCATCTTCCACACAGTGAGGGGGGGATTCTGCCCCTGTGCCCCCTCTGCTCTGGGCAGACCCCCCTGCAGAGCTGCCCCCAGCCCGGGG
>JAWWEW010000041.1:55901976-55928530 GCA_035583185.1 Anabacerthia variegaticeps | reverse complement strand
GGCAGTGTCCAAGGGCAGGTTGGATGGGGCTCTGAGTGACCTGGGCTGGTGGGAGGTGTCCCTGCCCACGGCAGGGGGTGGGATGGGATGCTATTTAAGGTCCTTTCCATCCCAAACCATTCTATGATTCTCTGATTGCTGTTTGAAAGCTTTAAAATTCCTCAAGGGTCTTGAGGGTGGGCACATTTGCTTGTGCATTAAATGTTGGATAAGAATACAGCTGATGGGACTGCAATGACTCTACAGAGCTGGAACGATTGACTTAGTTGCCTTTTTCCCTGCTGCTACGGGTACTATCTAGAAGATGCTGCAGAAACTCTGTTATTGGAGAGATAACAAATATGTTATTAAGTATATTAAGTATGGTTCTTCACTGCCCCTGGACAGAAGTATGAATGAGTGCTGGACCATTTCCATATTGAACTTCATGATAAAAGAATATCTGTACATTAAAAGTATCCTTCAGTATCATGAGGACAGGCACAAAATGAAGCTGGCAGAATGTATTCTGGAGAAAGAATTAAAGTTGGGCTTCCACTTTACTTTTGGATAACTGCTGGCCAGCTCAGAGCATTTTATAGGTTGAAAAGTACTAATAGCATTTATCCCAACACACAAATTTTGCAAAAAGCCTGAATAAATGCCTGGGGAAAAATGGGGGAAAAAATGAGAAACATTTCTTCTGAGAAACAGATTTAGATTTGATTTAGTCAAATGCTTATTATGCAATTTTTTTGACCTTAACCATTTGAGCAGATATTCTATAAATTAATTTAACTGCTCCACTTCAGATGAGGTATGTTCTAAATCATCTTGGTTATCGTGTCTGCACCGTGGTGAGCTAAATCCACCCATTTTCAGAACACTTTTCCACAGAACAATTTATTAACACTCTCACTGCAAAGGTTTCATGAGAGAGGATAGCATGTATTAATTATTGCTTAATCCTATTGCTTTCTGATTAAAACAGAAGGAAGATATTTGAAATTCTATCTGAAACATGGGAAAATGTTTTGTGTTTTGGGTTTTTTTTCCCTCCCACGTGCACTAAAAGAGAGGCTGAAATTTGACCTGACAAATCAAAATTTGAAGGGAGGAAGGGGAACTATTGTTCACATTTCCATTACCTTCTTGTTTCAAACTCAAATGGCAAATAAATAAATAATTAAACACACGATTTCAAGCAAAGCTGAGTAGGAGTTCCCTCTTTTTGTTTAGCAATTAAATTAATTAGCCCCTTATCTTGCAAAGCTGAGCCGTGTGCCTGAATCATGTGAGACCCGATATTCATGCTGAAGGTTAAATCCACTTATCAAGGCTTGCAGTGCTGAGCTTGCCTGGGCAAAGGAGAGGCAGCAGACACATAGGCAGGGTTTACTGAAATGTTGGGAAAGGCAGGAAGCAAGGAGGCTGAGAAAAGAGGTGAAAAATCACATGCTGACAAGGACTGGTGAGTAGGTGGGTGCTTTGGCTCAGCCTCCAAGCCAGCATGATTAGAAAGGAGACTAATTACTTTCATTTGTCTGGCACGGTGCTGGTGTAAGATATCAAAGGGTGCCAATAAAAGTGGTGTGTAGTCCAATCTCTGTTCAAAACAGACATTCCTAAGGCTCAGAGGACTTCACAGGCTAAAAGGGGAGTTGCAGGTATCAGGGAAGTCAGATTTTGGCTAAAAAATGTATTCAACAGATCAGTTATGTCTTTTCAGTTAGTTTGTAGACAATTCTCTGGCTATTGTTTTTTATTATTTTTTTTAATATAATTTGGATATTTATTTTAAAATAGCTGCAGGATGCTTGCATTGGCACTTCTATTCTGTGTGACCAGATGTGCAAGAAAACCCAGATTAAATCCCAGTTCTGCCACAGAGGTCGTGTGCCAACAGCCAAGTCAGACCCAGGCTGATGTCTCCAACATCCAGGTGTGTATCATGTGTTGTGTATGACTCAGGCACATTTCATTTTCCCATAAAACATCCTCTCTACCCCTTTGGATTGCAGGTTGTCTAGGCAGGGACTCATTTGGGTTGCCTGGTTGGTGCCAAAACCCAGTATATGAAAAATTCACTACCTTACAGCAATATTAGAAATCAACAGACAAATGATTTGTATCCTTAACTTTGTGGAACGGCACAAATCTTTTAGCCTGTAAAAGTCAAAACTGCATGAGATGAGATGGAAGTATAAATCACAGATTTTTTTTTTTTTTTGTGAAGGAAAAAAAGGTAACTATTTCAAAGGGAACTTCAAAGAAAAAAGTGTGACCTTCCCAAACTAGAAATGCGATTCACAAAGAGAGAAACACAGGGAACAAAGCTATCAAATAGCAATTACATCATCACATATTCCCTGGAGATTTCTTAGCCCTCCTGAGGAATTTTCTGATGATAAATTCCCACTGTGATCCAAATCCTGTAGCATGATTTATTGTCACAGAATCACAGAATCCTCAGGGCTGGAGGGGACCTGTGGGGATCACCCAGTGCACCCCCTGCCAAGGCAGGGTCACCTGGAGTTCCATCCTCCTGGGTGCCATCCCTCCACCAAACACACACACTTCAGTGGGAACCCTCATTTTCCAGGCTGAGAATTGAGATGTGACTGCTTTAAGTCTGCCAGTCCTATGGGTACCTCCTATAAAACGGGATTCTTCGGTCCTGTCAAGCGAAAAGGCTTCTGGATAAAAATAAATGACACTGTTCTCTGCATTTCCTGACATGCTGCTTACTCTACTGTTTAACCTTCTGCCTTGTCTTCAGCATCTTCCCTCCCGTGGTCAGAACCCACAGTTTTCCAGGCAGATTGCTGATGCCTCAAAATCACTTTGCAATTCCTCCTAGGAGAGCGGATGGAGTACTACAGTCTTTGTTTACTTGGTTGATTAAAAAACTTTCAAGGTACAAAAAAAAAAATCTACTCAGGCTTAACAATTGATTTAAAATGGAAAAAACAAAAAAGAAGAAAAAAGAAGAAAAGAGAAATTGCTCCAATCTGAAAAAAAATGTTTCATTACAACACCAACAAATTGCAGAAGTTTTATCCAAGTCACTGATTGAAACAGTTCACGTGGTTCAACAAATGAAAATTTTAAACTCAGGTTGGGTGAATATAAAAAAAAGGACTCCATCTCGTTTGTCTTAGAGGGAATTGGGAAATTCAAATTAAAAAAACCCTAATTTTGATGAGAAAGTGTTTAACTTTCTGCTTAAAAGTTAATATGAAAGCAAATCTCTTCTCAGGGCTTGTATTCCCACCTCGAGAGGTATGCTATATTTTGAAACATCTGAATTCAAGAGGATAATTCACATTTCTGAATGCACAGGCCTGAGTTGTTTTCAGACCTGATCTACATGAGAACAGCCAGTCTTTGGGTTGTTGGAGTCCCTGCTTGGCTGGAATGCAAGGAATTCTTCCTTATCCAACTGAAAAGAGTTGCTTTGCACATTAGCAGGTGTGGGCTGGTTTTGATTCCAATGGCCATTTTAAAAGAATATTCAAAAATCATTTTCCATTCTGCATCACAGCAAGCTGAGGCCTTGGATTCTTTTCTTGTTTCTTCAGGACTTTTTTATTCTGCTGGATTGTAATAATTTGCAACCACAATATTATGGGGTAAAGTCCATTCGGTTTCTGGTCAGCAGGACCCCTTTGGCTTTAGCATGAATTGGATCAGACACCAGTTATTTTAAAGCCCTCTACAAAAGGTTCAGAATCTTACTAAAAACACAGAGTTCATAGCCTTTTTCTTTGCATAAGACATGAAATATAGGGAAAGGAGAGCCTGATAGGAAATGCAGTAGTATTGCAGTTGCTGCCCCCGAGAGGGGAACAGGAAAGGAGGGCACGAAGGAGAAGACCTTCAAGTGTCTGTGTTTGAACCAACAAATCCACACAGAACAAATCTCAGTATGATCAGAGAGTGCATCCAGTGCATCTCAGACTGGGTTTCCTGTCACTCTGATCCCAAGTGGCTGCAGAGGTTGGGGGCTTTAGTTCACAGCCTACAGCTGGTGTTCTGCTGTCCACTCTGGATTTTGTTCTTTTAGTGAAACTAAAAAAAGACCCAATAAAACAAAACCAAAATATTGCACGAGCAAAATCAGATTTGTCGGCTGCCCAGCACGTAGAGTTCCCATCACCATTTGAAGGAAAGGTTCAGCTCAACAGGTTTTGTATCAAATACACCACACATGTGTTAATCATAAAAATGACATCTCTGAGGAAGGAAATAGTGGATGCTGAAGATTCTGTTGAAGGTCCTTGGTTTGTACACTAAAGGTACAGTGCAACACTCTCCTATTCCCTCTCCTTCCCCTTCTCCTTCCCTTTTGCCTTCCCCTTCTCCCTCTTTTCCTAAATGCTGCTTGAACTCTGTGCAAAAGCCCCACGAGGAGGAAGCAGAGGTTGTGTTGGAGACATCACACACCCTCTGCGCTGCAGTAGATGCATTAGAACCTCACAGCCTTTCCACACAGCAAATTCACCAGCTCCACTAGCCTATAAACCCTGGAAATTAATGCCATGACAGCCTCAGGAAGCAGTGCTTCAGATGTGCAAGTGCCTCACGGGAGGAACTCATTACTGGACTTACAGTAAATTGCCACTGAGTGAATGCTGGAGGAGCTTCCCACACTTCATAAGTGTGATCTTGTCTGATTTCAAGGGCTAAGTGAATTTTGGCATGATTAAATACTAGAAGCTCTGGCCATCTGAAAAGGCTTGGACTTCTAGGCTTGTTCCATGCCCTTTTGGTGATAGCCGTGCACAGAAGGAGTTGTAGCAGCTCTCTCCAGGTTTGGTTATTTGTTTGTTTTAAATAAAAGCCCAGCTATGGAGCTAGGCAAGCATTTGCTAGTTGAGAGTCTGCTGCTGAGATTTGAGGCTGGGTTTGTATGTATGTGAGGTGCTGGGTGTTTGGGGACATGGGGGTGTGGAAAGGCATGGCCCAGGTATTTTATTTTTGGCCCCTGGCAGACTCAGTGCATTTGACTACACCAGGAAAGAAGCCTAGCTTGGATGGCTGCTTGCTTTGCTGTAGGAGACTTCCAGTTTCATTGTTGGAAGTTTACTTTTCCCTCTCTTAAATCACTGTTTGACTCATTCCTTGTTGTTGGTCTCATTCCTTGTTGTTGGTCTCTTTCCTTGCTGTTGTTCTCATTAAAATCAAGCTGTCAGCTCCTAGGTGTGAAAGTTCAGAGCTGCAGTTGTTTCAGAGAGGATGGCAAATTCCACTTTACCCTTTCTAATGGACTGTGAAGAAAAGGTGACCATTAATACTGTGAACATTGACAGTGTGCACCTTGTGCTGACTTGTTCAGATGTGTGGGGCCAAGCCATCTGACATGGTTGCACCACTGATGGGAGACAAGGGGGTTCTGCTCATTTTTATAAAGACTAGTGGTGTCCACATATCATGGTACACTGCTTGTTAAAGATACTTGTAGCAGAGAAATGAACTGTAAAAAAAGCAAATGCTGCCTGAGTGAGATTTCAAGTGCTGTTGGGAAAACAATGGAAAATAAATTAAATGTATTTCCAAGCCCAGAATGTGCTGGCCTAAATGCCCAGGGTTAAAGTTCTGCTCAACTATTGCTAAATGGGTAAAAAAATAACCTGCAGCTTTCCTAGTCCCTGTGCTGCCATCGAATGTGAGCTGTTCTGGATAAGGCAAGGTGCAGGTTTAATGCAAGAACTAGTGGGCAAGACTCTCTGCCATACAGACAGCCTCCTAAGCTCTCTTTTAGGCTTGAAAATGCAAACACCAGCCACAAATATTGAGGAATACCTAGTATTCTGGAATTTGGGGGTGCTACCAATATTCACTGTCCATTTTTGTTTGTTCTTCTGTTAACAAGTTTCTGCTGCTGATGGATAACCCAACCAATTCAGTGTACTTGGAAATATTACTTTTTCCCTTCTTTATTTGCCACTAAGAAAACATGAGTTTTTGTCTCCACTGCCATATTTCAAATGCCTTTTAACCAGAGCCCTGCAGGAAACACTATATTTTGGCTCAGCATTTTAATGCCTAGTGCTTTAGTTCAGCAGAGGCAAGGAGAAGACAGATATGTGGGGGCTAAAATCTTCCCCTGTAGTAGCACACCGTGCTCTGGGTGAGAGCTTTTGTGTGCATTCTTCACATTGTGAACTACTCTGTGGGACACTGATGACTTCAGAGGAATTTCTAACAACAGGGGCAGGCAGTGGCTGTGCTCCAACTTGTCTTCAGTTGGCTACAAAATTAAATTTCTGTTATTAGAAAACAGGAGAATGTCACTTTTTCACATTCCCCTTTCTACTGGAAGTGTTCAAGTGTGACACCAAGGGAAAAATGACCAAGCACATCTGACTGCTGGCCCCATGTTGCAAGAACCCAGTATTTACCTGCTAGAAGACACATCCTTTTAGTTTCTCAAAATCCAAGGGCAGTAGGATGAAAAAAGAGGAGGGAAGGCTGATCTTACCAGGAATTTATGTTCTGTGCACTTGATGAACGGTTCCTTTAAGGTAACAAACAGTGCTCCTGTGTGCATGGATGAGAAAAGCTCAGAGCTTCTGCTTGCTGGAAGTGATACTTTCCTGTCAGGGGCTGGCTGATCTGTGATGACTTCAGAGAGTTTCATGTCACAAGAAGAGATTGCAAGGTCTGGTCCTGCTCTATGAGTTGATTTGTCCACATATGACTTGTAGGGGTTGAGACATTGCCAGGTGGACACGCAGAAAAAAGTATGTTGAGGTTATCTTTAGGCAGAACCAGCAGCCTTGTCAAAGCTGCACCAGCAGCTGCTTAGATACATGCTCAGCCCTGGGTAGGTGCACCCTGGCTGCTTGCAGTGAACAGTGTTTCTTAATTTGGGGACAACTAGATCTGATTAAAAATACAAGCAGAACTACATCTCTTCCAACCCAACATCTGTTTTCTTTCTAATCCGCTCGTTGCTTACAATCCATTTGGAGACAGATAAGATCTATTTCTGTCCTCCAGTGGAAAGCTCGAGTAGAAATACAACTAATTGTTGAGGGGGAAATGTAGGCACACATCTGTATTAAGAAAGGACATGCCATTACAAATACCATTGGTATGATGGGGGAGACAAAGTAGTGAATTGAAATGAATCTGTGAATTGAAATAAACCTATGAAGAAATAGGAAAAACTTCCATACTTCCACAGTTGTTTTTTTTTAATTTTCAAACTTTGCTTTATTTTGTTGCTGGGAAGAAAAGGTTTTCAGTTGAACAGTTCTTCCCCAAATGCTGAAGTGATCTGGAAGGTCACTATGCTGAATCTGATCATACAACATTTTTTTGTTGTTCTTTCCCTTGTATTTTCACGAGTGGATTCTTCCATGCTGGAATCCCATCATAGGGTTAGAGCAAGCCTGTAAGTCCACATTAACACAAGAACCCACCTTCAGGACCCACCCTGCCTCCAGCCCGGGGGTCCCAGCACAGCAAGGACAGGGAGCTGGGGGAGCGAGGCCAGAGCAGGGACACCAAGGGGAGCAGAGGGATGGAGCAGCTCTGCTGGGAGGAAAGGCTGGCAGAGCTGGGATTGTTCAGCCTGGAGAAGGGAAGGCTTTGGGGGGACCTCCTGGTGGCCTTGCAGTGCCTGAAGGGAGCCCCCAGGGAAGGGGGAGAGAGACTATTGCCAAGGGCTGGAGTGCCGGGACAAGGGGAATGGCTTCACACTGATAGAGAGTATATTTTAGGAGGAAATTCTTATCTGTGAGGGTGACTGTGGCTGCCCCTGGATCCCTGGCAGTGTGCAAGGCCAGGTTGGATGGGGCTCTGAGTGACCTGGGCTGGTGGGAGGTGTCCCTGCCCACGGCAGGGGGTGGAACAAGGTGATCTTTAAGGTCCCTTCCAACCCAAACCATTCTGTGATTCTGTGATCTCAGTGTGCCATTATTCTCTATGGCTCAGGCTTTATTTACCATCTTGGATGCAGCATCATGCCAAATTCTTGTGGTTTTGGCAATATAG
The DNA here is from genome assembly GCA_035583185.1 of Anabacerthia variegaticeps. Classification (NCBI taxonomy): domain Eukaryota; kingdom Metazoa; phylum Chordata; class Aves; order Passeriformes; family Furnariidae; genus Anabacerthia; species Anabacerthia variegaticeps. Next base: position 55,920,547 of record JAWWEW010000041.1, on the reverse strand, counting down.
CATAGCTCTGACTCAGGCTTAGCTCACACATCTTCTTTGCCTAATGCCATATCTAATGAAATGGGGACAGCAGCATGACCTGACCTTGAGGGTGGAGGAAACATGATTTTGAGATGTGTGAATCTCTGTGTGAGCACTTCATCTGGTTGTGGCAGGCACAAGAGATAATGGAATCAGTCTGCATCCATGCTTGGTAAGGTGCTGGAAAATGTGGTTATTAAGCACATGCATTTCATTAGGTTGGGACTGAAATGATGCTGTGTGTGCACTGTTAGTGGACACTGTGGTGTTGACAGCATTGCCTTCCCAGTGACACAAACCGATATCCTCATCACTTATGCTCTCTAAGAGATCAATTACACTTTTCTCCAGTGTTGTAGGACCATTAACCTTAGCTTACCGCTCCAATTCAGTGCGGTTAATTATAGCCTAAGTATCTGAGCTTTCATCTTGCAATGGCAATTGGATAGGGTCATCTGCAATCCTTCATACCCTCAAGTGATGGTCGGCAGTGTTGGGTGCTGCTAAACGGCTCCCATGGCCTGCTCTAGTTGTTTTTTCACAGAGAGAGATGCTGAAATTTACAAAACCAGCTGTTTCTAAATATATTCCATGTTAGTGGAAAGGTGTAGGTGCATAAGCAACAAATAAACATGGGCTGAAAGGTGTATCACATTTCAAAGCAGTAGAAACATAAGCATTCTTTCTGTAGATCAGTCATCAGGAATATAAAATAGCCTCAATATCAAAATCTACCTTTTTTCTTCCTCAGTGGTCAAGCTTTGAATTGCAATTTGCTGAAGGAAGTAAGACTGGCCATTTCAACTGATTTCCCCTCCAGCTGACATATCTTTGGCCTCTTTCATTCTGTCCCCATTATATGCATTTGCAGTCACCTGATATTAGCATCTTATAGACAGGAACTGAATTCAGCTGGCCTTTTTTCCTGAATATCATACCAATTCCTAAGTGTGCTACTTTATACAGTGACCCTACTGGATCACAAAACCTTCCCCTGTTCATTGCTTCTACTGGCTAAGTCCTGCACACCCTACTAAAATCAGCACAACCCTCTACACTCCTTTTGTGCCCTCCTCAGTGTCATGCAGAACCAGAGCCTAAATTTCTCTTAAGAGCTACAACAGCACTAACCACTGCAGATGAGCTGGGGAGAACTTTGGAGCACAGACGTGGTTTTGCAGAACTCAGTCTCTTTTTCTTGGGATGGGCTTTAACAATTACAAAACTGTGTGCTGAAGTTTTGAATGTGAGTGTTTGATGAATGCACATGAGAGCCTGTGGGTGTCTGTGGACACATGTACTCACCCTTGGCCAGAGCCACTGCAACACTTGCAAAGGGGACAGAAGCACAAAACACTGCTGTCATTTTTTATCTTTGCCCTCCAGAAGCAAATCTTCCCATACTGGTGCAAAATCACCTGGGCATTCCCAATGATGAACTGAGTTTGCACAGCACTGGGTACCCCAGAGCCCACCCCTCCTCTGTCATTGCTGTGTCTGAAGGAACACCAGACCTCAACAACAGGCATCTCTATGAGTTTATCCCACCAATCTTTTGGGAGTCAAAATTTGGAAACATCATCTCCTTCCAAGCTGAAATGTCTCCTTCCCATTTTTGGACAGTACTTCCTCCCTCCCCCAAGTCTAACCAAAGGGTAAAACCTCTAAAAGTAGTGAGATGCAATATAGTCTAATAATCATTACTGTGTCAGAAAGTCGATGGCTTGGGAGGCTCTGAGTAGCCAGCTTGGTGGTATTTATTGGGATTTAAGAGCTTACTGTAATTATCATGACCAGTAACTGCCTAGATTGACGTGGGAGGGGAGAAAGAAAGGAAGGCAGAAGCAGGTCTTGTCAGGATGTGTACAAGACCAGTGGATGGATGGATGGACAGGTATGGGTGGATAAATATTTACTCTGTCATGCATTTTCATGTTTTCCCAGCCAGCTATCCCTGTTCTTCTGGCATGTCTTGCAAGTTCCAGCCAAGATCAGGCCTACCTGTAGGCTGACATTATGAACAGATGTGATTTTGCCCAGCCTTCATGACCTTCATTGTTCAGTGTCTACATACCTCCAAAAACACAAGATTTCTGTAAGATTGTCTTGATTTTCCTAAGGAAATTCTGCCTTAGCAGGTGAATTCCTAGCATATGAATGAAACCCACTGGAAACAGCACATTTTAGATGTCTCTGGAAGTTTGTAGCCAGAGAAAAGTGTCAGCAGATTCCCACCAAAGCACCTTTCTCTCCTAAGGGTTCCTAACCTTGCCTGGGTCTCTTCCTATCTATTCCAGTGGTCTGGATCTATCCTGCTGACCTTCGCTATGGTACAAATATTGTTTCTTCTTGTACAAATATGTTTTCTTCATTGGTCTCTTTTGAAAACCATAGGAAAATCTGAAATGTCCTAGTTTTGGGGTCTCCATCACAATCCAAGGCAGAATTCCCATCTTATCATCCTATTACTTTCAGCCAGTTGACATTTTTTCTTTTCCCCCTAGAGAAAGAAAATAAAAAGAAAGGCTTGTTTTAATTAATCTTTTTATAAGGCAACTTTGCTGCCCTGAGGTCCAGGCTGAAGCAATTTTCAGGATGACAGAGTCACATCATTTGGTGAACTTGCCATTACTAATGTAGCACTTCTGAAATGTAAAACGGATTTTAAATTAATGGGAAGTCCAGTAATTAATGTCCCATACAGGTTCATGCCCACACTGGACTCTTCTTACAGAAATCTACCTTCCCTCAGCCTATGAAAGAGCAGAAATGGGATTTTGATACTTTTGGGTCTGAAGAAGCCTAAAGACTAGACACATTTTTTTTTTCTTTATCTGGGACTTCGAGCTCTTGAATATTTCATATTCTTTATGATTTACGCAGGGCTTCCCCTCCTGCCTTTCACTTGTTCCCTGGGATCCCCCCGTAGTCTGTCTTAGGGGAGCCTGGCTGCCAGAGCCGGCTGTGATGAGATTAGTCCTAGTAATGCTGCACAGTTAAGCTCCTTACACTGGAGCCTGGCAGAGCTGGTAACATTATCCAAAGAGCAAAAGGCTAAAGTGATGTCTGGCCTGTGTTGTTTTATTCAAATTATGGCTTCAGGTGGTGGCAGGCAGTTGTAGTTTTACCAACTGAACACACTTTCCCAGAATCACAGAATGGTTGGAAGGGACCTTAAGGATGATGCCATTCCAATCCCCTGCCGTGGGCAGGGACACCTCCCACCAGCCCAGGTCACTCAGAGCCCCATCCAACCTGCCCTTGGACACTGCCAGGGATCCAGGGGCAGCCACAGCTTCTCTGCCCAACCTGGGCCAGGGCCTGCCCACCCTCACAGGGAGGAATTCCTTCCCAATATCCAACCCAAACCTTCTCTTTCAGTTTGAATCCATTCCTCCTTCTCCTGACACTACATGCCCTCTTCAGTTTTTCTCTCCTAGTAAACCAGTTTGAATTTTCTGCATTTACTGCCTTCACCACCTGTATCACCCCATTGGGGTGCTGCGAGTTGCTCTGTGAATTAAACTGTGTTATTCTGGCTATGACTGGATAAATACAATTTGATGCACTTTGTAATCCTCTCTTAAGTGGGACACCCTGGTGTGACTTTCATTTTGTGATCCCATGGAAATGTTGCTTGGCTAGTGCCCTGTTTGGGCACACAGTCATGAAACTTATAATTTCTTTTCTATCCATGATGCTTTATACACCCTGAGAACAGTGATATGATGTTAGTCCCTCAGAGAGGGGCTCTTCATCAGGAATTGCAGTGCCAGGACAAGGGGAATGGCTTCACACTGACAGAGAGTAGGGTTAGGTTGGATATTGGGAAGGAATTCTGCTGAGGAGATGGAGTGGTAGAGCAGCTTTGGTGGGCTGGGACAGGATCTCAGAGCCCTGGATGGTCCTGTGCAGGGCTAAGAGTTGGATGATCCTTGGGGGTCCCTTCCAGCTCAGCACAGTCTGTGAAAAATGCCTTGCTAAAGACAGGATTTCAGTGTCTGGAAACCAATAAATATGTAGGAAAGTGCCTGCCTGCAAGAATCTGAAGTATCCGGACTGTGTCAAACTTTGATGCACTGAATTGATAAATCTTTAGAATTAGTCATCACACTCCTGTCCATGCTTTGCTGTTTTCATGGAGTCTTGTCTCAAACACTGTTATCAAAGCCCGGTGTGCTGTAATTTTCAATTTATCTATATCCAGATGGCCAAGGCCTGTGTTCACCCATGCAGATAATTCTCTGTCCAGCAGTTTCTTGCAGGTCGGGAGAATAAAATGTTTTTGGACTTTGGAAGCATTGGACAGTCTAATTGCTGTACTTTGAAATATGTTTCCAACTGTCCACCCCAAATTCCTATTGTTGCTTCCCCCATAGCAAAAGCAGCAGAGGGAAATTCTCTTTCCTTACCTTCTCAGGTTTGTAATCCAAAATTAAACTGCTAAGATAGGTCAGTTTGCTGTAGGTCCACCCTACTGCTGTTGCACAGACTTGCACAGGCACCACAACCCTGATATACATGAGTCAAAAACTCCAGCAGAGCTGAGCAAAAATATTGCAGAGCTTACATGAACCCCATCGTGCTGGGAGAAGTACTTTGGACTGCAAGTGGCTCCAGTTTTCTCTGGATTTGGAAACATTTATAAAATGATTGCTTGGACCTTGCTGAAATAGTTTGCATGGTCTTTTTTGTTTTGTTTTGTTTTCAATTCAAACCAAAAATTTCTTATGGATGTTTCACAAGTATACAGCAGGTTAGCATATTGGTGATCTGTAATAATTAAATCGAAGACCGCGACACAAGAAGATGAAACCAACATTTTAGCTCTGATGTTTGCCTTTCCTTTCTTTTTCTATTTTTACTGTCGTTTGTTTCTTTTGAATGAATAAATATTTATTTTAGATGCTGCAGCAATGCTACCTCTTGCCCAATTTGGTATACAATATAGTATTGTATTTATTGTACGTGGTGACAGGAATGTTTTTACTTTGAAAACTTTGAGAAACTCTCTGGAAAATGATGGCTCTAAAGAAGTTGAAATGTACTGCTTTGTGCAACAGATTTCCCGGCTCGATTGCTTTAAGAAAAAATAAAAGGGAAGCTGAAATTTGCAACACCTTCAAAGAGAGTCATCAAGCTTTGAAAATAGCAGCATAAATCTTTACCTGAAAAATACAAAGGGGATTGGCATGATTCCCAAATGGCTTTAATGCAGTTGGAGTGGGATCCATTCCACAGGTGGGAATTGGTGCAATGCTGCCACTGAAGAGCTGCTTTGGGCAAGGCAGTGCCAAAGGCAGTGGACAGCACCCTCTCCTACAAAAACTAACAAGGGAGCATGGCTGGAGCACTGTGGCACTTGGGAAGTTCCCTCTCAGACCAAACACACATCAGAAACTCAAACTATAGAATAAAACCAACACTGAGCAAACCCAGGTTAGTGCAGTTCATGGCCCATCCTTATTTTGCACTCTGCCTTTTAGTTCTGACTTGCCAGCTGCTGGCAGCCTCCTTGAGGCTGTATCCTAACTTCCTGACCCTTTTTTTCCCCCTTCTGGAATTCTCAGTGAGGAGCACATCCACCAGAGGCCACGGCTCCAGGTCCCTTCTGCCAAAGCCCAAAGGTACAAGAGCAGGAACAGGGAGCTTTGTGAAACTCTTCCGCTCTTGGAATGGGAACCACCACCTAGAAGTGTCCATGTCTGTTTTTGAGGAAGCCTAGAGCACACATTTCTCAAACAGATTCAGAGTTTCACAGGGAAAGGAAGCCTGTGCTTGTATTTGTGAGCCTTTGGGCTGTTATTTTTAAGCTACTTGGTGGCCCACTGAAAATGTTACTTAGTTCCAAAAGAGGAAATTGAAATCCTATCTTCAGAAAATACACATTTTAATTCAATGTGGGCCTGAGCTAGTTGAAGCTCTTGATTTTCCTTCCTTTAAGTGATTAAAACACGTAGGGGGAATGAGGAACAAAATTCTAGATGATACTTTTAATTGAACTAACTCTACCCATAGATACCTCCTGCACTTCTTGGAGACATCTGTGATGTCATCGTCCTTGTGACATCTGGTTCCCCATCTGAAGGTTCCTGTTTTTTTGGCCACAACTAAAAACTTGTTTAGACTTGTTTGCTAAGAACTGAAGGTTTTAATTCTACAAAACCATGTGCAGTCACTCAGCAAAAGTCAGGCTGAGACACAATGCAATGAAAGTGGGTGAAGAGAGCAGATATGAAAGGTACAATGCCAAGAAAATATTCCATTTAAATACTGCATTGAGGGCAAATTCTCTGCCCCTCCCCTGTCAAGAGCATGGGATATTACTGTTTAGGAATCAGGGGTTGGAATTTTAGCTAACTCTAGATTTTTAGGACTATGTCAACTCTGTCAGGACCAGCTGCACGCTGTCTCTAAACTTCTTCATTTGCTTATTCCTTAGTTATTTGAATCGATGTGCTCATATTGCTGAGAGCCACACAATGGGAAATAACTTGCCACAGATCATCTGCCAAGTGTTTTTTGGTTCCCTCCCACCCCCTTTTTCTGCTGCTTCATAGTAGGATGCAGATGATGGAAAAATGAAGTGGCTCATCTTGGCAGCGGGCAGCACTGCATTGCCATCTGCTGCAAAGCCAAAGGTGCTCTAGCACAGAAAATGAAGTTATAGCAGAGAACTGATGAGAGGTGGTGAAGGAAAGAAGGGCTGCAGTGGGACTGCTAAACTTTGGGTCATCACTTCTTGCTAAATAACCAGAGTAAATGCAATAAGCCTCATGTCACATGTGCCTCTGGTTTATAACTGCATCCAGAACACCTCTGCTGGTGGGGAGCTCTATCTCCTCTCAGCAGGGACAGAGAGCTGGGAGTTACTGCTGCAGCTGGGGAACTACCCAGCAGCAAAAAAGAACAGCACAGTAGGAGAAGGAGCACAAAAGGATCTAAGAAAGATTTCTTTTCTAAATGATAAAAGTTGGACAGAGACAGAGGTCACGGTCCACTAGGAACAAATGATAATATTAGTCCTTCTCCAGCTTTCCAGAGTGTCAGGATGGAGATATTTGTATTCCTCTACCACGGCAAGATCAGGAGCACCTGGTTTAGATATCACACGGACATGCAAACTCTTGCTCCAGACAGACTGCAGTCTACATAGAAAAGGCAAGGGGAAAGATGGCAAGAGAAAGAAGTGTCTGGACCAAGTTAGAACACTGCTGGTGAGGGTCAGAAGGGGGAACCAGGATTTGGGAACCAGTATCAAACACTGAGAAGTGTATCTAGATTTCAGGATCTAGCACTTTATGCTGCCAGACATGTTGCCATCCCTTCAAATTCTCAAGGACCACGTTGTGTCTCTCACAGAGAAGAGTAGTGACTCTGGGAGCTTGCACTCTAACACCCACTTTTGGATTTATTCTGTGGATGAAAAAAAGAGTTTGTCTGATACCAGTTTTTCTCTGCATCATTCAGAGTGCTTGGATTTCATAAAATCATAGAATAAATTGGGTTGGAAGGGACCTTAAAAATCACCTGGTTCCATCTGTTCCATGGGCAGGGACACCTCCCCCCAGCCCAGGTCACTCAGAGCCCCATCCAACCTGCCCTTGGACACTGCCAGGGATCCAGGGGCAGCCACAGCTTCTCTGCCCAACCTGTGCCAGGGCCTGCCCACCCTCCCAGGGAGGAATTCCTTCCCAACATCCAATCTAACCCTGCTCTCTGTCAGTGGGAAGCCATTGGAAGGCCCTTGGAAATATTCTCTCTCCATCTTTCTTTTAGGCTCTAGTAGTACTGGAAAGTTGCAACTAGGTCACCCCAAAGCCTTCTCTTCTCCAGGCTGAACACAAGCAGCAACATTTTAGTTGAGTTTTCTAAGAGAACAAAGAATGCCTTAGGAAATCAAGGCATTTCAGGAGACTCACAGTGCTCAAATACCACCAGAGCCACAATCACAATCAGAGCCAGGTTTAGTCCTGGCTGGGCTGCAAGGTCACCTGCAATAGAGCTCCAGGAACACTCATTAACAGCACCATCAGACTGCAGTAATGGGACTTCAAATTTACAGCAGTGACTTGGAGTTGAGGCTATTCTGAGGCCAGTGGACAGTTGCAAGCCCTTGGTAGGTTGCCTGGTTTGATAGCAGGGGTTGCCCCAAGCCAGGTGCAGCACCTTGCATTTGCTCTTGTTAAACCTCAAGACCTGATTTCTTTTCCCCTGCCAGTTAAGCTGTTACCAAAATCAGGATGCAATTTTCAAGTCAGATGTACATTCTTCAGGTATTTTCTTTTTCCTTTTAAGAGAGAAATAAATGAGGGTATTAGTCTCCCTACAAAGAAATTCTCAGAGCTCATGGCCCCAGCAAGTGGTGGGTGTGTGTGTTTATTTCCTTTCACTGAAAGATCCTTATACATCAAAGTGGCTCAGGCAGAAAGAGAAATAAAAGCCATAGACTTAAATTCACCTTGATAAGCTTATACAGTATCTTAAGGAGTGTCATTTGACAGAATTATAGATCTGAATAATCTCCTTTCTGCTGCATTCTGCAGAACTGAGTTGTGATAGATGCAAGAGTCACTGCCAAAGGACCTGAAAAAAAATATGCAAGAACAATAACAGATCACCATAACAGTGCAAAAGCCAGAAACCCAAGCAAAATAAATTCACACACAGTGTGCAAAAGGGTTCTGAGATTATCTTTCACAGTTTGGTTGTTACCTTCAGGAGCAGCAACATTTAGGTACTTACTGATTTCAGCCCATTTTCCAACTGGACATATGCTCTGAAAACAGACATTTTTCTATATTCCTCCCCCCCCCCCCAAGAAACCAGAATGTTTGTCACGCTGGATTAGATCAATGAACTGTCAGAAGAGACCTCCTGCCTTTATTCCTGGCTTGTGTCTGATGCAAAGCTCCTCCTTGACTTCCTTTCCCAGCCAGATATGTAATAATGCCGGTAAGAGACATACATTACTTCCAGAACCCTGTGGGGAATTCAGTGCATGCCACAAACCAGGAGTTCTGATTACCAGTATGTGAGATGTTAAAGCTACAGCTGCACCAGTCAGAGAGAGCATCAGCCAGGCCTCCCTGAGCACAGCAGCATCATTCCACTGATGTGACCCACTGCAGAATTTCCCATGGCTCAGCTGACCCTGTGGTGGGTAAAAATCATTCTTGTGCAGAGAACACCCACAGGGTTTATGAATCACTTGAATGTCCTTTAAATCCTCAAAGCAGGGATTAAGGAGGACTTAAGAGGAACATATGACCGCTGCTTGTCCTCAATACAGTGTTGACTTTCATATTACGTGAAGAAACAGCTCCTTTGATTGTTCTGTATTTACTTGGTGTTAACGTCCCTGGGTGTCTTTGTTGTTCCCCTGGCTGGAATGAAAGAGCAGCCCAGTCTGCTCATACAGAGCTTCCCCCGAGGAGGATTCCATGCCCAAACGGGCCCTCCAACCCCTGCTGCATTCACATCTCACAGTATCCTGATTATCTGAATGATCCAAGTCAGAATTCATGGATCTTTGATGCTGCTGGCGGGATAAGTGGAGTTCTTTGCCCTGGTAGCCTGGTCGGTAAAGTGTACCTTTGCACAAGGGAATTTGATTTCTGTACCACTTCCTCCTTAATGAGGATTCTCCTTTATCTCCTTCAGTTGATTGTTGCCTCTGCTTTTGCAGCACAAAGGTCAGAGTTCTGCTCCACACTCTGATTCTCCAGCTGGTAGCAATCCAAGGAGATACGTGTAGTCACAAGCGCCCCTGGGTTAGAAGGGTGACTTTTTAAATCAAGTTAACTCTAAATATTTGCAGCTGTGGATAGTCTGAGACTGCTCAAAATGTGTGATAAATTTAATAAATTTCAGTGACCAGTTAAAGAAGGATTTGGTTTATGTTGAAATACTTTCTTTTTAAGCATGTTCTTTTTTTCTGATATCATTCACCATCTTCAGTTGCTATATTCATATTCAATATGAATATATTAATATTCAATGCATTTTCAGTCTCTTTTCCCCCACAATACAATATACTCTAGACATAGTGTTACAGATAAAGATATCATCTAATATTACAACTTAATGATTATTTTTTTTGTCTTTCTCACTAATTGAACAAACTGTCACAATTACTTTTCTACTGCTTTGCTGTTGTAGGAAAATGGCCTCAATGAATTACACACAGTGACCTCATACAGGTGTAGGTAAAATTTTCATAGGTACACCTCAAATCTGTCCACAGAGATGTTTGGGGACTCTGTAAAATTGTAAATGAACGGGTAAATAAATCCATATTCATTCACAGCTGGGGAAAAAGAGATGGATTTGCCACGTCACACACCATGCCAGGACACAGGAGGGCTGTGGTTGTGTTGCTGCAGTGCCAAGCTGGGCAACTGGCTCTGGCCAGAAGGTTACCTGTTCCAAAGCACATCTCGGAGTGCAGGAGAAGAAGAGATTCAGTCAGACCCAGTGAGAACAGTGCTTCGATATTGTGACTCAGATCTGGAGCATCCCAGTGTGTGTCTTTGCCTTTTATGACACACTGTTATTAGCAGAACATTTTGAAGTGGCTGCTGGCAAGTCATTTTGCACTGTACTGTTATGTTTGCCCTACAACATCCATCTTGCTGCACTTGCTGCTCTCTGTACCTTGTTGAAAGGCTCTTCCTGGCATGTCTTGCATTAGCAATGTATTTCTCTGCTACATAGTACAATGGGATCATTATCCTGGGATCAGTCCTTAGACACTATTAAAGCCAGAAAATACTGCTGTACAGTGTTGAATACTAACTCACCAACTACTGTTCTGAGGCAGTGGGACACAGACAGGAGGCAACGCAGCTGAACATCCTCTATCTCTTTCTACATAATGCACAAGGATTCGAAATGTGGGACAGAATGGGGCAAAAGCTTTAGAAATTCAAAAGGCAAGCAATTTGTAAATAAATCAGCAAGTTGCCACGTAGGGAAGGGAAAGATTTGTCTGAAGTGCAATGGCCCTACTGCAATGTGCATTTTAAACGTCGTGGGACTTGATTTTGGGACTTCAAGTGAAAATAAATCATAAAAAGAGGTGCTCAGAACATAAGAGCTAAGATCTAACTGAGCACTTCAAAAATACAACCAACAGAAAGCAGACCACTCCCTTCTGCCCTAGACAGCACAGAGGAGGGGAAGCTCCAGTCCTCCAGAAAGGGAATAGGTCCCGAACTTCTCGAGTCCAGAATAGACCCTGGCCCAGATATAGAAGTAGGACAAGACACAAAAAAGCAATACTGAGAAAGCAGAACAACAGCAGTGCCCAAGGCACAGAAGAGATCGGACACTGCTGGCCTGATAGTGTCTGAGGGGTGCCTAGCAGCCTTCATTTTGGGTAGGACTTAGAATTATTTGGAAGCACTTACAATTACCTGAGGACAAGGCTTCAAAGCATCTGGGTCTTTCACTTTAATACACAGTAGCCGCCAGTATTTTTGTTTATTCCAGTTCCTTCTTTTTATATATATAATTGCTTCTGCTTCACTTCAGCTGTCTCTCCAGCAGACAACAAGCATTCTGGCCAGGCAGGTCAGCAAGCACCCTATTCCTGACACAGGGCACACGACTGTAACTCTAAATTGGGGATATAAGTTAAGTATACATTTGAAACACACCTTGCTAAGCATTTCTGCCTCCCCTCCAGGCTGGTGATCACACCAGAGGAAGCCCTGCTGCCAAATCAGCTCCACAAAGATACCTGCACTGGGAGTTTTCACCATGGAAGTACATGGAAGGAGGGAGCATTTCCAATCCTGTGCCTTGAACACACAGACGCTTGAACTACTTGCTCAGCATTTTCTGCTTTCTTTCAGGCTTTTTCAAGCCGAGGCTGCAGATCCTGACCCCCCCACCAAGAGACATGGAGCCCCTCACTGCAAGGCTTTTGATTTCTCTCAGGTCTTTCAGGTCATCCCCCAGCACAGGCAGCTTAATGTCAGTGTCTTCTGTGATGTCCTGCACTTGCTTGGTCTTTGCTCAGGTTGTGTCATGGCATTTCTCCCAGCTCTGCCGCTCCCTTCAGTTTTCCTTTCCCACTGCCCTGTCACTGTAGCTGCCCCCCCTGACCCTGCCAGACTGCAGCTGCTTTCCTTTGGCCTTACCCGTGCTGCTTCTCTCTCTGTCTGCCTTCCTATCTGCTTCACCCTGAGCAGCAGCCACAAAGAGCTGTCTCTTTTCTTCCTTTTTTAGTGTGAGTGGCTTGTTCAGTGTAGCTGCTCCTAAAGCCTGGCTGCTGCACTGCAACCCACCCCCTCCACACCTTTTCTTCAGTCCATGCATTTGTCATTCCCTGTTTAGTCTTAGGGAAGAAGCATTGCTGTGGCCCAGCTCTGGCAGGTAAGGATCTCTTTCCTGACTGTCTTGGTTTTGCTATCAGTCCCACCACTGTTTATGCCGCTAACTTTGTTGGCTCTCGCTCTTCTTCATTTTTGATACCCAGGGCAAGACATCTGGTGCTCAAATCTGGCCTGTTAAGTGCTGAATCACTTCAATTTCTCCTGCAGGATGCTACGAGCTGTGTCAGAGCAGAGCACGTTAGGCATGTCGTGCTGTGGAAAGGCACTGCTTGACTCCTGATCAGCTCTTGCCAGAGCTTCCTCCAGAGCCACCTCTCAGAGAGCGGAACATCCATCTCCTGTCCTTAAAAATGGCCATTTGCAAAGGCATTTTGGAATGGCAGAAGGATCAGAACTGCTCAGTGTGCCCTGCACACGTCATGCTGGGTCATAGATGCTCTGCAGAGCCTGGCCAATGGAACAGTCTGGATCAAATAAAGCACCCTCTATCCGTAGGTAGGAAGTTATTCATTTCCTGATGCCAGCTCTTATATCCACGGGGATTACCGCTTGTCCTGCTTTAAATAAAATCCCATCTTGCACATGTGCACACACAAACACTCAGTCCTTTGCCTGGTAACACGGGGGGAGATCCCTGTGGTCCCTTGTCCTCCCAGCACAGCCACACACTGCACACAAACTGTTTTAATGCCTTCATCATCCCACCCAAACAGCTTTCAGGAGCACTCAGCACTTTCTCAGTGTGCTTTCCTTGTGCTGCATCTTTATGCCGTGCCCCAAAGCGACACAATGGGATTGTCCCATCCCCCAGAGAGGCAGTGGCTCCTTGTTTATTTGACACCATCCTGGTTGTGCCAGGGCTCCTCCAGTAAGTGCTCAAGGTGCTGACTTTGCAGCAGTGTGGGTCCAAGATCTCTGTGGCTCTGTCTGTTCCAGGGGTTTATATCAATTTGGGACTGGTTCCCTGCATTGGATTGCCTTCACCCCATCACATGAGGCCCTGACTGCTGCCAAATTTTGTCTCTGTGTGATAACTGCTTTGATGATTCTTGTGTCTTGAGAGATGGGAGGATAAACAAGAAGGATCTGGTAGTTTATCTTCTCCATGAACCACTAGAAATATTTCACCACTATTGCTCTGAAAATTCCAGGTGCTGGAGCACTTCTTGAGGTCTGGAGCGTGTCCACAGAATGGAGCTGGGGAAGGGTCTGGAGCACAACACTTATGAGGACCAGCTGAGGCACCTGGAGAAAAGGAGACTCAGGGAAGACCTTCTCACTCTCTACAATTCCCTGACAGGAAAGTGGAGCCAGGTGGGGGTCAGGCTCTTCTCCCAGGAAACAAGGGACAGAAAAAGAGGAATTGGCCTCGGTCTGAACCAGGGAAGATTCAGGTTGGACATCAGGAAGAATTTCTTCACTGAAAGTGTGGTCAGGCATTAGAAGGGGCTGCCCAGGGAGGTGATGGAGTCCCCATCCCTGGAGGTGTTCAAGGATTGACTGGACACAGCACTCAGTATTCTGGTCTAGTTGATAAAGTGGGGATCATTCACAGGTTGGACTTGATGATCTTGGAGGTCTTCTGCAGCCTTAATGATTCCGTGATTCTATGATTTCCTTAGTGGCTCTAAGGTTTTTCAGGTAGAACTGGAAGTGCTCAAAAGTTCATAGATGTTCAGGCCACTGTTCTCTGCAAGATTCAGCTTATCTGCATTCAGGCTGATGTCCTGTTCTCAGCATCTCCTTGGGGCCAGTCACAGTCTGGAATCATGGCTGGGGCTCCCTCTTCTTCAACCCTTCCAGTTACAGTCAAAATTGTCACCAGCCACTGCCTTGGTGCCTGGGAGTCCCTCCACTGCATGTCTGAGTTTCTGCTGGGAACACTGATCATGATCCCAGCACTCACATCCTGTCAGGTGTGATAAAGAGGATCATAAATCCAGCTTAAGATCCTGTCCTGACTTATACGAAACACTGGAGACTTCTGAATTTGACGCACCAAATTGAGCCTGACTTCTGTTACTGCTTGAGACTGGTGACCTCTCCAATCCTGTAGACACCAATTTGACATCAACAAAGGTTCTCATTTTATGCAGATACTTGTAGTTTTTCTTTTTCCACTGCCACTGCTCCTTTTTCTGTGGGTCTCTTGACATGTGTCCTTTACAAAGTTTACTCTCAGTAACACTGAGAGTGCCAACGGACTTTCAAGTTTTGGCAGCCTGAATTTCAGGTTTGTAGTCAGCTTTTGAAGCAGGTTTCAGTCTCCTTAAACTGAGAGGCAACACTTTTTTTTGGAAGGCTAAATGAGGCCCATGGGAGCTTCTCCCTCCGCTCCCTCAGACTGAGGACATTCTGGAGGTGTACTACATTAACCACACAGCTTGCTTTGCAATGGATGATCTTTCTGAGTGTCCTTTCTCACAAGACCAAGTGATAATGTGCCATATTTCATGGCAACCTACCAAGAGCTTGCAGCTGTCCACTGGCCTCAAAACAGCCTCAACTCCAAGTCACTGCTGTAAATTTTAAGTCCCATCACTGCAGTCTGATGGTGCTGTTAATGAGTGTTCCTGGAGCTCTATTGCAGGCTGGTCCTAGCAGTAGGACAGTGTTACGAGTGAGGGCAGTTTCTGCTTCCTTCTTCACAGGGATGACTTCCAAGCTTTCATCTTCCCTCTGTGTAGCAACAGGACTGGGTCTACCCCTTGCATCTTTCCATCACAGAGGGCCCATATTTAAGGCTCTAAAAAGGAGCAGGATAAATGATGAAATGATATGACAAGAGGGAACAAAAGTCATTGTCGCCTCCCATCAGCTATCAGTATGCTTTGAAGCATGAAATTTGATTATCACAGTCATAACAATGCCTAATAATACTGAAGGATAGTAGCAAGGCTCATAAATCAGTATTAAAAGATTAAAACCTTTTAGAAGGCCTTTTGCTTCCCCCAAGGAATAAAATCCAGCTGTCAACGGCACACGCTCACCTTCGGTTCTGTCTGTTGACTCTTTCCATGTTATCCACCATAACAATTGACAGATTCTTCAAGGCAAATTTAGGCCAAAACATCTCACTTCATTCTCTGCCTCCAAGGCCATTTAATTATGTCTATGGTGACACCTGCACACCTCATTTGTGGGTTTAGGCAGCTGTAGATGGAGCTATAACATTACTAGGTTGTTTTCCAGGTTTAGATGAATTGGGATTGCAATGCCCATGAAGATCCATAGTCTTCAATCAATCAGAACATCCTTTGCCAGGATTGGATTTTGCAATGGTTTCTGTCACATGAACTGTCTCTTCCCAGGGAGGAAATTTAGCACACTGAGAGGGTCACTCCTGACACCTACATGAATGATGTCATGCTGGGAAACCCACTCTGCTTCAGCCTCTGTTGATTTCAATCAGGAGTTTCAGGTTCCCGGGTGACAGTGTTTAAAGCCTATTTCACTGTGTAAAGCCAATGGTTATTTTTTAGATCTACAGTCATTCAATACAATCTTTTCCCTGTAATCCTTACAATACGTAAGGACTTTTAGTCAACAACTCAATTCTTTCTTTCTAAAAAAATAAATTCTGTTCTTTCTCATTGGGGGGAATCATTCATTTGCCAGACTGAAACATGGGAAACTGAAGCTTTCTCTACAAGGCAAGACTCTGAATTTGCAGGAACAGCTCTGCTTTTGCTGTGCTGACCTACCTCTGACACAAGGAGTAGTCTGTCACTTCTGGTTGCCTGTGAGAAGTTACATCAGCAGCCATCAAAGATGGCAGTGAAGCTCCTCAACCTGTGCAACTCAGAATGCCTGCTGCTCCCCCATCTGCTTGTGCTCATCCACACTACCCCGCCAGGCTGGATGCACTTTCCATGGGGGAACTCAAGTGGAAGTGTACCTCGCAGTCATCCAAAAGGGATAACACTCTGAGTTGTGTCACCACACCCACCACCACACAAAGCTGGGTTAGTTTGTTTCTTGGGTTTGTTTTTATTTTTTTTTGCAACTTGCAGTTCCCTATGCAAAATGTTGTTCTTGATGAGGATTTCTCAGTTTGACTCTTTGGGGAGGTTATCCTGTTCAGCTGCTGTTGGCCATTTTCTGTCATATAGAAGGTATAAAATAGCAGCCTGACTTCAAATTTGGCAGCAAGTTGGATTCACCTTCTACTCCTCAACATTTAATTCAAGCTACTTAGCACTAGAAAGTGTAACATATGACCTCCTTGCATGCCCTAGTTATATTGCTCATTAGTCTGCGCAGTTTAACAAGATTTTCAGTGACCCCATGCCTAATGGCCCACTATTCTTAGCAAAATCCCTGCCTTCCAGCACAACTGCTTGTCAGTAATGTTAGTTGGATTGCAAAGAGAAATTCCTGAGTTCAAAGCTACTCAAAATGAGGAAGGGGATAGCAATACCCCAGTTTATCTTTCTGCTACCCTGTAATGTGAAAATAAAGGGTGCTATTAGTACCTTTTTTTTTTAACTTCTGCTACTGGTGTACACATCGCTTCCAGTGAGGATTTGGGTTCTGCTGTGCTAAGGCAGCTCCCAGAAACAAGGAGCCTAAGGAGTTGTGGCAGGCAAAGGGAGCTCTTTTAGCCTTGTTTTCCAGATATAAAAGCAGAACTCACAGACTTGCCTGCAATCGAGCAGGGAACCAGGGGCAGAACAGCACCATGAAGTCAGGCCTCTGGTTGTCAGATGTGCATTTTCATCACCCTCCTGAGGATCCGTGTTTGCCTGCGAACCCGTCCAGGGCGATCTCCCACTGCACCAGAGGCGGGCGAGGGCTTGCTCACAGAGCTCCTCCCGCAAAGCGGCTCCGAGCACACACAGAATGCAGAGCTCTCAGGAATACTTTGCAGTCAGCTCCGTGCAGCGTGTCATCCAGGCATGGAATTCACTGCCATAAGAGGATGTTGAGTCAAAGGCTGGAACCGAGTTTCTTGAAGGGTTGAAAAACAGCCTGGTTAGTTTAGGAGATGGGACCGCCTTTCTTTTTTGGGGGGAGGGTGTTAATTTTGTACAGGGTTTAGAGTTGCTGAGTCCGAGGCTGGGTGCTGAAGTCGAGCTGCTGAACTGTCAGACAAAAAATTAGTAATTGTGGGTTTTTCTTTTTTTTCACTAGAAGAAGACTCTTTTTATTTAGTATTTTGATCGTTTTGCCCAGGAGTGGCAGAAAGAGACTTTTCTCTTGCTCAGAAATTCACCAGAAGTTTCTCACAAAACTTTCAGAGTATTTGACACTCACTGAAAAACAAAACTGAACAAAACAAAACAAAACAAACCAACAACAAAAAACACTCTATATCAGGCTAGACAGGAAATCTGTTTCTTTGCACTTATGTTTCCACAGGGCTAGTGAATGAAGCATGGAAAGTAGCTGTGATTGCAGGATTTTAGAATAGGTTTTACTCTGGAGAAAAAAACCCAAAACCACCAAACCAAAACATAATCAAAAACCCCTCATCCCCAAACCACAAAACATGGGGACAAGTAAGGGGGTCGGGAAGAAGAGACAGAAACCATCCGTGAGGTCAGGTGGTTAAGTATTTTTGGACTGCCAAGGTGGTGATCTTAAGTGAAGATAATGTATTATGCAGTGGAAAGCTAATGAGACCAGGTCTGTTAAACACGGGCTTGGTGTTACTTAGCTCTGGAGTGCTTCAAATTACACAGGTCCAGGTTGTATTTGATCACAGCTCCCGCCCTGACAAAGTGAGCAGCAGGCTTTTATATAATGTAAGCGATCATATACTGTGGGGCACAATCCTGCACTGGCAGCGGAGGGAAGCTGATGACATAATGGGTCTTTTCCATCTCCAAGTTATGTGAGTCATCAATTAAATGAATTCAGTGGGATAAAGCAGCATGAAAGGGCAATTTCCCTGTAATACGCTGCCTGACGATTAACCCTTCCCTCCCAATCCCAGACGCTCCGCTCGGGATTTTACCCTCCACCGATGCGATGCATCCAGGAGGCTCAGGATGCGCAGCACCTTCACCACCGAAGCGAGCCGGGGCCGAGAGGGCTCCGGGGACTGCGGGAGTGCGCACTCCGTGCGGGATGCTCAGCCCTGAAACACCGCTCCGTGCGGGATGTTCAGCCCTGCAGCCCTGCAGCCCCGCTCCGTGCGGGATGCTCAGCCCCGCAGCCCCGCAGTCCCGCTCCGTGCGGGATGCTCAGCCCCGCAGCCCCTCTCC
>JAWWEW010000041.1:55884449-55901876 GCA_035583185.1 Anabacerthia variegaticeps | reverse complement strand
GCTCCGTGCGGGATGCTCAGCCCCGCAGCCCCGCAGTCCCGCTCCGTGCGGGATGCTCAGCCCCGCAGCCCCTCTCCATGCGGGATGTTCAGCCCTGCAGTCCCGCAGTTCCACTCCGTGCGGGATGCCTAGCCCTGCCCCTCAGGTGCTGCGGGGGGACCCTCGGGCTGCTTGTGCCTCCCCCTGCCGCTCCCCGGGACGCCGCTGTGTCCCCGCAGCCCGTCCCGCAGCGGGCAGAGGCCGGGGCCGCCCGCATTGCGTCGGGGGCGCGGCGCGCAGCGTGCGGGGGCGCCCGGCCCGGGGGCAGCGCATCCCTCCATCCCTCCCTCCTTCCCTCCTCCCTCCTCCCGCCGGCCCCGGCCCCCCGGCTCCCCCGCCCTCCCGCTCCCCGAGCTGCACCAAACAGCTCTCAGGTTTCTGCTGATACTGCAGCGTCAAGAAATGGCTCGAGTTTGCTCCTCGCTCTTATGCATTCAGCAGCCCTCTCTCTCCTGCCACACGCGCCCAGCTCCTGCCTCCTCCTGCTGCCTCTGCTGCTGGGATGAGCCAAGACCGACTCCCGGGATACTGCTGCAGGGCTGCGGCGCTCTGACATCTCCCCCGCCGCCGCTGCCCGGCGCCCGGCTCCTTTCCCAGCTGTCCTAAGGGGAAGAGAGCAGGAGAGCCAGCGGCTATCTAGGACTCTTGATTTTATTTACTAACTCAAGCCTTTTGGAAAAGGTACTTTGCACTCTTTTCCACACGCTGCCCCCCTCCCCGCCCCTCACTGCGGTTCTCAGCAGAAACTAATTAAACCCACTCGCCCTTGGTGCAGCCTAAGACGGTGTATGAATATTTCAGTGTCTCGCAGGCAGCCCTGTAAAGCGATCGCTGTGTTATAAAGAGGGGCGCAAGAGGAGGAGGGTTAAGTTTGCCGCTGCGGTTTTTGTTTTGGTTTGGTTTTTTCGGATGCTGCTGCAAGGCGACTTGACGCATTCCGGCACTGGCTCCTGCTCCTGACCAGCGCATCTCACTCGGAGCAGGTAAGGAAAAGCCCTTTCCCCCCCACGCCGCCCCGCGCTGTCACACTCTGTTTTGGATGGTTTGGGTCTGGGATGTGGATCTCCCTCCCCTCGTCTCTCTCGGAGTTGTGTTTAGCTGCTGCAAAGCAAGGCAGGAGATGCTTTGCTCTCCGTGCCCTAATCCCCGTGACTGGTGCGATGAAGTTGTCAGAGCTCAGCTAAGTCTCCACAGCCTGTGCAGCGGGGAGCGCGGTGCTCGGGAGACTCCTTGCAGGAGCCGACCCCGCAGAAGTTGCTTGGGAAGCCCTCCCGAAGAGCTCAGGGCACATTCCTGCCCTGGAGGCCCTGGGGCATGTCCGGGGATGTGTAGGAACGCGTAGGGCTCCGCATGTGCTGCCGTAGTGGGCAGAGCGGGATGTTCTTGCTGGTGTGAAAGCCAATCCATTGCGCCTGGACGTGTGTGTGTGTGTGGTGGGGCTCGGGGGCTGGTTTGTTCTGTTTCTCTCCTCCCTGGCAGCCTCCATCCTGCAAGTGAGCTTTATGCCTTCAAAAGCAGAGTATTTCCATCCCTCCCTTGCCAGCAGGAGGAGAGGACCCAGGGCAGTGGGGGTGAAGGGAGAGGGCGGCGAGGGGGGGGGGGGCAGGTGATGGAAATTTGCTGAGTTGGCATTGCAAGGACTCGCCTCCCAGCCAGCCCGTGATTTATTTATTTATTTATATATTTATTTATTTTATGTGTGTGTGTGTGTGTGTGTGTGTGTGTGGTAGCTTTGTGACAGCAGCTGCAGCGATGGTCGAGCCGGCGAGAAAAGTGGACGGATCGAGTTAAAGGCTAAAGGAGACGGCTGGGGAGGGGACCCCAGCCTGGGGTGCGCTCCATAGACCTTCAGCCTCCCGGTTTGGGGGACGGGACAGGACCCCTCACCCCCCTCTTCCCTCCCTAAAGGTACTTCTTCCCTCTTTCTTCACCCTTCCGTCATCCCTGATGCCTTTCCCTTCATTGCACCTCTCCTGTCCCCTTTTGGATATTCCCATCCTTTAGGCTCCTCACCCACCCCTTCCTCAAGCTCCCCATCTCACCTCATCATCCCTCCCTGCAGTGTCTGAGCCCCCCTCATCCCTGAACTGCCCTGGGGCTCTCCGCTCTCCATCCTCCTCCTCCTCTTCCTCCCTTCCCCTCACTTCTCCCCTGCCCCGTGGTCCCCTTTGCTGTGTGCCACCATGACCGTGATGGCTGGAGAGAACATGGACGAGACTTCTGCGCTCCCTGGCCACCCCCAGGATAGCTACCAGCCCGCTGCCCACGATGACCACGAGTGCTGTGAGCGCGTGGTGATAAACATTGCCGGACTGCGCTTTGAGACGCAGCTCAAGACTTTAGCCCAGTTCCCCAACACGCTGCTGGGCAACCCCAAGAAGCGCATGCGGTACTTTGACCCCTTGCGCAACGAGTACTTCTTCGACCGCAACCGGCCCAGCTTCGACGCCATCCTCTACTATTACCAGTCCGGGGGGCGGCTCCGCCGGCCGGTCAATGTGCCCCTGGACATGTTCTCTGAGGAGATCAAATTTTATGAGTTGGGTGAAGAGGCCATGGAGAAGTTCCGGGAAGATGAAGGATTCATCAAAGATGAGGAGAGGCCCTTGCCGGAGGGGGAGTACCAGCGCCAAGTGTGGCTCCTCTTTGAATACCCAGAGAGCTCTGGGCCGGCAAGGGTTATCGCAATAGTCTCTGTCATGGTGATCCTCATCTCCATCGTGATCTTCTGCCTAGAGACATTACCCGAGCTTAAGGAGGACAAGGAGTATACGGTGCATCGCACTGACAACACCACCCAGGTCTACAAATCCAACATCTTCACAGATCCCTTCTTTGTCGTGGAGACCCTGTGCATCATCTGGTTCTCCTTTGAGCTGGTGGTGCGCTTCTTTGCTTGCCCCAGCAAGACTGATTTCTTCAAGAACATAATGAACTTCATTGATATTGTGGCCATCATCCCTTACTTCATCACCCTGGGCACCGAGATGGCCGAGCGGGAGGGGACTCAGAAAGGAGAGCAGGCCACCTCCTTGGCCATCCTGAGAGTCATCAGACTGGTAAGAGTATTTCGAATCTTCAAACTCTCCCGGCACTCTAAGGGCCTCCAGATTTTGGGACAGACCCTCAAAGCAAGCATGAGAGAGCTAGGTTTACTAATCTTCTTCCTCTTCATTGGGGTGATTTTGTTCTCTAGTGCGGTATATTTTGCTGAGGCTGAAGAACCTGAGTCTCATTTCACAAGTATCCCCGATGCTTTCTGGTGGGCGGTGGTATCCATGACCACTGTGGGCTATGGTGACATGTACCCTGTGACAATTGGAGGCAAAATCGTAGGCTCCTTGTGTGCCATCGCTGGTGTGCTGACAATTGCCCTGCCTGTACCTGTCATCGTGTCCAACTTCAACTACTTCTACCACCGAGAAACAGAAGGGGAAGAACAGGCTCAGTTACTTCACGTTAGCTCCCCTAATTTAGCATCTGACAGTGATCTCAGTCGCCGCAGCTCCTCCACAATCAGCAAATCTGAGTACATGGAAATCGAAGAGGATATGAATAATAGCATAGACAATTTTAGAGAGGCTAATCTCAGAACTGGCAACTGCACTGTAGCCAACCAAAACTGCGTTAATAAAAGCAAGCTGCTGACTGATGTGTAAACAAAAAAAAACAAAACCCAAAAGCCCCACTCACAGCTTGAAGACTTTAGTGACACAGTCACACTTTGTAGATGCTTTACTGATAGTCTTTGAATGCTTTATTTACCTCGTAAATGCGTTATTGCATTGCGAATCTTTGCTCTGCGATAAAGAAGCTTCCAGGATTCATGAAAGATAACGTTTTGTTTATTTTCCAAAAGCGTTTTCCACCTGGCAATTGACAACCATTTGAACTAGTTTAGTTTTAAGCCGTATGATGTTAGACCTAAACTTTTCCTCTCCCGTCTCCCTTTTCTTTTTGGATAAAGTTAACTTAATCTAAGCAAGACAGTTTTTAGAGCTATAAAGCATATGCATGGATTCCAGTAAAAATATTCTGCAAAACTGCACAGTTGCAAGAAAGTGCATCAGATAATAATAGTAAAAAAAAAAAAAAAAGAAAAAAAAAGATTAGCCAAAAAGCCGTGGCAAACATTTGCCATGGGTTTTATGAAGGAGAGCAAATCTTTCCTTCCGCCCCCTCCATGAAAGATTACATTCTTCCAACCTAGAGATCCACACAGCACCTTATTAAACACGTACTTAAGGCTGGTCTCTTTTGCTGTCTGTAGGAGAACCGTTCTGAAAGGAAACTAACAAACAAAACTGAGGACAAAACATCTGCAATGCTGCTAAGTTCTCTTACATGCAGATGATAGAAACACACTTTTCTTTCCCTCGCCCTCTCTGTTCGGAACTGGATACAAAACTTTAAGCCCCTCTGTTGCAAGATAGCACAATGGAGTTTAATATAAGCATGTTTGAATTTGATACTATTTATTTTATAACCGCATGCTTGAAACGTTACCTCAGACAATAGCGGATAAGCTTTCGTTTGAACTGAATCTTCTAAAAATAGGTCCTTTATCTCTCTTTTATCTTTTCTTTTCTTTTTGTCTTTTTGATTTGCATTCACCAGAAGTGCACTCCTTAATTTATTAAATCGTTGACTAGTAATTTAAAGTACTGTATTTAAGTGCGTATGTTAGTCAAATGGGAACAATAACTTTTGGAGATCAAAGCATGTTCAAATATTCAGCATTATGGCCTATTTGATTAAAGTGTAACTTGAATTAATTAATGCATGAATTCAATGATAATAATAATAATAACAACAATAATAATAAGAATAAAAATAAAAAAAATGTGCTTGATAGACTGAGGGCCTGAATGAACTGATTAGAGAAACCTGATTGTTTTCCTGCATTGCTCAGGGAAATGTGTTGGCTTTTGTCCAGGCGTTGTCGGAAAGGAACATATCCCATCCCTTAAAGGGAAAGCTATATGGAAAATGAAGAAGTCCAGTTATATATAGCAACACCTAAAACCTAGCATCCTTTATAGCTGAAAGGTGCAGATGCATGCTTTTTGGTGCATTCTCAGAATGTAAATGAAACTTATCTATTATATGCATCCAAATTGCAGCAGCTGGTTTCTTTTGCAGTCATCAGTTGAGACTTTTTTTGTGTGCCCCTAAAACTCACTGAAGAGACTCAACAGATTGATTTAGACAGTTGCGCAGTGCCTTTATCTTACATCCCCTAAAATTGCTGAAAGTGCCTCCAGGAACTGAGCTGGTCAGAGATGCTGAAGGAAAGGGCAAGGCATCAGCACACTGTCAGGAGTGTTCTGTGCTGTCTCCTGGCACAGCACAGAAGGGGTTAGAGAGAGAGGGACCAAGTGTGAGTGAGAGGGACGCAGGAGAGGTGGGCAGAGACCACCCTTGCCCCTGGGATACCTTCCTTCCCCAGCCAGCCTGATGCTGCAGGGCTCAGCATCTGCTTCTGCCAAATAGCTCATAGTTGTGTTTGTGCAAGGCTTCAGGTTTCCCCTGGTTGTTTATACACAGACATCGCTCCCATCATTGTATCTGCCCTTCCATTCCCTGAGATGACTTTTTGGCAGCCTGTCCCTTCGTGGCAGGACGCAGGAGGAGGAAGGGACCAGTGTGAACTACGGTGTCGCCCAGTCAACGACCAGACTCGAGGACTGGCCTTTTCTTTCCCTTAGATGTCCCAGGTGGGTAGGTGGGAAAGGCTTTGCAGTGCCCTCCCATCTCTGTCCCCTCCACCCCCTTTCGGCAGACTGTCAGATCTTAAATCCCACCACAGATCCTTTGAGTTATATTCTTCTTTCTGGTCCCTATTCTTACTCCCACCATCATCTGGTGAAGGAAGCAATGCTAGGTGAAGGTATCTTCTGCAATATGCCAGGCTTGACTGCTAGGCCCTGGAAGACAATAAAACTTTGATCTGACCTAATGTAGGCACTAATCTTTCTTTTTTAAATGGAAAAAGTTGAGGATCTTCATTCTGCACTTAGCATGTGGCCAACTGCTGTTGAACACTTCTCCTTCCACGTTGTACAGATCCTTTTTTCCCCTATCTCTCTGATATATGTACATATGTGTATAAAAATATATATATGTATGTCTGCTCCCGTGTGTGTCACATACCTGTGCAGACACATGTATATATAAAACCAAGGCACTTAGAGTTAAAAAACAACCCTAACTCTGCAATTACGCACAAGCTTGACCTGCCAGGTTTCCAGAAAGACTTGACTTTATTTCTCACTGTGTGACTTCTGTGAATCTTAGCGATGAGGAAGCGATTAAGAACTGAGGGAGCTCTAACTCCTGCAAGAAATGCAAAGGATCAGATACAACAGGGCATTACATCCTCTAGGCAGATGTTGTAAAGCTTCTTTCCTGTCCCCAGCTCACGCTCCTGCCCCACTGTACACCTCTCTCCCCATTAAATTCTAGTGGTCCTGATCTTCCCAAACTCTTGAATTCTAGGATGTGACTTCTGATGTCAAAATGGACTTGAATGCTGCACTCAGCTTATAAAACCACCAACTGACTAAACTAAACAGCAATAATCATTTCAGTGCTACGGGACTGATGATCAGAAAGAGGCATTTGGGAGATGAGGCCTCACTTTGGGAACTTCCAGCCCCAGCTGGGTCTGCACACCTCAGTTTAATGTGCAGAGTGATAATCATCCTGCATATGTGCAGAGAAAAGTGCTGCATGCAGCAATTCTTCTTTGTCAGGAGACCAGGACAGATCTGTAGGACCCGGGGTGGTTTGGGGAGCCTGAATGTTGCTTTGTCCATTTATAGCTCACTGCAAAGGATTTCAACACATATGGAGTACAGGAATTAACCTCATGAAGCAGAGGCATGCATTTTTGACAAGTTTAACACAAAAAAATAACAACAGCAAAAAAGGCTCTTACTCCCTTTACACAGGAGTGCTGAAATGTCTTTGTGGGCCTGAAGGTGCACTTAAAAAACTGCCTGTTCTTACAGTAAGCATCCTTTTCTTTATTTCTTTTTTTTTTCCCTTCTCTTTTTCCTTTTTCTTTTGGCCCTTTCTATCTTTTCTTCTTTTTTTGCCACACATGGAGTCTGTGGGGTTTTTATGTAATTGGAAGAGGACTGGAAATGAGCTGATGGCCAGTTTTTTAGTGCTTCTCCGAAAGAGTCAAGAGAATTCATTCTGGTAGGGGGAATTCTTTTGGTAGGAACCTCCCAGAATCCATGCCCATGTTAGGCTGGACAGAGAAACCAGCAGATATGGCAGTAGTTTGATGAGGGAAAGCAGCTATTCCATCAAAAGGAATCACTACACAAGCCTCCTTTACCAGCCAGTGCTCTGTGCCTCTCTGTGCTTCTTAGCTGCCCCCCAAAGAGCTTTTCCTTCATCTGTGGGTGAAGGGGATGAGGGAACTTCCCTGGCAAGAGCAAGGCAGCAGTGCACTGCAGTGCAGAGGCAGGAATGGAGAGGAGAGGCAGTGGGCAGGGATCCCGTGGGCTGCTATCACTGCCAGGATTCCCCATCTGGTCCTACCATGCTTAGCTCTAAAGCACTAGGGAACAGGCAGAGGGGCGTGCAAATGAAAGGCTCTGTACCCCCATTTCCTTCCCAGAACCCAGGGGTTGCTGCCAGACTGCCAAGAGCTCAACCCCTCTGTGGGGCAGCTCCAGCACAGAAAATGAACTGGATTTACTCACCTTTAGGAGGAAGTTAGCATGAAGTAAGCCAGGGGGTGAGTTCTCAGCATCCCAGCAAACCCTCACAGATTCCCTGCATGGAGTCTCCTAAGCTGGGGACTTCAGGAAAGCTAATCCGAATTAATGAAAGGTGTGCATTTAAAGCAGATTTGTTAAACTGCTTTAAAGCCCAGCATGGACATTCTGTTGCAGTATTAAAGCAACCTTAATCTGATTTGGAGTCATTCTTTTTGAAGGAAAGTAACCTGAATTGAATTAAGGCTGCTTTAATTCCGAACACAATGGGGCTTAATGCAGTTTACCTCATCTGCCTCACAGGTTCATTCAGACAGATAAGCCTTCAGGAATGACTGGATGTACTGGAAGTGACCCTGCTCTGCAGGGGCTGGCTGGGCAGAGCGTGCCCACGTGCAACAAAACTTGGTCCACGAGTGCTGGGAATTCACAGCCTGGCTTACCGAGGGGATAACACATTGATCCTGGGAAAAATTCGGGGGATTTCCTCCCTTTTCTCCTGGTTTACACGTTTGTGGGTGTGAGGAGGGTCAATCCTGCTGCCCTCTGGGGAGCTGACAATGATCGTGGCCCAAGGAAATTAGCAAAGGCTCTTAATTGCACTTAATTGTGCTAAACTTGACATACTGTTCATCACGAGGGCAAGCACCTGAAAGACAATATGAAGCGCTAGAGATGGGACAAAATTCAGCAAGTGTCCTCTCGTTTGCAGCACTGATTTTGCCCAAAATAGAGATTTCAGGGATCAGACCCTTCTTAGCAAAACATTCCTTTGAGGCTGCATTGCCCCAAAATCAACAACTGCAGCAGTGGCAACTTTTACTGACTGTTTCGTTTTTTTTTAAACTAAGGGACAATTGTTTTCATTAGGCAGAAGTTCAGAAAATTAGTTTCTTTTAGGAGAGAGCTGAAGCCCAAGTGTAACATAAATACCTGTTCATTTCTAAGCGTAAGGAACTTGAGGGTGAGTTTCACTTTTCCACAGTTCACTCTTGAATGGTGCAGTTTCTTATGTTAAACAAAACACAATAAACAGTAGGACGGGAACATCTGAAATTGAGTAGGAAAAGGTGGAAAGTTGTATTTTAGATCAAAATCTCCTGCATACATATGCAATCTCTGGAGGGAATATATCCCTTTCCAAATATTAGCTGGATAACTGTTACTGGAGGGGTGCCACTCTGGGTTAATCTTTTGCCCTTAACACGAAGAGGAGGGAGGTGCTGCAGCTTTCCCAGGAATGCTCTGTTCCTGTAGGCTCCCAGCAGCCTGGTGCCAGTGATCCAGACATTTCAGACCCACAGGGATGCAGAACCAGCTCCAGAGTGGGATTTGCCCTGTGTAGCCCCCGAGCTGGATGGAACTGGAAAGCTGTCCTTGCAATTGCACAACATGGCCAGCTTGTTCCCGACCTGCCCACTGCAGGTCTGAAACAGGCTCCCTTTCCGAGATGCTTTAACCAGCGACCTGCACTTCAGTTTTGGTTGGACTTACTTCAGGCTGGGTTTTCTGGGTTTTTTTCCCCTGTTTTCTGTTGTTCTGGCTTTACTTAATCAGGTGTAGGGATTTTTTTTTTTTTCCTGAAATGCTTATCAAGTATTCTTAAAGGTGTCAGTACTTGTATCTGCAAAAATGAAACTTCAGGGTGTTCTACTGTTTCACTCAGTACAGGTGAACTTGCCACCGGTGAGGTCAACAATTTATGCTGTCAAGGCATAGCATGCTTTGATATTTTCAAAGGAAATAAAATGAAACTGAGGTCTTAACTGAAATTTGTCTCAAAGTTTCTGTTAATATCTGTGTAATTCTGTATATTTCACCTGTTCACAGGCTCTAGCAAATGTCACTACAAGTTACAAAACAAAAAATCATCTTCCATTTCTAGTTTCTATAATAAAATGAAGACACTGCATTCAGTTCCTTTAGGTGCATCAGTCTTTGATCCATGTTATTGTTTCAGTGACATTTCTATAAATGTAATTGGGATCAAATGTATATTTTACTTTTGTACAAAAGTAAAAATGATATTTTTATGACTAAATTCAGCAAACCCTTACCTATAACCTGCTAAGATGAAATCTTTTTTTTCCTTTCCTTTCCATGTAAAACATTGTTTTTGCAGTATGTCGGTTTGAAATGAATAAATAACAGCTGTCAATAGAACTGTAAGTGGCCTCTCAGACATACCTCTGACTTTAAAGATGGAATATTGCCGATGTGAAATATATAAACTGAATAGTCTCCATATGAAAGTGCACCATCAGGGCAACAAACCATTTAAGCTGACACAGCTGTACTTATTTCCAGCATTTACAGATTGCTTAGACTTTGGTCAAGTATGTACTTCATTGTCACATTGCAGCTCATTTTACTTCCAATAGTGAAATTGTTTGACTTACCATTTTTAGAACATCTGATGTTATGAGTTCTTGAACTATTTGAAATGCATAGTTTTCATCTATGCAGTTTTACCTGCTTCTGTACTCGTTCATCTGTTCATACTTGGCATCAATTAAAGATAATTTTTAAGGATCTTACCCAGGTTTATTCTGTCTGGTTATTTTCTGGAGTCTGGTTTCTCTGCTGTCACTATTGGCCAGTTCCATTTGAAACGAATGGTTGGTTCATTGATGGTTTTCTTAATGAATGGTATAAGAAGTGGCAATGTAGTGAGTCGGAAATGTGGCTGTGGGCTTTGAGAGGCTTGTAAATGTCAACTCAAGCTTTACAGTGCAATTAATGCAAAGGTTTGGCTTCAATAGGCTTTGGATCTAGCCTTGAGTGAGTAATGTTGTGGGGCCAAACTCCGCTGCCTTCCCTGCTGAGACATCACTCAGTTCCACCAAAGTAAGTGGAAATAAGATTAAGACTGTGAACACTGCATTTTTCAAAGGCTTGTGGGTATCAATCTCTGCCTGTAGCATTATCATCTAAGTGCAGACTTGAAATCAGGTTTCAAACGACTGTGTGGCTGATCATGGGGTTCAGGTTGGGTTCAATGTCAGCAAGTCAAATGGACTTGATGTTGTTTTCTTTTGAAAATCGGCTTTTCAAGGTGTGTTTTGTGCGAGCTGGTCTGATACAGCCACGTGTGCCGTGTCTCAGTGTTGTGTCGTACACAAAGAGGGCAGAGACATAAATGCTAATTATTTTATGCCAAAGCTGTTGTGTGTTGGGTGTCCAGTTCAAGAGACTGGCAGGTCTTTCTGTAGGTCGGTGCAGTTTGTAACAGTGGGATGCATCCACAGGAGAATGCTGATTCACGTGTGGGTGAAATGAAGTGAAAATACCCTGACCTTACATGAGGCAGAACATTTTGCCTGGCCTGTCATGTGATTTAATTTACTTACTTGTTTTGCTTTCTTGGTCAGGGAAACCTTTTGTTAATGAAATCCTCATTCATCAAGGGCTCCAAGTGTTTAGTCAGTCTGGGTGCATATCACTTACAGATTGTCAAAAATTGTTTTGTTGAGCTGCCAGTAGGGATTTGCAGTTGTCAGTCTTAAATGAATCTAGTCCAAGTCATTTGTCTATTAGCTGCTCTGTGGCGGTGGTCTTAATTCAACCAGGTACTTGTGTCTGTGCCTCACTTCAAGGGTGTGATGACTGTCATTGAATTTTGTTGGCTCTAGGTGTGTCTGAAGTCTCATTGCTTCATCCCTTTCTCTTTCTTGTGTAGAAGAAAAGCTTGTTAATCATCTCCATCATAGGCTTCTTCTCCAATTTCTTCTTAACAAAGCTCCTCTTATATTGTTTAGGTCAAATTGTAATGTTGCTGCTGTTTTCCTGAAACTCCAATTCACTTGGTGTATAACCTGTTCCTGTATCCCTCTACCAGTTTCTTCCCATCTTGGCCACACTTCATTTGTGAAATATCAACCCCACAGCCCTCACTGCTGGGTTCCTGCATGGTCTGTCTCACCATACTTGTCATGGATCTAGTTCCTTTTCCTTAGGACTGGAAATATAGTTCTTGTATCACAATCATGCAGGGTTTTGGAAGAAAGACCTTGCCTGTTTTCATCTGTGCTGCCTCCTCAGTGTGGAAAATGCCCCACTAGGTTCTTCTGGCCATGGTGCTGACAAGATAACATCTCGTACTGTGTCTTGTCTCATCTTTCCCACAGTCTGTGCAGTGATATATCACATCCTTACAGGGATGTGGTCAGTTTTGCTAAGTGGAGGTTTCCAGTGCATTCAGGACCAGCAGCTAGGACATGGTTTTTGTCCTCTAAAATAACTCCATTACAGAAAAAAAAAAAAAAAAAAATAATTAAAAAAAAAATAAAAAAAATTCAACATTGTGCACTGGGTTAGTTGAGTCTCTGAGTTAACTGCTTACTTAATCTCAGAAGTAAATGTATGTTTTTTCCCCTCCAAGTGCAAATCCTCCTATTTTGTCTTTTGTATTTCATAAATTACAAAAATGTTGCATTTTGAGCCCTTCCTTGGGTTACACCAGGCCACCTCCTCGTCTTATAGCATCTGAAGTGTCCTACACTGAGTCAAAAAACGTGGCTCTGCAGGCACAGCTTAGATTACAGACACGATGATCCATGGAATAAACTCCTCTTTCTTCCTCAGCTGCACTGACACTTGGGTTGTAAGGGGAGCAATAATTCAGCAGGCTTTCAACACAGAAAGGGACAGTCTGTTCAGTAACAAGGAGCTATTTTTATATGTTAACCTTCTCTGTGTATTAGAGATGATTTCAACATAAATATGATTTACCTAAAAGTTAGTCTCGGAGGCCACTCAGCCTGCATGTACTGTTTGATTAATGGAGACAAAATAATTGCTTTATGGGAAACATGGGAATCTCAGGTGTGAATATGTATTCCCTTGCCATGCAGCAACCAGGTATTTCTACTTCAGTGAACGAGAATCCCAATTCTTCAAAGCACAAAGTGACTCTTAGCTTGAAAGCAAAAATAAACTTTTGTGTAAGTGCACTCTTAGCCACCGTTAGAGTTTTATCTGTCCTCTGAAGCATCTGGAGCAGGTGCCTTCAGGGCTCTCAGTTTAAGTCAGATGGTCTGACTGCCAGAGAAGATCAGGCCATCTGATTCAGTGCTGTCCCTGAGAGCAGCTGCTACGAAGTGCCACAGCCACACTCTGCAAATATGTGCTCTTGCAGTAAACCAGAGCCCAGGGAAGGAAATAGGAGTGTATCTTTTCCCTTCACAAGGCTGTGGAAAGACCATGATTTCATGCTCCTTTTCAGTCTGCTGAGAAAAGAAGAGAAACATTCTGTACTCAAGGCTTCTAACAGGTACTTTTAGAGTTGCACTACATCCCATGGTTGGTCTTGCTGTAAAAATGCTCACTTCGTAGAGTGTTGAGATTAAGCATTCGAAAATCAAAGAAGCTTTAATTAGCACAACAATACTTCAATCCACTCAGCTTCTCTAAGAGCTTCCTAAAATACCTCACATGTTATTCCAACGAGAAGACAATTATGACTCCTGAATAGAAACCTTTTACAGCTAGAAGATGAAAATGTGATTGTGGATGGTATATTTGGTGACCTCCTCTCACTAGGTAGGAACAGCAGCACTTTTGGCTTTTGAGCAGGAGAGCACTGACTGTGACACAGAGAGCTGGTAGGTCCTTTGAAGGAGGACAAAGCAAGGACAAATATGTTTTATAGGTGACCATTTCCATCCTGGCTGGCTAGGGCAGGAGTGTGGGGAATGTGAGGTTCGGCCATATTCCCACATTCCGAAGCCTGCTGTGGGAGATCCCAGGTGGAATGGGCAGTGGCTTTAGAGTCCCACAGTCACCCAGGCTGACACCAGCCATACAGCCCACAGTGACTGCAGAAGGCTTAAATATCTCCGATGCATACAGGTGATATGAGGGCTTGACAATCCCAAGGTACCTACATCTGTGGGGATTTCCCTTTGGTATTTCAGTCCCTAATGTAAGAAATATCTCATGTTTTTCATCCTGAAAGGTACAGTCAGGCTCAGTGGGGAAAGAAGTGGCTGAGCCCACAGTTGCACTCCGTGGTGGTGCACGCATCCACATCCATGGATCACATCCTACTTTTACAGTAGAGCTGCTTCTGTTTGGCAAGAAATACGTCAAGCCTGTAGCTCAGTATAAGGCTCAACTTTATTATGAATAATTCAGTGGTGAGCAAGAAAGAAAGAAAAAAAAAACAACTACCATACAAAACCCTAGCTCTCCAGACAAGCCATGGAAAAATTCTCCAGCTACTTTTCCATGAATGCTGAGAACACAAAGCAGAATTGAACTATCTGTTTAAGGTTGCAAAAAAAAAAAAAAAGTTTGTAATTTATTGAATGTTTAGCTCATTGCTGCTTGGCCATTCTGAACACAAATCCACATGCAAAGTTCTGCATTAAATTCTGAATGAAGGATCTTCCAGATTCTTATGGCACTTTGTTCCTTATACATTCTGGATTGATGGTGGGAGCTGACACTGCCAACAGGGTCATTCAAAAGGAATCACTCAGGCAATGGTAGGTGTTTAGATGTATCTTTCTTTCTTCTTTGAGCCTTCCATTCTTTTTTCAGTGTGCAGTGTTCATTTTCAGCTGAAAAAAAGAAAAAAAAAAGCCAATCCTGGTTTACAAGGGAGGTAGCTTTCCTTTGGTTCCTCTTGTAATTATCCAAATGTTTTTATAAACTGGGATTGCTGTACTTTGACTGTTGAGGTGGCTTTTCATGCAAATAAATGACTTACAAATGTTCCTGAAATACTCACAGATGTGCTTATTTCCTTCAGCTCTAATACAGGCAACTTCAATTACTGTCATTGTTTGATTGTTTCTGTCACAAACATTTTTTTTTTGGTGGGAATTTTAAAAGATAAAAGTGGAAATGGTTCTTTCTGAAAATGTCCTTTGGACAGTTTCCTCGCAAAGAGGGGGAATTTTTGAATTGTCTTTTGTTTGTTTGTTTTGGCTTAAATTGATTATCTTGGCATCACTGATTTGGGAGAGAATAGGAAAAAAACACTATTTAAAAAGGTCTCTTTTACTTGGGGTACGTACCTTGGTTATGAT
The DNA here is from genome assembly GCA_035583185.1 of Anabacerthia variegaticeps. Taxonomy (NCBI): domain Eukaryota; kingdom Metazoa; phylum Chordata; class Aves; order Passeriformes; family Furnariidae; genus Anabacerthia; species Anabacerthia variegaticeps. Next base: position 55,887,070 of record JAWWEW010000041.1, on the reverse strand, counting down.
TATTTAGATGATAAAACTGGCTGTGGTTCCAAGGGAAGAGCATTTACTGCTAATGGAGCTTTAATGTAAACTCTTGTGATACTTAATCTTTAAACCATGAGGAGGGTAAGAGATGAGTGTTGCAGGAGCAGCTGCTGGGTGTGCAGTGTGGTGTTAAAGGGCAGTGTCTCTGTGGCTCTGCCCTTTTGGAGCAACAGCCTCCCTGGTCACTGGAGTGTAGGGATGCAGCTGGAACTGAGTGTTGAGACCCCAAAGTCACCCTGGGTCATTGCTTCAGGGATGGGTTAACTTCAAGGCTCCAAATACCAACTGAGAAATCTTTTGGCCTGTGAGGAAAACACTGAACTTGTACAAATTTGCTTGTCCTGAATACATCTGTGCAATAAATCATGATAGAGCAACCTCTTCCTGTGGGCTTCCTACCACACTGGCTTCTGGCCTTCGGGTGCTTAACACTTGGCACCTTTGTCCTTTATGTTTTTGTTTATCCTCCTGTGTTTGGGACAAAGAAGTGCCGTGAACCAGAGCACTGCTGTGTTTTCTGTGGTGTGGCTCCTCTGTCAGAAACACTGCTGTGTGACATTTTTGCTGAATGCTGCAGGAGGTCTCTGTGTTTGGTGTGGACACTGTGAAGCCACTGATTTGGTCCTCCTGGGGTAATGTTGACTTCACCTCCAGCATGGCAGTAAAGGGCATTTGGTCAGTGCTTGGGATAAGAAATGCAGTAGGATCTTGGTGTTGTTACAAACTGTGATGCCTTCCTGGTGTCTGGGCAGAACTGGAGTTCTGCTCTGGTCTGCTTTGGCTCTGTGTCTGTTTGCCCTGTGAATATTTCATGTGCTGTTCTCATCCTTTGGTAGCATTCCAGTGTGCTGTTGAAGAGCAGCCGTGTTTTGTCTCAGGAGTAGCTGAGTTTCAGAAATAGAAAGGGAGCTCTGTGTGTCAGTCCCTTAAATCACTGAAGGGTTTGGGGACTGCTCAGGATGTGCTGTGTTAATACAGGGTATCAATCTATGTATCAGAGAATACTAAACAGCAGTCGGAAACTATGGTAGTCAATCTCTTCAATTATTAATTCAAGGTAGCAAATGGAAGCTGGGTATCACTGCATAGTACACAGCCACTATTGCTAATGCATATTCAAGGCATGCATTCTGTCTGACAGGACTGTGATGTACTTTTCCTCATCTTCAAGTGTCTGTGATCTCATCCGTTTATGACACTTTAAAAAGGCTGCTGAAATCCACCAACACGGAGAGCAACTCAGTCCTGCTTCAGGACAGATCAATATGTCCACACAATCACACGTCTTGGCTGGGGTATTTGGGACTGGGAGACAGGGAGCAGAGTGGAAGAGTGTTGGTCCTTTGATTTCTGTGTCCCTCTTTGGAAATACTCATTAAGTCCTTACTCCTACGGCTTGGGTATCAAAAGCAATGTGAAGAACATGGGACTTCACTGCCTGCATCTTATGCAGCTCATTGCTCCTGTGTAAAACGAAAAACACCCTGGTGCAGATCAGTATAACTCATTTCTTCTGAACTAGCCGAGGATCTGTTCACATCTGATAAAATTTTACATTAATAAGAGCTTTTGTTTGGCCAATAGGGAAGAACCTTGCCCACTGTAAAACAAAAAAAAAACAAAAAAAAAAAGGGGAAAAAGCCCCCTCTTTTAAAGGAGAGATGTGTTAAAGTGACACCAAATGTATTTGCATCTCTTGGTGTTTGTAACTCTGGGCAGTGTTCTGTCATCACACAGAATATGTGCTTTAAGATAATAAAATTAAAAATTGGAGGCAATGAAATATATACATGAACATATTTTATTTTTCCCATAGGCCTTGAAACCATTATGCTGTTTTAGTGACGACTTAAATTCTTCTCTTTCACTGTGCAAAGATTTGAACTTAATTTGGAACAGTTTATGAAAAACATGAGTGATAGCTGGAGAATTAATTTGATATTATCTAAGATACATGGAAAATGTCAGCTTTCATGGGGACATCTACAGAGAAAGCTAACTTGTTAATTCCTACTCTTCTCCAGAAATTTTTAACACTCCCCTGATAAAGCTGGTGTAGCAGTATCAAAAAATATGATTTACTGTAGTGGCATTTAATGTGCCTCAGGCATTTTTTGCTTTTTTACAAGAGAACCTCCAGTAGATGAATATTATCTGAGAGTGTAGAGAAAGTAAGTAACTGTTTCTCTCACAGTAGATCTCTGCTGTGATACTTTAAGTCTGCTTGGGTATCTTACTTTGTGCAGAACAATGTTAAAAATGCATTTTTTTTTTCTACAAACATAACCCATATGCATTTTGGAGATTAATCTTCTCAAATGCAGTCTAAACTGTACTGGAACTTAGACTCAGCTTCAGGACTTCTTACAGTCCATGGTGAAACACTAAGGAGCAGTGATGGAGAAAAAGCAATTAAACCAGCTGGGTTTTTTCAGAGTACCATGGCTGGTAGGATGTGAATTGATTCCTCTGTGTCTCTCCGGTTATTACATACATCTCAGGGAATTTTTTTGGTTTGTTTCAGGGTGGGGGAGGATCACAGAACCATAGAATCATAGAATGGCCTGGGCTGGAAGGGACCTTAAAGATCATCCCAT
>JAWWEW010000041.1:55872099-55884382 GCA_035583185.1 Anabacerthia variegaticeps | reverse complement strand
CCAGGGGCAGCCACAGCTTCTCTGCCCAACCTGGGCCAGGGCCTGCCCACCCTCCCAGGGAGGGATTCCTTCCCAATATCCAATCTAACCCTGCTCTCTGTCAGTGGGAAGCCATTCCCCTTGTCCTGTCCCTCCAGACCCTTACAGGGTGGTGCCAAGGCAGGGAATGAAGTCCCCCTCTCTGTAGCAGGGAGACAGGCTAAGAAGACTTAGATGCTCAACTGGTTTAAATGGGTTGAGTTGCAGGGAAGCCAGTGGCCCCGTGTGATTACCAGTTTGAAGTGAATGAACACGAATGAGCCATGAAATCGTAGTACAAAAGCAGCTTATGGCAGCAGAGAGCAATTGAGGGCATTTGTCTGTGAATGCCCCTGCATTTCCGAACTGATCCTTCCAAGTGCCCTAAATTCCTGTTGAGTTCAGCACCTCTTAATACGTTACTGAGCAGGAATTACATTAACAATGACAAGCAGAAAAGCAGTGGATGCTGTTGTTTGAATGGTGTTCTGTCGTTAGCCCAGATGAAATCTGTGTGCTTTGTTACCCACTCAAAGCAGGACCCGCTGGTACAAAGCACCAGGTAAAATGGAGCCCTGGATCCCAGAGGGTGACTACACTAAAAACATGAGTTAAAACAAGGATTTCTATTTTTTTTTAATATAATCTTGGTGATTAGTGTTTAAAATAAAGCCCTCTCTGGTTATTTCTATTCAGTAACATCTGGAGCGAGGCAGGTGTTCTCTGGATAAATGGGAGAAAAGCTCTCTGACTCATTTGATTTACAACCTGTGTGAGCAGCATCTCTGTGGAAGCTGAGATTGTAACTGAGGAGGAGAGATAAAAGAAGGTCATGCTATTTCTCATTTTTTTTGAACTTTTCCAGGTAATACTTTTTATTGAATGAATAGAAGACTGGTTTATACTTTGCTACACTCTTTCAGCGTTTCTGTTGAGTAACATGAAGTAAAGCTCAGTAGAAGCAGTAAGATTCTGGTTGGTTTATGTGTCTGCTCGGAAATGGGTTTGGTAAATCTCTCTCTGCTCATAAATATTGTGCAGAGACACTAAAATCCATTGATAATGTGACCAAGTTACAGCCTACCAAGTGATTGTTTCAGCCCTCCCAGTCTTTAGGATAAATAGCTACATAAAAAAGCCACATCTATGAATACACTGCACAACACACAAAAAAATTTGCTCTGAGAAAACTTGGGTACTAACAGTTTACAACCTGACTCTGCAGAGTCCTTGCCCATAGAGATACAGAAAATTGCTGGTGTGCTGGTCTCTAGGGCACATGGGAATTTGTTGTGGTCCGTGTGGTCACCTGAACTTCAGCCTGTGGAGCAGAAATCACCATGAGGGGTAAGTGATCAGGCTGCCCTCACTGCTGAGGCAAAGTTTTGCAGCTGGTTGACTCTTTAATCACCTGCTGCTGACAGGGAGTGCAGGCCTGCATCTCGTCATGGGGCTGCAGCACATGGCAGGCAGCAGGGCTGTGCAATCTCTGTCTCCTTCCTGGGGCAGAAGGAGCGAGCCGGCGGATCTGAGTTCCATGCCCATCCTCGTTTTGTAGCAGAGAGATGGATGGAAACCACTCCTAGTGCTCCCTTCTTTGCAGTTCTCCAAGGAATAGGGTACCTGAATATGGTGGGCCACGTGGACATTTTGGGGTGTGGCTCATGGAGAGTTTTGTTCTCGTAGGACGGTGAAGAAATGTTACAGGATAAAGAGCAATTGTGTAGGACATCCTGGTCCTTGCCCTCCCTTCCCCTCCCCTCCCCACCATTTCCCTCATAGTTCCTTGTGTCCTCAGTTTCAGAATTGATGTTTTCTGCAGATATTTCCATAGCATGTGGTACTGATCCTTTCTCAGAGGGCATTTTGATATGCTCTTGCCAGCTGCAAGCTAGTCCTGTTCACATTCTTCCTCTGTGATTTGAGTGAGTTGCAGCTGTTTTGGGTCATGGCCGTGTCCAAGTTAGTGGGGAGGGGTCATTGCTCTGGAGTGATGCAGCTCAGTAGCATGGCAGGAAGCAGGGAAGGAAGGGTTAATGGAGGGAAGACGGAGCTGGTTTGCTTGTTTCTACTTCCTCACATTGGCTTTCCAAGGACATGGTCATCTGTATTTGAAGTCTTAGGATACAGGGGGAATTAATACACTGACTCACAAAGGGGTGTTGGCCACTGTCTTTGCACTCTTTAGCAACAAGCAGTGTAGTTCTCAAGGATAAAGAATATTGCTGTTCTCATTTGTGTTGGATCATCTAGTCCAGCCTCCATGCTCTGAGGAGGGTCTCCTAGAGCCAGTCGCAAAGGACTGTGTCCAGCTGTGTTTTGAATACCCCCAGGGATGGAGACTTCACAACCTCTCTGAGAAACATGTTCCTCAGATCAATCACCTCCACATTAAAAAACAGTGGTTTTCTTTGGTTTAGGTGGAATTTCTTGTGGTTCAGTTTGTGGCCCTTGTCTGGTTGTGTCACTGGGTACCACTGAGAAAAGTCTGACTTCTTTACATTCCCTCCCATGAGGGTTCTATACACATTGGTAAGGTCCACCCAAGTCTTTCCTTCTCCAGGCTGAACAGTCTCAGCTCTCCCAGCCTCTCCTGGAGCATATGACAGATGCTCCTAGTCCTTTGATCATCTCTGTGGGATGTGTGATCACAAGTGGGGCAGTGTGATCACAAGTAACTGTGAATTCAGACAGAGGCATTTGGAGGCCCAGCTCTGCACATCCATGCCAGATTAGGAGCCTGGAGTCTGTCCCAGGCTGGTATGACTGGGAGTCCAAGTGTCTGTCCTCGGTATCTCTGGAACCCCAGAGAATGTACATGTAGGGCCATCAAGTCACCTTGTATATGTTCTCATATGCAGTCTCACCCTGGTTTCTATTACACAGGGATTGCTTTAAAACCTAAAGGCTGAGGTTCAGTGTCTCTTTCAAAAGTTAAACAGGTAGTTGCAGTAACCTCGATATATAGATAAACATAAATATATAAATATTTATAGAAATACACATTTTTTTGATCTCTTTCTTTTGATACAGCATCAAGGCCTTGGTCAAGGCAAGAGCCAAATGCAAAATCTGGAGGCAAAATCTTGTCCCTTAGGAATTATTAACATGGGGGAGATGTTAATAAGAGAAGAGCAAATATGGGAATTCTGGGAAGAGAGGTTCTCAGGAATGGACCTTTGGTAGACCAGTGGTCAAATCAAACCTGATAAAGAGCCTAAAAGTAATGGGAACTGGTAATGGGTAATGGGAACTGCTGTGGGCCCATTGATTTACATTGATTTACACCAAGCTATTCCAGTTTATGGCAGGTGCAAATTGGACTGGTGATTCCAGCAGCAAAACTAAGTTGGAGAGAGGAGAGGGGAGATGGATGTGTAGGTTTGTCAGCAAACATTCCCACCCATTCAGTATGCTCACACGTATACACTGATTGTTCATTAGAATTTAAGGTTGAGATAAGCACACTTGAATGTATAAGCATGCTTATTTAGTATCCTCTGATGGTGGCACTGGGAAATACTGCACATTAACAGAAATAAATCCTCTGTGTCGAAGTTTTATAGGAACTCCTGGCTGCAGCGTGTTGCAGGAATGACTGAGGAACCCAAAGGAGGACAGACAACAGGAGCATGTGGCTGATAAACAACATGTTAGTACAATGAGGACTGACATTTCTTGGTATTGGACTGTATTTGGGACAAATTGGTAGTGAGGTGACAAAGGACACTGGCTGATCGGCCACACTCCATGGAGGGTGCATGTCAGGTACTAAAGTAAATGTAGTGACATGAAGTATGAAAGGATCTGTTGTATCCAGTGGTTGTGCTGCCCCACGTCTGCAAGGCTGATCGTGGCACAGAGGGTGTCACTTTCAAGCCCCTGGTTTCCTTTGAAAATGTAAAATGGCTTGGATGCCTCATCCCCCCTGCTCTGTCCACCTTGCTGGAGCTGGGCTCAAGACATGGAGATAAAGGTACTCTTTCCTCCATGGATGGTACAGACAGTATTTCTACCCATTGCAGTGTGAGGCACACATCCCAGAGAAGACTGTGCTTGGATGTCATGGAAGTATCTTAATTATTTGTGTTTGCTGCTTTTGATAATTGCTGATTACTGCTGTGTGGGATTCAGGCAAACTTTGGAAAATTACATTCATCATAGCCTGAGGAGATAGTGAAAACATTGCTGTGAGTTGATGGCAGTGTGAAACAGATGCTGCCACTGTCAAAATCCAGGCACAGAGGATGAGCCTTGCACTGGAACACACTGCTATAAATCACTTGTATCTTCATTTTAGTCAATCCTTGTCTATCAAAGAGAATATGGACAAAATTACAGGCTGGGAGTTTCATCCTCATCTGGGACTAGTAGTCTCTACAGAATCAGGATAAAAAGGATGTTTAGATTCTTCTTGTTTAGGGAATCTTTTGACCTGAAATGTAATTTCCAGAGGAGGGGAAGGAGGGGTGTATGTTTTTGTCCATTTGCAAGTTTTGATGTGAGTGTAAGAGTCAGAAAACATAAAGAAGGGGTCAGGACTCACAGTAAGGAGGTGTGTCACAGAACAGAGTTCACTTCCCTGCTTATCAGATGCAAGAGACATGAAACTTTGGATATTGCATCAGTATTCTGGAAATACTGATGTTTCCACAAACGAGCAGCTGAAGTAGAAGAGAGAGGAGCTTTCACTTTCATCAGTTTACTTACTTTTAACAATATTACAGTCTCAGCTAGAGAAAACTAGCTGGAAAGATTTTTAAAACATGCAAAAAATGATTTGAAGTAGAAGCTTTTGCTTTTCTCCAGAAATTTTCAGCAACATACCCAAGAGTTCTCTTTTTGGCAGAAAAAAACCATCTGGCTGTCCAAAATGAAAAAAAAAAAATAAAATCTCCAAACTAAGAACTATTTTGACTTCTCATCTTGAGGACAAATACTTTTTTTTTTTTTTTTTTTGAGGGTGAAAGGGAGCTGAAAAAAATGTTCACACATTTAGCAGACTTCATGATAGTGAGCTCCCTGATTTATTGAAGTCATTATGAAGGGGATTGTGTAGACCTGCTGAAGCACAGGCACAGCTTCTCCAGAGGGTACCACCTCCCACAGCTCCAGTCCAGCTACATCTCTCTCTGCTTGCTGTGTGGGAGGGAGCAGATCTTATCATGTAGAGAGAATAGAATTGACTGGAGGGACAGAAATCCCAAAGACTTTAGAGACTCTGGGAACATCACCATGTTATAGACAAGCTAACTCAACTTTTGTCCCATCTTTTGGCTGAAAAAGGCTTTCATGGGTAATTTTCAGTCAGACTAAATGATTAATATTTTGATCTTTTTCAGGGTTTACATGGCTTGCAGCCATCAGTTTCTAGTAATGGGAATCCCATCAGCTTAGCAATGAAAGAAGAAATTCAGTGCTCCATGAACTCCTGCTTGCCCATTCATCTAAAAGTAACTCTTGATTAATACATCTAAAAGATACAAATCCAATCCTTTGAACGTGGAACCTTTGACTTCCCCGTTATCCTGGTTTTACACCAGAGGCAAAAATCCTCAGGAATCTTCCTTGCCATTCAAACATCTCCAGAAAGTGTTTAATCCTTGGAAGGGGTGACACCCTGCATTTTTTTTCCCCCCAGTGCCTTTTTACTGTGACTTTTCCCTGTAGTGCCAGTTAGTTCCCCACTCTGCCCTTTGATTCTCCAAGGTGTGTGGCAGCTCTCTGTCCCTCCCCTCAGCTTTTTTTTAACCTGGACTTGATGTAACATTTTGCATGAGAGAAATCTCTGAAAGCAAAAAAGGGAAATAAAATTAGGGCAGAAATAATTTCTTCATATATAGAGCCCTTGAGGTGTTTTTGTCACACTTGAATGGAATTGTTCCAGATTCCTTCTGTGCTTTTCAGTAGATATGATCCCGGGAATCACTGCAATAATTTGAGGTCCAGTCTTTCCCTGTGTCTGTGTAGCATGTCTGCAGAGGCCCAGCTGGAGAATCCGTCCTGTGTGCTATTTCAGGCACTGTGTAGCCATGGACTTCTGTCTGCAGAGGAGCTGTGTCTTAAATTAGTTCATTGACTTCTGGGCACTTGGTTTCTGATGGGGCTGTAAAGCTGCTTTCGTAGCTCCCTGGCTCAGTGGGTCTCTCTGCCCACTCACATGTTTCCCCACGGAGACAAACCCTGCAAAGGATACAGGCAGTGTGGCCATATCAGGTAACACAGTTTATCCAGGTTTTCATTGCCTAAATATACCAAATAGTTCTGAAACCCGTGGGCCTCCTTTAGCATTGATGTGCCGGACAGTGAAGAATCCTTTGGAATCCTATTTACACTGATGGAATTAAGAAGCTCTTATCACCTCCAAAGTGTTGTTAGAGCTCTCTGATACCATGTGGCCCGTTCCTACTGTTTATTTTTGCAATTATAGTTGGGTTTCAATCCATTTATTATGTCCAAATTATATTTCAAGCATGATTTTTGCTTCTGTTGAGTGCTTTGCTGAGAGTCGCCTACACTGCATCTCCTGCCTCCTTATGCCCATTCATTTTGTTCTCCTGCCAGAATATATAATCAAGTCTTTTTTAACATGGATTTTGAGGTTTGGGGCTTTTTTTTCCCCTCTAAAGTAAAATGATGCTGTAAGCACCACTGCATTATCTCAGGGGTATATTCTCTTGTGGTGCTTCTGGATTGAAAGGCAGCTGCACAGCATGACCAAGGGCTGTTATATCCTCACAGTTTGCAGGTGTCCTTTGATTATTGTCTTCCATTGAGAATGTAGAGGCAGGACTTGCCCAGCTTGCTTCTTTCATCTTTGGAAGGGCTGGTATTGCTGTTGATGCTCCTGGTGCTCGGATGTCTTGACCTTTTTGCACAGCCTCTCTGTGATGCTTTTAAAATAATGGTGTAGGTGTCTGACAGTTCCATGGGCATTCTGTGATACAGGCAGGCCTGAAATAGAATCACAGATTTGTGTTGGTGTGAGGCAGCCAAACGGTCATTGATAAATTTTGGGACCCTGGAAACACTGGAAAAGTGTGATGCCCTGTAAACATCCTCTTCTGCAGTGCCTCACTGGAAATGCTGCACTTGAATGCTATTTCATAAAATCACACGGCTGCACAGTCACAAACCCGTGAAATTCCCATCCCTGAAAATGTCCTGGTAGTGCTAAACTTGGAACCAAATTAGGTCATATTTAACAGGAGCTTTCCAGCTGTATGTCCTATATAAACCTTTGAAAATGTAAGGGCAAGGTGATGTGTGTTAGTGTGGGAGTTTGATGGATAAGGATGGGAGCTGTCTGAAGGAGAAACAACACCAAGATGGAGACAAATCCCCAGCAGGATTAGTGAGGTTCACATTGGACATTAGAGAAAGGAAAAAAAAAAGAAAAAGTCACTGTGTGGGTAGTTTAGCACTGGAATGAGTCATCTGGAGAGATGTTGGAAACTCCAGCCTTTGAAATTCCCAAGATTTGGCTAGATGAAGCTGCAGGTACCTGATCTAGCCTTGATAATGATGTTGCTCTAAGCAGGAGGTTGGCCTAGATGACCTCTTGCCATGGTTTAGCCTCAGTGGGCAGCTCTGTCCCTCATGGCCACTCACTGCCCCACAGTGGGATGGGGGAGAGAATTGGAGGGTTTAAGGGAGAAAACTTGTGGGCTGCAAGCAAAGCAAGGAATTCATTCAGTGCTTGCCAGGGGCAGGCAGGTGTTCAGCCATCTCCAGGAGAGCAGGGCTCCATCACATCACAGTGACTCGGCAAAACAAACACTTCCACATCCCCACTTCCTCCTTCTCTTCCAGGCTTTTATGGCTGAGCACAATGCAATCACAGAATCATGGAATCATAGGATGTCCTGAGCTGGTAGGGACCCACTAGCGTCATCAAAGTCCAGCTCCTGGCCCTGCACAGGACAGCCACTGTGTTATGGGATGAGGTGTCCCTGTGGTCAGCTGGGGTCAGCTGTCCCAGCTGTGTCCCCTCCCAACTCCCTGTGCACCCCCAGCCCCTCTCACTGGTGGGGTGGGTGGAAGCAGAAAAGCCCTGGGCTCTTTGCAAGCCCTGCTCAGCAAGAACTAAACCATCCCTGTGTTCTGAGCACTGCTTCCAGCACAAATCTCAAGCGTGGCCCCATACCAGCTGCCGTGAAGAAAATTAACCCAGCCAAAGCTCACCCTATTCCCACTGACATTTTTGTGTTGGGAATAAATGCTACAGGAGTGAAAAGGGATAGGGGAGAGCAGGACAGCACAGCTGCTTCTGAGACCTGGAGCTGCATTTTGTAGCTCAGAAATCACGTTGCCCATCCTTTGCATGCCAGGAACAAAGCAAGCCCTGCATATGATTTGCAGGAGAAAGATCCCACTGTGGGATCTGCCAGGCTGGAAGGGACAGGTGAACGCTGAGGATTTCAGTGCTGGACATAATGTTCTTCTGGTGCAGGGCTTGGTTTGGTTTGTACAAACCCCTTCAGCCCAGGGTTTGTGTTTCTGTGGCTGTCAGCCATCAAAAGGTTGGATGTGCTGAGCATTAAGCAGGAATTTTAGCCCTCCCCTCCCTCCCTGTTCTCTGTGTCTTTGCATACAATTTGGTGTCATGATCCTGAGGGCACTAATGAGACTTGATTAACCTGATCACCTGAGGCTTCCACAACACACCTGATACACACTGACAGCTCACGTGAAGCTCTGGCAGGGGAAACTTAGGCTCAGTATGACTTGTGTTGTACCTAGCCTTGTCTTTTCCTGGCCTGGCTCACTGACTGGCTCTCCTGGGTAGATTTGGGATGATGCTCTAGGTAGCTTTGTCTGTTTTAAGCACAGAAGTACTCACAGAAACAGGGTATTTTCATGTGGATGTTTTCCTGCTTGTTAACTTACATCAAAGTGCAGAAGGGGAGACCTGGAATAAAATGAGACATAACTCTTTAGTTTAGAGGCACAGTGTCCTCCCTGTTTCATTCAGACTGGTTGTTCTTTATGTTTGAGGAACTGGTAGGCAAGGGAGGATTTTCTGGTTGATGGTGCATAGCATCCTGCTTTTTAACCAAGCTCTACTTGGTTGGAGATGGGTGTTCAACCCTTTGGGCTCTACTCTAAAACTCACTGAAGTCACACAAAGTGATTGTCTTAAGTGGAACTGAAATGAGGAGTCACAAGAGGCAACTCAGTTTTGTTTTCAATAAGCAGGACTGCACAAACTGTGAGAAATTTGGGTTGCACAATGTCAGAAGCTTGGGTTGCACTTTAATTCACAAAAAAAAATCATATGGTTACAAAAACAGTGCCTGAACAGAAGATTCCTAAGGAAAACTTGGAAGGAAGAGGTCACAGTATTTCTTGCTCTGGTTCATCATCTGTGCATTGCAGTGGTACCAGAAAACAATGTCAGATTGGTGTTATCAATGTGGTTTTGAGACAAAAGAAAAGAAGGTTTTGGCTCCTTGTGGTTATCAGACCTCTCAAGGCAGAGGAACTGGCTAAGTTTAGTGTGTGCATCTATACTCCCTTAGTTAACTGCGCCCCTTTATCCTCCCTGATACTATTTGAAGTCTTTTTTCCCCCTGATGTCTTACCTAAGCAGCTGTCAGCTTACCCGAGGGGTCCCTGGCTTTCTGGGGTGGGTGCAATGGCAGCTGCTTGCAGTGCATGAAGCACTGTGAGTCACTTCAAAGGGAAAAGCTCTACAGAGACAGCACTTTCTGTGGCTACTGGGTGTTCTTCAGTCTGCAAAGGCTCTCTGTTCCTTGACTCCACTGTCCCTTAGGACACAGGAGCCTTGTGGCTTTGGGGGAGGAGAACAGGACAGTTTTTCCACCCGTGTGGGTCCCTGGAGCCCTGGAAAAGAGGCCAGACTTGCTCTGCTGAGCAAGACGAGGAACATCTACTCCTGGCCTCAGATGTTGTCCCCACCCTTCCCTGCTAAGCTGGAGGGGCCTTGTTGCTGAGGTGTCATCAATCTTGAGAATACTTCAACATAAAAGATGTTTTTGTTTAATCTGGCTATATTTAGGCCTCACGTACAATAGGAATACTAAACTTGGAATGTTTGGAGCATACGGGGGTGTTGATATCTTATATTTAGCTTGATCTGTCAGTTACACAAGCATCTGTCACAGACACAGCAGATGGCAGAAAGCCCTAACAGGGTTCAGAGGGAAAAGAACCACGATCTGGGTTATTGGGGACAGGGTATGCTCAGGAGTGAAACGTGCTCCTGAAACATATGCCTGCTTTCTGCACGGGAGAAAGAGCTGGGTTCTGATGTGGCATGATCAGCACGGGTCTAGGACAGTGATTATAACCATTTAATGTTTGAAGGCTGAGATGGCTCAAGAAAGTCACTTGAGCTGGGGCACCTTTTGGTTTTGGGGGTGGTACAAAGACAGATGAAAACATGGTCCTTGGTCTAGGGAGCTCTGCAGCCTCTTGGCTGAGTGTGTATTGCTCTCCAGATGTTGGAGAGGAGTTAAAAGAAGTGTTTGACTGAGTGTGGCTTCACAGCCAGCTTGCCTTGACTGAGGTATGATCTGCTGCCAAAAGGAGCAGTTCTCCTGCCTGTGCTCAGCTGATGTTCCCAACAAGCCCGTGTCTACTTGGGTGTTCTTGAAGCTGTGCTGTGAGTCAGATTGGCTCCATGAGCTTGGCTGAAAACCAGCTTTCACCTTCATCAGCCTGCAGATCCAATCTCTGTGCAGAAGATTAGTGGGTGCTGGTGGAAAATGAGGGAGTGGGAGAGGAACAGGTACCCAAAGCCACAGGCAGGGCAAAAAGTGAGGAGCCTTCCTTTGAGTGATAGTAGAGTCTCACATGGGTCTCCCACAGCATTTTCCTGGGAGTGTTGGTTGCCAGTGGCTAAACATGAGCCCAGGTGTGCCCAAGTGGCCAAGAAAGCCCATGGCACCGGGCTTGGATCAGTAATAGTGTAGCCAGCAGGACCAGTGATTGTCCCTCTATGCTGGGCACTGGTGAGGCTACACCTTGAGTACTATAGCCAGTTTTGGGCCCTCACTGCAGGAAGGACATTGAGAGGCTGGAGCCTGTCCAGAGAAGGGAAAGAGAGCTGGGGAAGGACCTACAAAGTAAATAATATGAGAAGCAGCTGAGGGAGCTGGTGTTCTTTAGCCTGAAGAGAAGGAGGCTCAGGGGGGACCTGACTGCTCTCTACAACTCCCTGACAGGGGGTGGTGGCCAGGTGGGGGTCAGGCTCTTCTCCCAGGGAACGGGGACAGGAAATGGCCAGGGGTGGTTCAGGTTGGACGTCAGGAAGGATTTCTCCACTGAAAGGTTTGTCAGGCATTGGAAGGGGCTGCCCAGGGAGGTGGTGGAGTCACCATCCCTCAAAGTGTTCAAGGAACAACTGGACATGACACTCAGTGCTCTAGTCTAGTTGACAAGGTGGTGATCGGTCAAAGGCTGGACTCGATGATCCTGGAGGTCTTTTCCAACCTAAATGCCTCTGTTATTCTGTCCATGATTCTAAAGGTCACCAAGATCTTGCCTTGACAGCACCTCACTGCGGCTCTTGGGGCACGGCACAGCAGAGGAACCCACTGGGAGTCTTCCTTGTGCAGGGAGGCTGTGCCATGGCCAGGGTGGGACAGGGCTGCCCCTCAGGCAGCTGAGGGACACGAGTTACTCCCCCAGGCTGAGCATGAGGGGCTGCACTGCTGGTGGGAGGCTCCAGGCACAGCCCTTGCTGGGAGGAGTGGGGCTGGAGCTGGCGTGGTGTGCTCTGCTCCTTTCAGTGGGGCAGCTCTCCCTGCTTGAACAGAGCAGCAACTGGCCAAGGGATGCTTTCCCCACTCCACATGGAGATGTATTAAGTGATTCATTGTGGTCGGTTTACTTTTTCACTAATATGCATTTGCTTATACAGACTCCCTGTCTCATCAATTGAGATGAATTATGAATTAAGTTGAATTGGCTGAAAATGGCCCGTTTTTGGAGACTGTACCTGGTGGTTTTTCTTCCCCAAGAAAATGCTCTCATTTTTTGCTCAAAAGCAAGCAAACAAAATCCCCATGATACATTTGTCGATGTACCAGGTGCAGTATGAAGTTCACCAGGCAGTAAAATTGACCCATTCTGAAATGCTGGGGCCAGGCTGTCCAAGTCACCATTTCCCTCCGCTCAGGTCTGAACCAGAGGAGGCCACCAGGATACTTAGAGGAATGGAACAGCTCTGCTGGGAGGAAAGGCTGGCAGAGCTGGGATTGTTCAGCCTGGAGAAGGGAAGGCTTTGGGGGGACCTCCC
>JAWWEW010000041.1:55849231-55861033 GCA_035583185.1 Anabacerthia variegaticeps | reverse complement strand
CCATCCCTCTGCTCCCCTTGGTGTCCCTGCTCTGGCCTCGCTCCCCCAGCTCCCTGTCCTTGCTGTGCTGGGACCCCAGGGATGGAGGCAGCACTTGCAGGGGCTCTCAGCAGATTCCCAGGCTCTCTGGCTCATGTTCTTCTCAAACACTTGCTTCATTGGGAACATTTTTCCTGATGGACAGTTCAGAACTCATGGCATCAGTGAAAACAAGCATTTATCTTCCAACCTCGTAGTGTTTGAGGTTTATCAGTAACTGCTGTGAAGCTGGTTGGGTGGCTTGTTTTTTTTCTCTCTGCCTTAGGGAAAAGGGGGGAATAAATCAACAAATGTATTATGGAATAAATAAAGGGTTTTTTTTTAAGCTAGTGAGGAATGCTGCTGTGCCCCACTGATGCACAGGGGTAGCACACAAGTGTGGAAGGCTGAGGAGAGGTACTGATGGTTGGCAGGAAGTGGTGCTGTTTTATCTGGGAAAGAGTCTCTGGGGCTTTAGCTGTGATGTGTCCCCACCTCTGCATCCCTCTGAAGTCTTAGCATGAGTGCTTAAAAATCCTAATGCTTATATTTTAAGTCCAAGAGTCCTCTTTGCAGACATTTACACTTGCTTTTGCAGGATCAGGGCCTGAAGATATAAACAGCATGGTATTAAAGCTGACAGAGAGCCTATCCCAGTGGATATTGATCCAAAGGGAAGTCTTTGGATGCTGCTGCACAGCTAATATATGAAGATGAGCCTCTCTCATGTCTCATTCATGGTGGGAGAAATGCATGTGAAATATTCCTTCTTTCTGTCTCTGCAGCAGATGGAAAGTATGCAAACAGAAAAGTGTGATTTCTGGATCTGTATGGGGGGTGGGAAGGCAATAACTTAGAGGACAAACCACAGTCATTGTCACTCCAGGAGTTGACTGTTATTAATTGTGAGCTTCTGCCCCTTATTTTCCCTTAATAAGGACTCCAGTAGGCTTTTCCACTTAGTGAGCAACCTGTTCTACACGACAGGGAGTAAGGAAGATGAATTCATCTGTATCTCAGATTTGGATGAGGAGAGAGTTGGAACATTTGGTCTGTAGTGAGGGGGCACAAACTGCCTCTTCACAAATGATCTTCTCCAGACTCCAGTTCAGGGATATTCTGGGTTTACTGATTTCACAGCTGGAAGTGTGTGTGTGTGTGTGCATTTTTTATTTTTAAAGCTGTGAGGTTCATGCCCTAAAGTTCACACTCTTAGAAACAACATCTAGAAAAGTCTGAAACACTGTCTGAAGTCTGGGCTTTGCTCAAGCTCCTCTTGTGCTTGCCATCTAGGTGTGTATTTTGACACTGCTTGAGCAGGGAGGTAGAACCAGATGACCCACTGTTGTTCCTTCCAACCTTACCTATCCTGGGACTCTGTGATACCTGTATATGCTGGTCACATGAGGTCTATTTCTGAATAATTTTTTTATGGGTAACCTTAAGAAAATACACTGCTAACAGTCACACCACTCATTTGTCTTATTCTTTAAACACAAATTTCCTTCCCTAAATTTTTTTCTCTCAATCTATTCACCTCCCCTATGCACCTTTCAAGAGAGCTGTGGTCCTGGGGCAAATTCAGCTACTCCAATAATCCACTCCTATTGCTGCTTCTTAAGCATGGCTTAGTCATTTTGTGCTCTGTAGCACTGTGTCTTTATTAGCTGAGGTTTGGGTGTTGGTTTTTTTTTCAGAAGCATCAGCTGTGTTTCCTAGTATATCAAATTAGCAATAATTTACTTAGGGAAAACATCATGAGTTACAAAGCAGGATTGTGTCTAATTGCACTGGCCTTCTTCCATCTGGGATTTCACCAGCCTTTTGCCTATGATCCTTGTTTAATCAAAGCTTCCCTCTGGAATGAGAGCAAGGGCTGGGAAATGGCAAGAGAGAGGACTCTCTATAATTCTCAGTGCCCTGAACCCTGGGGCGGGTCCAGTGGAGGCTGCAGAGATGCTGAAGGGGCATTTAGGGTTCCCAGAGAAGGTGGGCTGGGGGGATGCTGGGGAGTGCTGGTGTGACTGGGAGATGCTCTGAAAGACAATGGGAATGCTTGGGGAATGTGGATGTGGATGTAAGTACTGCAGGGATACCTGTGTGGTGGAGGGGCAGGAGTTTTTGAGAGATCCCAGGAGAAATGCTGCACTAACAAAGACTGGCAATGCTGTTAGGATGTGGCTGTAAGAGTGAAGAAATTCAGTTTTACTACAGATTGCAGGTAGTGGAGATGGGTTTTAAGGTCTTCTGGAACAGAAACTCTTATTTTAAAATTAACAGAGCTTAGTTTGTTCTAAAAACCATCAAGACTCATGCTGCAGATTCCAATCAGAATGAAAACATTCCAAACCAAATGAGTTGTATTGGGAAGAAGGAAAGTAGGATGAGAATGTGTAACAATCATATACAGAAGGGCTGTGTGACAAATGTCTGCATCATCTGTCTTTTTGCTTTAATTCTGTCATTGTTGTATTGTCTCTTGAATACCAGCAATAGGAAAAAGAGAATTATGCAGTAAATTCTTGGGGTGAGTGGGTAATACTGTATTGAAAAACTCCACGGGGAAATTTTGTCTTTATTATTTGTATTACCATATTACCAGAAGGCCTTTGGGAATCAAAACATTGCTTTTTGGGCACTGTGTGGAAGAAGTCTCTCCACCGTAAGCAATAACTATATAAAGAAAAAGTGCAGTGAAAGGAAAAGATGAGGACTGGAAGCAATACTAGGAAAATCTGTTATGAATATTAATATTGCATAGAAATCTTGGTAGACGTTGAAATTGGATTTTAGAGTATTTACTTCTGAAATAAAAAATGTTGTGCTGAGTCTGTGGAGATAATTCTAGGGAATTTAGCTCTCTGAGCTCTCATTTTTCTTTAATGCAGGAAATGTGCTTCTAGTGCAATTCTTAGGCTCCCTAGACTAGGGAACGCTGATGACATTGGGGAGAAATGTCCTCATTTCACTGGAGGAAACTGCAGTGGAATCATGGAATATGCTGGTAAACAGGTTAAAAAAATAAGAATAGGCTGGGAAAAGGTCAGTGACATCCCATAGGGCCACTGGCACCTACATGGGTGAGATTCCAATAGGATACCTCGGCCATTGGTAAAAATTCCTGAAAGGAAATGGAACCATAATTGTAGGTAGTATAATCTTTTCATCACAGCTGTGACCTCTGAGGAAAACCTGCCTTCTTATTACATAAACTCCATATTTAAACAGTTGTAATTGAGGCCAAAATGAGATACTCTTTCATCATGAAGTTCAGACTTGTCCCTTCCCAGGATTCAGGAGATGGTGGATTCCTATGAGACAGATCAAGAGAGGGTCATGAAGGGAATGCCACTCACTTTGCAGAGCAGTGTAACTCCAGGAGTTGTGGTGGAGTGACTCCTGCCCCCACTGCTGTGCTTGCAGGGAGCACTGGGTGTGCATCTCCTGGAATGTGCTTTTTCACTTAAAAGGAGCTTTTTTTTTTTTCCCCTCCAAAACAGCCATGTCTGGAGGAAATCTGAGAGTTCTTGATCCAGCTTCAGTTGCAGCAAAGCACAGACATTGTTCCATCACAAAACAGTACTCGTTGCCTGAGCCAGCCTGCTGCTGGATTTGGGTCCATAATGTTAACATTCAAGCAACCTAGAAATGACATTTATCTGTTTTGTAGATTATATGGCTGTACATTTGTCCCTGGGAAGAAGGGGAGATGTCTTTCCTGATTATTTAGTTGAATACCCACAGTTCTTTGATTCCTTTCTTTAGGAATAGGGCAGGACAGTTCCTGTAAATTTAAGCAGTTATGATGTAAAAATCATGAGGAAGTAGAAGTAAGTCTTCATGGCCTGCACTGAGTGGAATTTGATCACTGTTTATTGTATTGACATATTGGAAGAGGTTTTGTCTTCTAATATGGTTGTTGATTGATGCTGACATTAATATATGATTGCCTGTGAAATTTTCTTCTCTCCAGAGTATCTCAGGGCAGAAAATCATGGTAACAAACTTTTAGCTAAGCAAAGGGGTTGGCCTTTATTTTGTTTCATGAAAAAAGATTAAAAATACAAAATACAAAAATGGGGTAGACTTAGATGGTGATGAGAAAATCCAGACTGAACAGAAAGATGAAATATAAGCAATCAATCAGCATGACTGTTCCCTCTTTTTGTCTCCAGTGTAATGTATGACCAGCAAGACTGGGGGTGGGAGCTGGATGCAGAACCATGGCTAGTTCCCACCCCTGTGCAGAGTCTCTTTCCCAAAGTGCATCCAGTCTGTCCTTTGGAGGGGCAGAGTTGCTTAAATTGCTCTGAAGTTTCTTACTCTGCACAGACCCTGCCCATCTGTCCATCCTCCTGGTGGTCTCAGAAATTGGAAGGGGTCCCCTGAGTTGGTGGAATATACATCCTTGCAGGCATTCAAAACCCCATAGGCAAGCAGAGCAATGCAATCCAGCTTTTATTTGGAGCAGATGATTGCACCAGATCCCTCCAGAGGTCCCTTCCCTAGTCAAAGTCTTGATGCTTTTTAATATCCAGTTGTTTCTGGATGTACTGATAAGGACGAAAGTATAAGCTTGGATCATCTTGCTGGCCTTGGTTTTCAGGAACTTCTGCTCCTGTTTATGTGGCCAGAATTACAGAACACCAAAGAGAACTGGGGAATCTACTGAAGTCTCTGTGTTTAAACCCTTTTTGGGTATTGCTTCCATATCTGCTTCCCATATGAAATCAAGACTTTGCTCTACTGGAGGTTATGCCTGGATAAAGCCATATCTGTGCATGTAAATTATTTTTCTCTTGTTCACAATTAAGAGATATTCAAATCAGCAATCTTTCAATGGACACCTAGGAATAGATGGCTTCCATCTGTGTGTCTGCAGCTAAGCCACTTCTGCTGGAATGTGTTCATAGGGGAAACTTGTTGCTTTTCCCACTGGTGTCATAGTACTGCTCAGGAGAGTGACTTGCCTTGGAACAAGGACTCTGAAAAAATTGAGGATGTGATATTATCTTTGTTTTCTGTTGTCATCTGGGTTTTGTTTGTTTGATTGTTTTAATGCTTCAGTACTGTACATCTCTATAAAAAATGTATATACAGTCCACCTGAGTGGAGAGTTCTTATAGAAAACATCACCCACTTACTGTCCAGGATGTAACCTAAAAGGTCACCTATTTTATCCCTAAATATGGTCCTTACAACTGGAAACATTTTGCATTTAAGCATCTAAACTTGTTGAGAGTTGCCTCAGAAACTGTCATGCGAGGGCATTTGGGAAATAAGTTTTTGAGGGGAAATTTGCCAAAATAGGATATTTGAGATTTTGTCTGGGGAAAGAATAAGTTTGAGGTTAGAGAACAAACAAACAAATAAACATTTCACTCTACTTACCTTTTCAAAATACTACATGTAGAAGCCTTGTTCATTTTGCTTCTTGATATAGTATTGTGAAGAATATGTATATGAAAAAGAGAGTAATCATCATCAGTTTTTTGCAGCAGTCTTACAGATACTGTTAAAATAAGTTGAGTTATAGATATTATTCACAGGTTGGTTTTTTTTTTTTTTTTTTTTTTTTTTTCTGAGGACTCTGGAGCAAAGCAGAGATGTACGAAATCAGTGTTGTATTTACCTGGAGTGGCCTCTGCATAGTTCATGATGACAGACTTGCTGTTCTTGCTCAAGGTTTTGTTTTTACTGACCTCTCAGAGCATTGAGTCCAGTGCGGTACAGTGGGGTGTGAGAAATCATGGAAAGATTTGTGTCACTCTTGTGCCAGTCTTGTCTCCAGTAGCTGGCACCTTGTCCTTACAACCCTCACCCACATGGGACAGATTGTGACATTACAGAAAGATGGTTTAAAAGGCTTTAATAAGAATCTAGGACAGACTGTAGTGCTTGAGGGCAGGCTTGGCCAGGCAAATACACTGACCAGGGAGGGTTTGCATGTGACTGGCCCCTCTTTATATGGCCCCCTTCCTGTCCATTTTCTCTTCTCTCCCTTGGATTTGCCCTGATCCACTAAATGTTTCTTAAGTTCAGTCCCACTTGAAATATCCTGAGCTGTCCTGTTCCTCTTGTTTTCTCTTTCTGATCTGTTACAAATTCCAGACTGGCCCTCTCCAAAGCTGTGCCTGAAGTTCCTTGATGGCCCATCAATTAGTGGCTAAGGACTTCTGGTCTTTCCCAGTGCCTTTCTCTCCTGTGCACCTGGCTCGTGCCTCTGCATGTTCTTCTTTTATTAGTCCTCCTTTATTTAATATTCCCTTTGAAGTGAAGGGGTCCTTAACTACATGACCTTAATGAAGCAGAGGCCCTCACCTTCAAAATACTCTTACAGTAGTGACTCTGTTTTGTACTGGAGGCTCAAATCTGGATGTAGTACTTTGGAGTGCCCAACAAGGGCTGAATAGATGGGCAGAACTTAGGGTTTTGCCATTTTCACTTAATTGCAACTGATTTAAACATATATTTGATATGGTGTTCACAGCATTACTAAGTATAGGCAGTATTTCAGCAAGTTGTTTGCTTAGCTAATCACAAACCCTGTCATCACCATTGAAACAGAAGGTTCCACAGCATCAGGAACTCGCCTGTTTCATATGGTTAAAATACTTTTATTTCATCTGGATAGAGAGAATTAAGTCTTTATCCCCTGCCCAATGTACCCACTGTCCAGCACTGCAGGAGGTGATCCAGCACAGAGATGCTTGTGGGAACAGGGGTGCAAAGATACTTTCTCAGCAGCACAAACAGAGGCTCAGGCTGTGCAGGTGCAGAAGGGGTGAGCACTCCTGAGAGCAGGGGCTTCTGCATGTGTGAAGCATGGTTGTCTTTCTTTTCCACATAGACAAGAAACCTGAGTTGCCTTTGTGGAGCTGGGAGTGCCACCGGTGCAGGTTCAAAGACTAAAATCTGTCCTTTACAACCACGAGCCTGTTAGGGGCAGAGAAGGCAGTGAGTTCTTCATGTTGAAAGAGAGGCAGAACTGTGTTGCCAAGCTGTAACAGAAGAAGAGCTGTAATGAGCCTAAAAGAAGTTGGGAGAGTATTAGCTTACACCAGTGACCAGAATCTGTAACTGATATGGAACAAAACAGCATTTGTGTCCTCTCCCTGCTTCTGGTCCAGCAAATCTCTTCACTCTCATAGCAACAGCCAGACTGAATAGACCTGCAGGAGCTTTCATCACTTCTACCAATATGTGACCCTTGTCATGCTGATCTTGTCAGCAAAGATTACATTTTCCATCACCTCTCTTCAGGTGGATTGGACTGCCCTTTGTCCTTTTGGTGAACTAATCACGCCCTCGAATGACAGGCCAGCTAGATGGGAAGAAATAAAGGAAGATAAATATCATGTGTATGATCATCCTGTTAGCACAACAAACACACACAGGAGTCAAGAAACTAGGATTTTGACTTATAAAAATCACATCTAGCCCTGCTCTCTGTCAGTGGGAAGCCATTCCCCTTGTCCTGGCACTCCAGCCCTTGGCAATAGTCTCTCTCCACCTTCCTTGTGGGCTCCTTCAGGCACTGAAAAGCTGCAACTGGGTCACCCCAAAGCCTTCCCTTCTCCAGGCTGAACAATCCCAACTCTCTCAGCCTTTCCTCACTGCAGAGGTGCTCCATCTCTCTAATCAACTCTGTGTGCCTCCTCTGGACTTGCTTTGGTCTTGCCCATTCACTTTCAGGGTTAGGTCAGAGCTTTTTGCCTTGGACTGAAAGCATCAGAAAGAATCAGGAGATGTTTTGTGTTGCTCAAACCCACTGCTCCTGCATAACCTCTGTGCCTGATAATCCTCACTGTTCTTATCCCAGTCTGTGGGAATAGGACTAACCTGCTGCTGCCCTCGGTTTACAGGTAGGGAACTGTGGTGAAGAGAAAATAATGGATGATTTCTGGAAGTCCAATGGCTCTGTTGCCCTTTGTTTGTTTAAAGCCATCAGTTCCATCAGTAATACTGGTCTTCAATAGTATTTCAAGTATCCAAGAGCCTAAAACCCAGTTAAAGGTGAAATGGTTTGAATTTCAAACTGACCAAGTTCTGTATGAAGACACCAAAGTCTCTCAGGTGCTTCAAGCCTGTGATGATTGCTAAAAGATTGCTTGCAGCTAATTGATTGAGAGTTATGAGCCTTTGAGAATCTTGAAGGACCTTGACCATGGTAAAAGCCTTGTATCCTGAATTGTCACTCACCTGTAAAGCATTTTGGTCTTCACTAGAGGGAATTCAAACAGAAATAATAAAGCAAGGTGCCACATGTTTTAGTGGAAGCAAGGATGTCTTCAAAGACAGTTTGTATCTTGTTTATTTTCCTATAAATTATTAAAATAATGTTTTAGCAGTTCAGCTCCTCTATTATTTACTGCACAAACCCATATAACACAGGTATGAGCTGGTCATCTAAATCAGGCTGCAATTCCATTTACCTTTGGGGAAAACCTCTTACAATTAGCCCTTAAAAAGCAGAGTGGAAGACATCAGTGAGTCTTTCCAGTGGCAGGCCCTTTTAAAAGCATGTAATTAGTCTTTTTGTAACAGGCTTATATGACGAGAAAGCGTGGGATTACTCACACATGACTCTCCATGTCTGTAGTCACTGAGTGACTGATGGCACCAGGGCTGAACTGGAATTGAATGATGTACACACTGACAATGCTGTCATTTCTGGAAACCTTTCCTGTTTGGAGGATGTTCACCTTCTTGATATTGATTTTAAAGCACAATGACATTCAAAATGTGCTTTTATCCAGAGAGGATTTGAGATCATTGTTTACAGGTGTTAGTTCAGTCAGCTTTTTGCTTTCACACTGCATACAGTTCTTTTCTCTGTTGAAAGCTCTTTCCAGAGAAAGAAATTCTTTCAGGAAGAATTTCTTCACTGAAAAGTTGGTGAAGAATTGAAATGTGCTGCCCAGGGAGGTGGTGGAGTCCCCATCCCTGGAGGTGTTCAAGGAACAACTGGATGTGGCACTCAGTGCTCTGGGCTGCGGGACAAGGTGGGGATTGGTCACATGCAGCTCCTTGCATGTGCCAGTCTCGGGGGCTGCTGGCCAGGGTCCTGAACGTCACCCACTATTTGTCTCCACTCAGCAATCTGATCGCTGGAATTTTTCCCCACTTCTAGGATTTTTCCTCCAATCAAGATCTTCATTTTGTTCTTTCCAAGACCCTTGTTTCTTTTTGGAAAAATCTTATTTTTATTATCATTCTCCTTTCTGGATGTTAGACCCTCTGGGTTTTCCAATCTAAGTAGTGTATGTGCAGTACAACAACACATGAATGGCCTGCTAATTGGAGATTCTGTCTCATGTCTCTTTATTAATAGGAGAATTCAGGATTGGGCCACCTTTGTTTAGTTCATGTGCTATGTAAATTTACAGAATCATAGAATATGCTGAGCTGGAAGGGATACACAGGGATCATCCAAGTCCAATTCCTGGCCCTGCACAGGACATCACAAGAATCCCACCATGTGTCAGACAGTGTTTTCCAAACACTCCTGGAGCTCTGCCAGCCTTGGTGCTGTGCCCGCTGCCCTGGGGAGCCTGGTCAGTGCCTGGCCACCCCCCAGAGAAAGAACCTTTTCCCAATATCCAACCTAACCCTCCCCTGACACAACTCCAGGCCATTGCCTGGGGTCTGTCCCTGGTCCCCAGAGCAGAGATCAGTGCCTGCCCCTCCTCTGCCCCTCGAGAGGAACTTGCAGGTGCTGTCAGGTCTCCCTCAGTCTCCTCTTGGTCAGCTGAAGAAGCCAAGTGCCTTCATCTGCTCCTCATATGGCTTCCCCTCAAGGCCCTTCACCATCTTTGTAGTCTTTTTTGGATGCACTCTAAAAGCTTTATGTCTTTATTATATTGTAGCACACAAAACTTACCCCAGACTCGGGGTGAGGCCACCCCAGTGCAGAGAAGAGCAGGACAATCCCCTCCCATGCCCAGCCAGGGATGCTTTGCCTGGGCAGGGTTGTCCCTTCTGGCTCCAGGGCACATCCCTTATGAGAATCCCTTACTGGTTTCAGCCAGAAAGTAGCAGAGCTGCACTGGAGTTTAATGAATTTCTGATGTTCACCAACCCACACAAAACATGCGTGCAACCACTTACCTGCTGCCTGCAGGCATTGACAGTGTCAGGGATTTTATCAACCCCCAAAAAAGGACACAGGAGTTCCAATGTGGTGAACAGAGGGAGAGAGGCAACTCCTTGACCTGCTTTCTACTTCCTCGGTTGATATGTAGTTAACCTTCATCACTGCAAGGATGCAGTGCTGGCATTTTGTCCAGCAGGACACCTCCCTTTAAAAGCTGCCTGTTGCCAGTCTGTGGAGTCACTCTGCAGCAGATGCAGAGTAACTCACATTTGCCTACGTGTAAAGTTATGAAATGACTCTCAGCCAAAATGACTCACAGTAAAATTTACTTCAAAAGGAACCTGTGGAGGTCTATTTCAAGCAGGTCTAACTTCAAAGCTAAACCAAGGTGGTCAGTGCCTGGTCCAGTTATGTTTTAAATATCTCAAAACTAAGGAGATACATCTCAAATTTTACATCTGTTTAATTTTGTTTCTTTTTAAGGAGAGAACAAGGTCATTTTATGCCATCCTGATCATGAATATCTACTTAAATATGAGCCAGTAGCACACTGGAGACAAAGAAGATATACTTGCACAATAGTTCTGCAAGGATGTTAAATTTCCTGGTTGATACCTTCCAAGACTGCAGGACTGGCTTGGATTGGCTTTCAGAGTACCAGTAAACAGTTCTAATTTCTACCCCTATTTGTAGCAATGTTTTCGTTATCAAAATTAGATGCAATCAGATACAGTCTCTGAGGTGAAGAAGGGAAACAGATTTGCGAGGCATCATCATCTACTGTGCTTTGTCACACCAGGAGGGAAGTAGGAAGAGTGAGTGATAAGAAATTTATATCTTGTATTTTATTACTCATCTGAAGTCTTCAATTATTAGTGCTGCACTAATGAAGTCTTTTTGGACTGTCTGACAGATCTTATGATAAACTCCTTAACAAAACAATAAAACTGGGAGGATGTCAATTGGCTAATTAGCTGATAATCAATATCTAGCTGCTGTGACGAGATGGCAGACAGATATCAGGCTCTGCTCAAGGCTGGGTACTTCGTTGGTTCAAGTTTCAGGGAAGATGCTGCCAAAACAATAATAATTGCATTGTATGACAGGATTTAGGATAAAGCAATAGCAGCCTAATAGTGACATTAATCTAAACGGAGTATGTAGAAATATTTTCTCCCACACAAATCATTATGAAACCATTGATGCTAGAAATTTGAATTTTTTCCAGAGATGGGCATTAGACAGGGAAGATATGAAACACCCTGGGTAGAACTTTAAATTCCTAAATCTCCAAGGAGCCAGGGATATCAGCCCACATTATATTAAACATTTAATTATAACTCCATAGATACAAAGCTACTCCTTTACAATGCCTGAAGTTAAGAGAGATGAATCTCACTGTGATTAACTGCACCGTGAACATCAGTGATAAACAGGGAGTCTTTTTGCATGGCAGACTCCATGGTACAAGTTATATTTTGCTTACTGATAACAACTGGAACTTTGTTTAGTGAAATTCAGCTTATTCCAAATGTAACTTGGAGATAGGCAAAGGTGAGCACCATTTGCCCACAGAATTGTGGAATCATAGAATGATTAAAAATCATCTCATTCCACCCCCTGCCATGGGCAGGGACACCTCCCACCAGCCCAGGTCACTCAGAGCCCCATCCAACCTGCCCTTGGAC
>JAWWEW010000041.1:55789231-55834493 GCA_035583185.1 Anabacerthia variegaticeps | reverse complement strand
GGGCAGGAACTGATGCCCAGCAAGTCCCACCTGGACAGCAGCAAGAACTTCTTTGCTGGGCAGTGACCCAGCCCTGAGCAGATTGCCCAGAGAGGCTGTGGAGTCTCCTCCCTGGGGATATTCCAGACCCGTCTGGACACAACCCTGTGCCACGTGCTCTGGGATGGCCCTGCTGGGGCAGGAGGTGGCACCAGATGCTCCACTGTGGTCCCTTCCAGCCTGACCCATCCTGGGATTCTGTGAGCTGGTTTCCCTCCAGAGGTGTCTGCCTCCCTCTGATGAACCCTCAAATTGCTCTTCTTGAATGAGCTGATTATTTGAATGCTTTACAGTTGTGGCAAAAATCTATTGCAACAAATAGGGGCTCAAATTCCCAAAAGGCAACTCCCTTTGTCAATTGCAGGTATCTTCATCAGCTTTGTTATATCCTAATGTATAAGAAATTCGTAAAACTGACATTGAAGACTTGGCCTCTTGTACAGAGGCTGTGGAGCACAGATGTTTCCAGAGAACGAAAGCTTGCAGTCTCCTATGAGATGGTATGAACATCTTCCATCCCAAAGAAGGTGTAACAGAATCAGAGGAGGTGATACTTGTATGTGCTTCAGTGGCTGGTTGAAGCTGTGTAAATGATATTGGTGTGAATACCCACCTTGTGTGAGAAAGGCAAGGGCTTTCCAGCACTGCTAAAGCAAGCTCATTGCAGAGCTAGGGGGGAAAAGGAAGTTTGGCATGGCAGGCCTGATCTGGTTGCTGGATTGTTATCACCTCTCTTCCACCTGATGTCTCCCCATGTGTTTCTGGGGAAGAGAAAGAGCCATTTGCAGTGGAGCACACTAAGGTGTTCTGCCTGCATTGCCAGAGGAGTTGCTTTTGATTTTTTTATTAATTACATGGGTTGAGTGACTGCTTCAGATGCAACGGCATGGCACTGGTGTGCTGTGAGACACACGGGCCCAGGAGAGAGGTGTGAGCTGGCCTCAGCTGGTGTCCCTGAGGTCAGACCAACCACACCTGCCCGGAGCAGCTGAGCGAGCCTGTCTCATGTGTGCAAAGCTAAGCTGTTTGCCCAAAGGGCAGCCTCAGCCAGGCTGAAGGACTTGCTTTGGGAGGAGATGGATGGTTCTGGTCTTCCCGTGTTGGTTTTGCAGTGTTTGCATTAGCTTGCTGATGTGGTCTTGAGCAAAGGGAAAACCAAGGCTTCCCTGACGACTCCAGGGGTGCCTGTGTTCTTTAACAACCCTAGGCAGGGAATGCTGGCTTCCCACGGTGAGAGTTTCCTGGAGGTAGTACCCGGCCAGCTTCCCAGGGTCACCGAGCCCTCTGACTCTTCTGCATTGTCAGAACAAGACTCAGATGGTCTCTGTTCCCTCGAGTTACGGCACCAAATCTACAGCCAGGGAAAGGCAGCATAACTCTGCCTTGCTGCCTTCTCCTCTTTGGAGCTCCAGCCCTGAGGATTTGTTTATCAGCTCTCCAGCATGCCGTGTTCCAGTATGAGAATTCAGCGTGTTACAATGCTAAGGAGAATGACGTTTTAAATTTAGAAGACACCTCCTTTTGGCGTGTGGGAAGACGGGCTTTGCTGGGCGCTGAGGCGCACAATGAGGCTGTTATCGAACATTCCCATGCTGGTGGCAATGAGAAGCAGCACAGCTTTAAAATCAGCTTAAACCAGTCTGCTTTCAAAGTCTTTACAGGGGCATTTTGCATTTGCTGTCTCAAGTGACAAAGTGAGTCCCCAGGGTCATATTTTCTCCAGAGCCACATCAGTTTATATCTGCTGACTTGGAGTGCTTATTCTACCAAGTGTGCCAGATTTGCTGCCCTGTTTTGCAGTAAATATCTCAAGGCTCAAGCGGTGCCTGCAGCAATGAATGGTAACAGGGCTTGGATACACCAGTGACCGAGTGACAATGATCACTTTCTGGGGAAAGAAGGGCTTTTTGGATCCCCTCTATAGGAAGGGAGAGAAAGGGGAGGGAAGAACAGCGCATGAAGCTCCCCTGTTAGAGGAGCTGTGCAAGAGCTGGTGCAGAGGAGGATGAGTCACCTTCAGGCTTTGGCTTGGGTGGCAAGGGAAGCGCTCCCACCTCCAGAACGCCTCCTCCTTCTGCTTTGTCACTGCCTCTCTGGCTCAGGCTCTGCAGTGACCCTTGATGCTCTGTTCCGAGAGGGACAGTGGCAGTGCCAGGCGTGTGGGAAGAGCAGAGCAGGAAAGCAGAGCCCCTGCAGTGGGCATCTCACACTCCTGCCTTCTCCCTGGCTGTCAGAGGACTGGCCGTGGGGCTGTGGGCAGCGCTGGCTCTCATGTTTTATGTATAGTTACACCCACAGCGCTGGGGGAGGAAGCACCAGCAAACCAAAGCTTCTCCATTTCTTTACACTAGACTTTACTTGCTTACACTGGGTTCCACAGGGAGAAATTACCTTACAGAGCCCTCAGCAGAGAGCTTCAGACCCGTGGATTCCCAGTGCTGCCACCAATATACAGGACATGGGGCAGGAGAAGGGACATTTCTCTCTTCTTACTCGAACTGTGCTGCTTAGGCATCAAGTCTCAGTTAATTTTCTAGGCTGTTTCTTTTGTGAGTACAAAACCTGGGCACTGCTAACTGGTGATTCATGGCAGATCTGACAGGGATGGTGACTCACCCAGTAATGCTGGTTTGTCTCCACTTGGCTGTGGGTTTGCTGAAGACATCTAACTTTCAGGTGGGTAAACTTGGGTGAGATGAATCTTATCCCAGGAAGCAACCTGTGCTGCCATCTCTTTCCGTCCTCTGCAGACACCTCCAGTGCAAGGTGTGTGGGGACTTGTGGAGAAATGTGCTCTCCAGGATGGAGCAGCAGCTCTGAAATGAACACTGCCAAAGGTCAGGGGCTCTGCCCATGTACCTGTGGCCACCTATCAGAGCTGAAGTGGCAGCCTGGGGAATGTCAGGAGCAGAAAAACACCAGTCAGTGCTCAGTTTGTTTCTACCTGCAGAGATTCAATTACAGGCTGGGATCACAGCGGTTACTCTGAAATCCACACCAAAGATTTATTCATACACAAAGAAAATTTGCCTATCAGAGCAAAGCAGAGTGATCAGATAGGCAAGTCAACATGATAAACAATCCAAACCAAACCAAAACACCCCCATCATTATAAACTGCACTGTTGTTTTGGAAATACCCATCTCTTATGACTACTTTAGAATAAAAGAAGTATTTTTCCAATAGAATTAAGTATAGCCTTCATGCAAAGGCAAGGTACTTTTTTCAGACTACTACCACCAGGGAAGATGTCAGATGTGCTGTAGCTTCAAATCAAATGCACAAACATGCTAGATGTGAATATTTATGCCTAAATTTCTATTTATTCCTAAGCTGAAACTGGCTGGCTGGGTGTTTGTTCAGCAGACCCCAATCTAAGCAATATTATACAAGGGATCAGTCCACGAGTTTCAGAGAGGGCTGAGGAAAGCTGCTGTCCTGCATGAATGATGTAAGATTTGACTGTTAAGGGTTCTCTCTTATGAAACCCCTGAGCAGTTGCTTATTTGGGCTTCTTCTGCCATTGGCAGAAAGTTGTCTTCAGGAGCTGAAATTTAATATGCAGAAGCTTCTTTAAAATCATTATGCAGGTTTGTACTCACAGTACTGTTGTGTCACTGACAGATAATGTGGATTTTTCCAAATGTGCAGCACATTACAGGCCTCTAGTGGTAGAAATAAAAAGAATCTCCATTAGGATCCATCCTAACTGTAACAGTTCCTGATGGTACTTAATTCCAGGCTTAGTCAATTGCATAATGCTTTCTGTTTATAGATTTGGCCTGCTAGTGTGCTCACCTGAGGGAGATGGAAATGCTGCAGAGGTCAGAGATATCAGCGACAATTTTCTGCTAATCTGAAAAACAGGATGAGAAAGTAAACTAGGTTAAAAAAAAAAAAAAAAAGAGGAAATTACCTGGTGTATAGTCCTACTGTTGCTCAATGAAGGTCTCTTTGCAGCAGCCAAAAGAGGTAGAATGCTGTGAGCCTGGCAGGTTACAACCAAGCCACACCATATCTGCCTCACCACCACCACTTTTTCTGTCAGGGGTGTGTGCCTGGACCCTGCCAGAACATCTCAAAGCCTGGCTGGTAGCACCTCCCTGACAAATTCCCAAGTGTTAGTTGTCCAGCAGCATTCTCCTTTCAGCCCTTGGAAAGGAGCATTCCCTCCTGCCAGGCTGAGCTCATGGCATTTAACATTTTATTTGCTCAGCACAAATTTATTTATCTTGCACAAAGTACAAGGCAGTGACTATGCAATTCCCAGAGGGTTGATGAGTGATTTATTTTTAGTTTCCTAACTTGTTTTTAATTTTTTTTTATTTACAATTTTCCACTAATATTAATAATAATACTTTCAAACAAGGCTTCAGTTCTAGATAAATAAGATGTGAAATTATACCTCCTTAAGGCTGGACTTCTATACCATTTCCACTGCTTTCTTTATTTTTAAGCTTGAGTTCCAAAGTTGCTGAGAACTGCAGGTGAAGAACAGAATGAGAGATGATTTGAAGGATGTGAAGGTAGTGATTCCTGTGTCTTGGACAGTATTAAATGCAACGTAATCTTGAAACTTAGAGAGGATAGGAGGTGTGTGGGGAAATTAACTGAGAGCTGTGGGCTGTAGTGGGCTGGTCTGACATGGTCAGATTTAGGCTCTCCAACCATTAGTTCATGCTTCAATCTCAGCATTTTATTACATTTACATTGGTGACAGGAGTACTATATGTAAAAAAATAATGGTGGGAAGTGTCAGAAGTGATCAAAGTTAGATAAATTATTCCATCCTTTTTTCCACTTAGATGTTCCTTATTGGACAGAGGGTTCACTACTGGTCACTGCATTTTAGTGGAGAAGTAGGCTTCAAAAGAGATCAGCTGGAATGCCACATATCTGGGGAATAAAGAGCCATGGGGGAAAGCTTAAAGCCATCTCAGGTGACTGAGGGGGTGTGTAAGCAGAATCTGCATCAAAACCTCTGTGTGACCACAGGCCATGGAAGAAGTGGTGGCAGAAGAGAGTAAAATTCTGTGGAGGGAGGTATTCAAGTCAGGACATCATATTTGGAGGTGAATGAATTGCTATTAGAGGCATCATCTTTGGCTTAGATGTCTTTAGATCCTCTTGGGGATCTCTGCATCCTGCAGTAGGAGGAGAGGGAATTCCTGTTTTACTCTGGCTGATTTGCTGCCACCTTCACCAGGACAGTACTAGCCAGCAGCAGCAATGATATTAATGATATTTCTCATGAGCATACTGTCTTTATATGAAGATCTCTAAATGGAGGGGGAGTAGTTTTTTTTTTCTCTCCACTTTCTTTTCATAGAATCACAGCCTGGTTTGAGTTTAAAAGGCACCTTAAAGATCCTCTTGTTCCAACCCCCTGCCATGGGCAGGGACACCTTCCACTAGACCAGGTTGCTCAGAGCCCCATCCAGCCTGGCCTTGGACACTTGACCAGTGTTAATTTCTGTAAGAGCAATACATCAAATCCAGGCAAAGTCCTCCACAGTGAGGAAATCCCCACTCTGTCAGTGTGAAGGAAGGTATGTTGCCTCAGTAAAGAGTCCATGTCACTATGCCTTTTGATGTGAATTAACTGAAGGCAAAGTCTTCTATTTCACACAGGCCACGTATACACAGAGACTGAGGATGTACCATGGCAAAACTGAATCTTTTTTGCCATTGTAAATGTAAGGCAATTTGGGGGAGGTGTCAGCCTGTTCTCCAAACAGTAATTGCCTCAGAAGGACACAGATCAGAACATTCTGTACTACCTATTGGCTACACAATCCACCATTAGAATTTGGAAAGTCGAACTGCTCATTTTCTGGCTCCTATAAATATCTGCTCTATTTGGCTTCCAGATCACTGGGAGCAGATGTACCAGATCATTAAGGGAGCAAAGAGGATTTTGCATCCTCAATTTTTATTGCTACCATAAATACTTTGGTAGTCACTGTGTGGGGAATGGAACTCTGCAGAGCTTGCAATCTGCGTGTTAGACACGATCAAGTGCTTTGCAGACACGGGCAAGATGAATGCAGGAATAGACAAAATGGGAATAAAAAGTAAGGTGGTAAGAGTTGGGGAGACATCATGTCCTGTTTTGGCAGTTGCCTGCTGACCCCCACGTGTCAGGGATTCTCAGGCATAATCAGAGTGAAGGATCTGATGATAAAAAGGAGTGAGGCAGTGGCTTTACTAAGTTCTGTGGGGAGCTTTCTCCAGGTGTAGGGCTGAAAGAGAAGGCAATGAAATCATGGTACCATCACAGAGAGATTTAGGTAAGGAAAGACTAATTTAGTGGGGGCATCTTTGCACATTATTTTCTTTTGACAGCAGCATTTCAATTACAAGAGTATCCTCTTTCCTGTAGTGGGAGCCCCAGCCACTTGCAGGTGGCCTGCCCAACATCTGTGCACCATTTATCTCTCTCTTCAGCTTCAGAAGTGAAGTCTAATATGACTGGCTTGTTCAGTCAGCTAGGTGCAGAGCGAAGGAACACCAGAGGGTAGGGGAGAGGCAAGAATCCCTTCTCCAGGGGCAGTGGATGTGGAGTGGCAAGTTGTCTTATGCATTTTCCCTTCCATAGGAACAGCTGGTTGGAACTAATTTCTCAGTTCAGCGCTGTTTGTGGGTTTGTGTGGGAGTGAAATGGAAGAGGAAAATTCTCCAAAGGACCGAAGCATTCAAGTATTACCAAGAGAGAGATTTATAGAGATTTTGTATTCCCTTGATTTCAGATGGGAAGAGAGGGGTCATCATTCCAGACCAAACAGGCACATTATGTGGACACTGCACTAGTTGTATCAGGAATAAAATGTGTGTTCTGCCCATGGCTCAGGCATACTGGAAATGTCATGAGGTCTGGGTTTGGAGGTCCATATGCTGCTTATACCAGAAGCCTTGGACAATCTGGTTCATTCTGCTTTCTTTGTAGAGCTCTAGGACTAGAAAAATGTTCCTGGCATCCCTTGGATTGGGATTTCTCCCTCCAGTTTTACTGCCCTGATTCACAGTTCATCATCAGTGACTCCTGTTTCTCTGTCCAACCATTCCTGGGCCTTGGAATCACCAGTTCAGAACTGAGAATGTAAAGCTTGGTGAGATAACCCCCAATGGCTCATCACCTTCTCTTTTTTTTGACTTCTCATGTCTGTCCGAGATTTTAGCATAAAAACCTTGTCACCACCATGCCTAAGGATTGCAGTTTTTTTAATAAGAGGCTGCTATTGCCCAATTGGTCAAGACATATTTTTGAGCTCATTTCTGGGAGGTTTTTGAATGATATGTGGGATCAGCATTAAGTCACTTCTCCTTGCCAGTCACAGTGCAACTTGGAAAATAATACTGGTTCAAGACATGCTGAATGGACAGTATATTTTGAGATTAAAGTCAAAGGTTTTTTAGGATATTTTGGGAATGTATTTTGGGAGACAGGGCTACTTCAAGCTCCTACAGCCAAGACTGAAGCATGACCACAAAAGCACATAATGAGAGAAGGTTCTTATCTCAAAGAACTGGCCAAGTAAGTTGGCAAGACTAACAAAAGGTGCATACAGAAGCAAAGAGGACTCAGTTCAGATGCTTAGACATAGTTGGGTGCCTGGCACCACTGGAGGTGCCTTAAGATAGCTCTGAGATCCACCTGGAGCTCACAGATATGGCACAGAACTTGCAGAAATCCTTTGACTACCAGAATAGCAGGAGGTCAGGTGAGATCCTTAGGGCATCCTGAATGTCCATAGGTTCCTATGTGTGAGCAGCTGGACCAGTCCTTACAACTCCTCTAAGCACTGCAGAAGTTAATTAGATCTAGACACCTAAATTTAGGTGTTGTGGGAGATAATTCACACTTGAAATCACTTGCCCAAGGTCACAAAGGTAACAGCCTCAGAGCCAGAATCTGGTTTGCACCAAAATGGGTGGAATATGGTTGGTTTGGCTCCCCACCAACTGCAGGTCACCTTCACCACGCTCCTGGGAGAGAGGCAGGGTGTCCTTCTGCTTTACAGGTGTGGGAACTGTGGCATGGGCAGGCTGAATGGCATTTTTGAGGCCTCAGAGTAAACTTCATATATATTCTATATGGAAGAAAAATCTATGCTGGTAAAATTAACATTCTGTGGGTTTTTTCCAAGAGCTGCTGTGATCTTCCAGTCCTCTGCATAGAGACAGACTGCTCAGGACCTCTGCCAAATCTTTCTTCCTGTAATCTGTTCTAAACTTTCCAAACTTTTCTGTGCAATTGCTTGCATGATGCATAAGTGAGGCAATTGAGAAACAGAATCCCTGTGCCAGAAGGAGGCTCCTTCCTTCCACTGCTTTCACTGTGCATCTTAAGGACTTGTGTTTGCTCTAAATAGATGTGAGTTGGACTTTGTCATGCATAAGAGCTTTGTGGACTAGACCAAAATATTCTGAAAAGTTTGGTTAGGTTTTGAGAGGGCTTTGGTGGTGGTTGACTGTCACCTGAAATCACTGTATTTCTGCAGAAACATATAGAAGCTGGTAATTGCATATTAGCAAAGCAACGGTAGTCAGTCAGTTACTATTCTGCAGGAAATTCTATTGCTGTAAAAACATCTATTATTGTGTTACCTCTTTTTGAGAGAGTACTCATAAAACCAGCTGTCATTTATTTCTGTTGTTGGCAATTGAAAGCTGATGTGATGGTTAAAATTGAGTAGGGGATATTAGACAAACCTCCCTTGACAAATGTGCTCACGAAAATGCCATTGCAGAAGTTCAGAGCTTTCCCTGGAGGACAGCCTTGCCAAGGAGCAAGGCAGTGCTTCATCTGCTGGTAGTGTTGGCAGTCTGATGCTGTCCTTGAATTTCTCATGACTAGGAGGTACATTATGCCATGAGTGGCTATAGACCTTGTTTAGCAAGAGTGCAGATGTAGATACAAGCTGAAAAGATTTGTGGGGTTTTCACCTTCCTTCCTGTTCTGTGGCATCTGCAGCTCTGACATTTACATGTTGTTAAAGCCAGATTCATACAGAGATTACTAGTAATTCTAAATTTCTGCACATCAATATGAATATCTCCTTGCATAAAACACTTGAGAGGTTTGGTTCAGTTAAATTGCATAGGAAGTGAATTTGCTGCCATTCAGGTTTTCCAAAGGCCAGGTATATGCAGGTTTTAGAAGGCAGTGGGACACTTCAAAAGTTTAAATATGTACTGATAGTTAAGGTTGTGGTGCCTTAACTAGTTAGATATTCTTGTTGCTTATTAGTATTGTATACACACACCTTACACTTTTATACCACTGTGGGAAAAAACTCATAAATGGGATATTTGCTCCAAGACTGTCCTGCCCTGTAGGTCTTGGCCTGGATTCAGTGGATAACTGCAATAATAACATGCTAATGGGTTAAAGACTGAAAAAGTAAAAAATGATGTCTTAAATTTGCTGTAACAGTGTGATTAACAGCAAGAAGCAGTTCTCATTTTTCGAGCAGTATTTTATGTATTAGATGAAACTTTTTAGGTGGGTAAGGAATTTTGATCTATGAGAGTTAGTTAATCACTCTATGATTCCACAATTCTATGGCCAAATTGTGTTCACATCTCCAAATTAAAAGATCATCTTTAGGGTCCCTTCAAACCCAGGCCATTTCATGTTTCTATAATCTGCCAAATCTCTGTCTTTCTCCAGTGTTGAAAGAGGTCTGTTTTGCTAAGTTTTTGCTTTTAGTACAGTTTTGGTTGAAAGCAGCAGCAAACAGGACCAAACAGCAAAATCTGCATCGTCTAGAAGCCCTTGAAATTCTTTTACTATTATTGATTATGATTTCGTGATAATGATTTTGTGGCAAACACCTAAATAAATGCAGGACATAGCCAGGCTTTAAATTAGTTAAAATATGCCAACTTTTAAATCTCTGATGCGGTTTTCTGAGCTGTCACATACTGTGCACAATGGAGTCACTTATTACTATGGCTGTAATCCATGTTCCTGCAATTCCCTTTTTTCTTGACAAGTCACTGAATGAGAAACCCAATTCACTTTGGCATTCAGAGCTCTCCTAATACTATTCCAGTGAAGGAGCAATGCTTTTTTTTTTTCCTTCTGTTGAGTTTTTGCTGAAACTGAAAGCCCTGAGGCTTTTGTGTGTGGTCCCTGCAGTGCTGCCCTCATGGTTGTACTGACGTTCATCAAAGGGCACCCATTCCTGGGGTGTAAAAGTACCATGTTACTGGTGTCACCTCTCCATCTGCCAGCCAGGCTAGTGAACATCTGCAACAGCACCACTGGGAATACTTCAGGAACAGGGCAGGTTTTAAAAAATGAAATACGCTTCATGGTATTTAAAAAAAATAAAAATATCCAGCCTGTGTGAACAATAAAATACTTTGCCCCAAATGAAATTTGTGAGAATTCAACTGGTTTTTGGGTTTTTTTTCACCAAGAAGAAGTTTGACAGCAAAGTTTGTATCTGTAATTCTGAGTCTTATACATCAATATAAATAGCTCAACAAACATTACTTAAAGTTGCCAGATAGATGTAATAAAATACAGTCCCATCTACATATAATATACTCATAGAAAGGGCTAGTCTGATTTGTTATCCATCAAATCACACAGATAATCCCCAAAACTTTTTAAGAACTTGGGCACCAACACTATAGAAATGAAACCCGTTGGTTCATGAGCAATTAAAGAGCTTCAACTTTATAGGAAGCTCTGCAAAAAAGAAAAAAAAAGTATGTAAAGTTCACTATCATTGTCTCCCTGAACCTGAATCAACAAAACCTGGATGAGCTGTATGATACCAAAGGTCAGTCACACCTTCTAAATTGGATTGTGCTTCTGACCTCCTGACCCCCAGAATTCAAAACCTTCACCTTAATTCACCTTCCCCCAAAGTATCTATTTCAACTCTTTCACAGTTTCCACAAATCACGGGAATGCAGGAGTTGCACAGCACCATCAACAAGTGATGTGTTTCAAGGCAAAAATTCCACCACATGATATGCCTAATTCCCAAAGCTGCTTTCCAAAGCTAATCTTGGGTGTTTCACCCTTCAGGAGTGCATGTGATGTATCTGGTGACAGGCACAAGGCAATGGTGTGAGAAATGGGGCTACCCTCTCTTTGGTTTTGGAGTTCTGCTAACAAACTGTGCTCACTGGGAAAATTAAAGGACTTATCCACACCACAGGGGCAGGTTCACATCCAGTGACGAAGCAGAACCCCATCGCTTGGCTTTGAGCTCTTTCTTGGTGGGTCAGGGTTGAGTTCCAGGGAGCTGGTTCTGCCTTGGCACCTCCACATGGCACTGAATCACATCCACTGACTGGACCTGCTGCTGACCACAGCTCTCTGCATTTTGCTTTGATATGGTTGCTGGAGATCACAGAGGGAAAATCATGGTATCACTGTCAAACCCCTCCAAATATTTTCCTGTATCTTTGAAAACAATAAAGGTTTTCTCTTATCTTTAAAAACAGTTAATGTGACTCCCCCAGGGACAGAGGATGGATATGAGGGGGTGACTCCAGCTGAGTTTTCTCTGCCTTCCCTGAGTGAGTGAGAGTGAGTGTTCCAGTTGTCCTCTGCTCCCTCCTTTGGTGGTTTGGACATATTTTGAGCACACAAAAGGTTTGTTGACAGCCCCTTGTGACGGGCTGAAGGAGTGCCCCAAACAGACTAGTTTCCAGGCATGATCCTTCACCTTTTGCTGCTTGCAAAGCTGTCATGACGTGTCCTGGAGAAACCTGCAGAAGAAATGCTGGCCTGGTTCCCACTTGGCCAGGCTCCCAAGCGTGACACTAAAGGTCAGTGGGTCCCTCCTGTGGAAGCCCAGTCCTGTTCTGCATTCATTTCCCTCCTCTTTCCAGTCCCTTAATCTCATAAATCATGTGGGGAGAGGCAAGAGAGGGTGGGGGAGGAGTAGGTGATGTAACCTCTGCTCTGGCAAAGTTACGAGACAACTCCACAGTGCCTGCAGCTCACGGTGGGTTTTTGGTGGCTGTCACCGGGACACTTGAATAAGAAGCAAGAAGATGCATGCCCAAGAGGCATGAAGATCCACCAAGGCTGTGTGGGACCCAGCAGGTGATGTACTCACCTGTCTTGTGGAGAAGAAAGCTGAGCACAGCCTCTGCAGCTCCTTGTTTTGTTGCCTCTACGTGCACCTGGAGTGAGAGCACCAGCGACTGCATCCCGAGGACTCCCCTCAAGAACGGGATGCTCGAAGCCAGCTGAGCTCCTGGGGTAAGTCTGTTCCTTCTTCCTGGCTTTTCCTGATGGTCTGGGGGAAAGGAAAGGAAGTGGAGTGAGCTGGAATGCGTATGGATTATTTGAGGGCATGTAGCCGTATAAAATCCCTGCTGGATTGACTCTGAGCCAGCTGATAATCACTGACTAATCTCAAGTGCTGGCAGATTCTGCCTGGATTACAAGGGCATGTGTCTGTGTGTCAGGGGGTGTAGGAGACCTGCTGATCATCTCAGGGTGTGTGTCAGGGAAACCAAAAAGGGATTTGACTGCAGTGATGGACTGCAGGAGGGAAATTTGGCCAAGTGTGTGTCTGTCACCTCCATGTGCAGGTCCATGTTATAGTCTATGAGGAGTCAAAGGAGAAAATGTGCTTTTCCCAACACCAGCAGGAGATGAGACTGGGGGAACCTGGTCCTATCTATTATGAGATGTTGAAAGTAACTGCAGCAAAGTGTTTTCTAGGTGAACTTCCAAGTGCCATTGAAAATGTCTCCTTCCTAAAGGAAAGAAGGGAAGAGGAGGAGCATCATAATATATATGAGTATTCTACTTTAATATAATATATTGTAGAATATATACAAGATAAAACAAAGGCAATGTATAAGCTGCACCTCAGAAAGGCAAAGAACAAACATAGCTCTGTTAACACCTGGAGTTACAGCAGGACTGTATTAATGCCCAGTTGCCTTCTAGCATTAGGAATATCCAAGAATGCCTGCAGAAGGATGCAGTTATGCCACCTGTTGTGTGTCCTCATGTGGATGTTGTACCCAGAATGCTCTAGAAAAAATATTGTGTGACTGATTTAGGGTTAGGGTTAGGGTTAGGGTTAGGGTTACATGATACATGGTACATGAAGCTACTGGATCTGGTAGCTCACATGCAGCTACTCAGAGTATTTTTTAGAGGTGAAACATCAATGAAATGTCAAAATCTAGAAATTAAATAATAAAGTTTATTAGATAAATACAATCTGGAAGTTAAATAGCTAATTATTGCAGGGAGTTCTCTCATTCCTTTTTTAAAACTTATCTTTACTCCTGGTCTACAATTTCAGTTCTAGAAAGCAAACTATTTTCTTTCCATTAGCTCTAGTCCTGAGTCTTTGTCTAAGGAGCCTCCTTATTCAAGACCCAGTCAAGGTTAGGATAAATGGAGTTAATATGATCCCAGGGATACTAATTCTGATTTCTTTCCAGAACTTGTGATGGCTTCAACTTGGAAGAAAATTCAGGAATTCTACAACTGGGTTCTTGAAAGTGGAGGTAGGTAGAAATGCTGTTCAAAATAGGAATTTCTGCATAAATAGCATAATCAAGAACAAACCTAGAAGGAGCATGATCCTCCCAGGAGCCCACATTTTTTTTCACCAAGCAGATTTCTCCATGATCACAAACCTTCCTTAAGTCATGGAATATATCTTAGGGACACTGCAGCTGGGTCAGAGAAAGGAATGAAAGAATGGGTGATTTCCCCTGTCTCATCAGCTTTCTGTTCAAAGTGCCAGGGGCTCTGACAGTGCTCAGGATTCCCTGTTAGGTCCGGAATACTAAAGGAAGTGATTTTTTTAAAGTGCCTATTCATGTGTCATGGGAAAGCTTAGTAGACCAAAGAGTTAATATTTTGAGGTTTAAACTCTTTGTGATGCCAGTAAAATCTATTACCAAATGAAATATTGACAGAAACCACTCCTCAGTGCTTGACATTTGGCATTTTGCAGTGAGGAGACTTCAAATCTTCAATAGCTAGACGTTCTGCCAGTCCAATTTGGACCCAGAGGGCTCTGTGCAGTCCCTGGATGTGTGCTTTTCTTTCCAGATCCGAGGACAGACCCATGGCCACTGGTCTACTCTCCACTTCCAGTCACCCTTGTCTTTGCCTTCTACCTCCTTGTCGTGGCACTGGGGCCCATCTACATGCAGCAGCGGAGAGCCCTGGAGCTGCGGGGTCTGCTGCTGTCCTACAACCTATCCATGATGGCACTGTCAAGCTACATGTTTTACGAGGTGAGGAGACAGGGTTGGCTCCTGGTCAGGCACCAGGGTGGGGTCTGAAACCAGCACCACTTGGCTCAGCTTTTGCTGATGGACTTTAGTGAAGGGAGTGGGAGCTGACTGCGCCGTGTCCCTGTTTTGCCCCAGGAGGGGCAGCACTGCTCTGCTGTACCTCACTCCCTCCAGTTTCTCAATGTCATTCATAAAATTAGCATTGAAAGGCTCCTGAGTGAATGAGTTGAAAGCTGAGCTCTCCCCATTAGACACAGAATGTATGGAGGATGTGCAACCTCATTTTGTTTTGTGTCTGGCTGGTGAGGGGCCCATCTCTGAGAATGGGAAACACTGGTCTAGTGGGAGGTGTCCCTGCCCACAGCACAGGGGTTTGGGACCGTGTGATCTTTCAGGTCCCTTCTAACCCCTTAAAATTCTCTGATTCTATGATTTTCCAGTCCTCTTCAGGAGTCAATCCAAGCACACTGTGCCTTCCTGCTGCTGAGAGTGTTGAGGACATTGTTTTCTGCTTGTTCTCAATGCATGAGCCTTTCTCTGAGCCTTTGCCTTGTTTATGTAGGCCACCAAAAACTCTTTAAGGGAACGTGGCCAAGTAGGTTTCAAAAACATTTTGCTGTTGACAAATACGTCCTTTTCGTTTGTATCACAATTGTTACATGAACACAGATTTCTTTTTTTTTTATTTTGAGCAAATGTAATTCCATCTGAAGACCAGTGTGAAAGCTGATTGTCTGTGCTTGGTTGTTCAGTTTTACTAGTTACTTGGTCCAGTTTTTCCTTTTCCAGTTAATAGGCAAATGCAACCAACCAAAACAAAGCAGCATGGGATCTTTGCAAAGGAGAGCAATGTCTTTTCAGAGAGACTCCAGAGCCTAGAATTCACTATTCCTGCTGAAGTAATTTTGAGCACTCCAGGGGTTACATAAAGAGCTACAAATATGCCCAGACCAAATTTTCTTTTCAAGATTCCAACAAGGACATGAAGTACTTTGTTTTAGGTTTTTACTATTTGCTCAGCCGTATAAATTGCATGTATTTTCTGTCAGTGAGTATAT
Organism: Anabacerthia variegaticeps; assembly: GCA_035583185.1. NCBI lineage: Eukaryota > Metazoa > Chordata > Aves > Passeriformes > Furnariidae > Anabacerthia > Anabacerthia variegaticeps. The sequence continues at coordinate 55,819,149 of JAWWEW010000041.1, read as the reverse complement.
GATTGAGACCCCATTATTTTAGCATTAATATGTCCATCTTTTTGGAACTGATGGTGTTGAACAGAAAATTGATTTCTATTGCTTTTCCTTTATTTCAGTTTTTGGTAACTTCAGTCTTGGGCAACTACAGCTACCTGTGCCAGCCAGTGGATTACAGTCGGAGTGCACTGGGAATGCGGGTACAGTCTGCAGAAAGCTTGCCTTGGCCCCTGCCCTCCCATGGCTGTGCAGATTAATTTGCTCAAAAAGAGCAATTTGCATGCCTAAAAGAAGGCTTTTACTCCAGTTTGTTGCTTGCAAATATATTTCACTAAATTGTCTGCTTCAACTCTTGCATTTTGCTTTAGTTCTCTAAAATTAATCATCTAAGTTTGCTCTTTGATCACTGCAGAGAAGTTATCTTATTATCTGAAGATAGATGTTTATTACAGATATTTCAGATTACCCCTGAAATATATGTGACTCTTTGCATTGATCGTAAGGATTCTGGGTGATCACTTTCAGCAAGAAAACCAATTTTTATACCCTCAACTTTGCATGACATAAATCTTGCTCAACATTTCTTTTACCACAGGGATTTGGCTAAAATTATTCCTTGTTTGGTCATCACAGGGGGGTTGGGTCGCAGCACCTTCAGCTTTCCAAAATGCTGCCTGAGTTGGTTTGTTTTTTCAGTTTGAATTTGTAGCTGCTGTGCTTTGTTTCCAGATGCAACCAGGTTTTGAACAGATGCCAGCATGGATATTATCTTTTCATTCTGTCATATACATTCCGTCAGGCAAAACAAACAAAAAAGCAAAAACCAAAAGAACTCCTTAATTTCCCCCTTTCCCGAGTGGGCAGGGTTGGCATAGTGCATGGTTGGAAATGTGTTGATTTTGGGTGAAGCTCTAACCGCGCTGCCTTGTGCTGCCCAGCAGATGGCAAGAGTGTGTTGGTGGTTCTTCTTCTCCAAAGTCATCGAGCTGCTGGATACGGTAAGGAGGGCTCAGCTCCCTAAAGGGACTGGCCTGGAAACAACTCATTCCCTTGTCAGAAAGGGGCAGCGTGCCAAAAGTTAATGTCTTTGGCTGATCCTGTATTGATTTGCTCGATGCTTTTCAGTAAGCACTGATTTCGTGTGTGGTGCTCTGCCTGTTTGTGGGAATAAGGCTGATGCTGTTAGAGAAGAGGGCTCAGCTTCTGCAGGCTGCTTTTTGACAGTGTTTGGGCTGTAAGAGCCCAGCAGCACTGCTGGATATTATGCTGCAAGGCTTCCTCAAAAGCTTCTTTCCAGGAAGGAATCGCTGCTGCCTGGTTTGCCTGTCTCCATTCCAGTGGCTCCTCATCCTCCCTCCCCATCACCCAGCACAGTGCTCAGGGAGAGGCTTTAACCATGGCTATTGCCATGTGCTCCCCCAAAAATCTCAGCTGCTGTGCCACTGCCTGCCTGGCCATAGTGGTGTAATAGTGGTTATATGGGCAGTGAAGCAACTGCGAGTGGACAATGTGTCCTGGTGTCTTCGGTGCCACAGATTGTCCCCAAGATGTGCCCTAAAGGTTTGTGTCCCGTGTGAAATTGAAAGCTCACCTGAAGGAAGCGCCACTTTTTAACTTCAGGGCTCCTCCTAATTATAAATGAACTAACTAAATGACTCAGCTAACAAGGGGATGCCACCTCCCTGCTTGCTCAGCAGAAGAAAGCTGTGTCCTAGCCTAAAACTTCACAGTCTAGTGCTCTTTTGGGGACCACACACTGTGCGAAACGTGAATCAGCATCCAGAGCCCTCCTAGGCCCATTGCCAGGGGTTTGGCCCATCCTTTCTCTTTTTCCATCGGCAACAAAAGCAGCTTTTTGATAGTCCTAAGTCCATGAAAAGCAGATGCACTTTTTGTTATGTGTGTGTAGGTATGTGGATGCCGAAATACAGTGACCTGACACATTCCTCTGGCAAAACTGTTCCCTTTACTAATTCAGATTCCAGAAGGGTTTGGGCATTCAGCACAGCACTTTTTCTTTGGATCATCGTCTGGTATCAGTAAACATCTAACCTGTGTCGTGACGTAAACCAAACCCAAACAGCTGCAAATTGTGTGGAAGCTCAGTCAGAGTCTCAGATGTGCCCTCTTTGGACCTTGGGACCTGAATCCAAAGAGAAAAATCATTGCAGCTCTGTGAGAGAAATTCTGCTTTCCAGTTTCCCCCCATTCCAGATAATATAAGATCTATTGCACATGTTGAGTTTCACCAGTTTTTAACAACAGCAGAGCAAATGGTTTTGGGTTATTAACTACTTTTATAACTTTTTCTTGTGAAGTATTTAGACTAAACACATCAACTCAAGGTTTTCCTTTATCTGGCTTCTTTCAGGTTTTCTTCATTCTGCGCAAGAAACAAGAGCAAGTGACTTTCCTGCATGTGTACCATCATGGCACCATGCTTTTCAACTGGTGGTCAGGGGTCAAATATGTGCCTGGAGGACAAGGTATGTAAGAAACCTCGTGTTTCAGGGGGTTTTGGGGCTGCAGAGATAACATTAACTGTGCAGATGGGCTGACTGGCAGGTAGGAAGCTCACCTACTTCCAAAGGTGTGAAAAACAAGTGCATTTGAGATGATACCATCTGCTCAGCTCTTTGGGCTGTTTGCACTGCTATATTCACTGCCTCATCCAGAAGGGGAATGTGCCAACAGAACATGTCCAAACAGAAAAAACAGCCTCCTACACAAGGTCTCTGCATATCTCATCCCAGAGCAGCACTCCCCTGCTCCCCACTCAGGGGGCCTGGTGCAGCAGCCCAGGTTCTGGCTCTCTGTTTCATTCCCTGCTCTGATTGTGTCCCTATCTGGTCTGTGTCCAGAGGGCTTCTCCTTTTTGCTCCACTGGAAGAGAACCATCTGAGTACTAAGCCACTATAGGCAGGCCCTATACAAGATGCTGGGGTGTTCTTTTTTGGGAAGCCATTTCGGCCACATGGTATGAAATGCTTAGGTCAGAAGATCAAAATTTATCTCCTCTGCCTTTGAAGCTCTTCTCTGTCCCCAAACACTACATATGGGATGGATATATTTGGATGCCCTAACCCTGAAAGTGTCCAAGGGCAGATTGGACAGGGCTTTGAACAACCTGGTCTAGTGGAAGATGTCCCTACCCCTGGCAGGCGGTTGGAATGAGATGACCTTTAAAGCCCCTTCCAACCCAAACCATTCAATGGTTCTGTGATTCTCTGTGCTGAAAGCGGAAGGAAGAAGAGGGCATTGCTTCCAAGACAGAGCCTAGACTGAAGGTTCATGTGCAGGGTTGATGTGATGTATTTTGAAAGCATCATCATAGCAGCTGTGAGCTCTTCACAGGGTTAATCTTGGATGGGTAGTATGTCCTGTTCATCCTCACTTCTTCACTCCTCAGCCTTCTTTATTGGGATGCTAAACTCCTTTGTCCACATCTTCATGTACGGCTACTACGCCCTGGCCAGCCTGGGACCACGGATGCACCATTACCTGTGGTGGAAGCGTTACCTGACCATCCTGCAGCTGGTAATTAGTCCCATGCGTTCATCTCTGCCTTTCCCTCGTCGGGTGTGATGGCCCCTGCTCGAGTCTTTGTTTGCTGCCCACAGAAATCACCGTGTCCTTAGGTGTCCTCATGTACCACTGCTCAGAATTCCAGAAAGCTAGCAAGAGCCCTTCAGTGACCATATAAGTCCCATCTTTGGGAAGGAGAGAAAAAAAAGTTAACCCTGTAGTCTTTCAATTAGATTTCTCCCTTTTACGTTTCCTCTCTGAAGCCCTGAAAGCACAGCTTGATTTTGGGAGATGTGGGGCTGTAACTTGGGGAAACTGGATTTTCAGTAGGGGGGGAGATGGGGAAGCTTTCATCCAGTTTCTTCAAAAAGGAACAGTATGTCTGACTGCAGGCAAACAGGTGAGTCGAAATTTGATGTGTGAGTTTGACTCATGCAGAGAATCCCTTTGGATTTTCTTTCCCTCATGGCTGAAGAGGTGACAAATCCTGAAAACTCTCTGTTTTTTTCAAAGATACAGCATGTATGCAATGTTCCAGACAAGGACAGTAATTGTAGGGGAGTTATTTCCACACAAAGAGATGTTATGTAAACAAAAAGTAAGCAATTACAGGAGAAGATGAAGAGGATATATATATATATATATATATATATATATGTAACTGATGCAGTGAAGGCTGGTCCAGAGTTCTGAATGGCAAAGCAGAACAAGAAAGCATTGCATGAAATGAAAAGGTATTTGCAACACAAATTATAGCACAGGAAATAGATTTTTATTTAGCATCCTTTTGGTAGGTAGAACTCATTGCTTTAGGTATTGAGACAGGTGACAATAATATATAAAAAATAAGATTGATGTTTAAATGAATAAGGGTAGTATCTGTAGTTTCTCTCTGTAAGCTAAAATGCAAATCAAAATCATCATGACTATAATAATCTGATTACCACAGGGGAGGAGGAACCTCCCACCTCCAGTCTCTGTATTCCAAGATCTCAGTTACTGGCCCATGGCAGAGAAGTGGCACAAGGGCAGGGATCTGCTCCTAGGCAGGAGAGGCTGGATTCCAAACCTGCTCCCTGCAGGAGTGGACAAGCCTCAATATTTGATGGACACCTGACACCTTTCCATGTGGGGAAAGCACTGTTGGGCTTGAAAGGCAAGTTTTTCAGGGATATCAGGAGAGGCAAGCAGGTGAAGCTCTGGGTTGAGGGCACTACTGGTATGGTGTCATGGCCCTAATGCTCTGTTGAGGTATATCTCACGTAGGTTCCCTAATCTGGCTGCTTCTTTTTTCCCCCTCTTGCAGTGCCAGTTTGTGGCCATTGCTGCTCATTCCTCCTACAACCTCTTCACAGAATGCCCATTCCCTGATGGCTTCAACACTGCAGTCTTCCTCTACATCCTCAGCCTCATGGCTCTCTTCCTACACTTCTACTATCGGACCTACATTAGGGGAAAGCAGGAGAAGCTAACTTAAAGGAAATCAAAGAGGACAGTCTGATGGAATTGCTCATTCTCTGCTGCTTGTAACGTGGTTCCATGATGAAAATGTATTTTGAGGAGTGTGTGTGAGGCTCACGTCTTGCCTTCAAACACCTCAAGCTGGGGAGAGAAAAGGAATGAGAAAGCCAGGGATTAAGGAATTGAGGAGCACACTTAACTGAGCTGAGGCAAAGCCGAGACAAGTAGTCACCAGCACGGCAGGCTTTATGAAATTAACACAAGGAGGTCTTTTCCCCTTCCATCAGTTTCCAAGGTCTAACATCCAACCAGGACTCTCTTGTCTTATTTCTTAGGCTGTAGAGGGTTTCTTTGCACTAATATAACTATGTCAGCTTGCTGCTCTACATCTGGCAGGGCCAAATGCCTCAGCCTGGTCCAAGCAATGTACAAGTAGCCAGGAACTGACTGGGACTGCAGGATGCACTCACCTATACGCTGCATCCCAAGGCTCCTGCTAGGGCTGGGGTGAATTCCAGCTATAGGGCCCTGATGGTTTAACCTGATACTAGCATGACAGTGAAGGAGCCTGGACATTAAGTTGCCTGGCTGGACAAGAGTCTTCCCTGTCCTGAAGTGAAAAAAGCCATTATTAGCACTTTCATCCTGAGGAAATAATGCAGGAAGAACCACCATGTACCATTTTCTGGGATGCTTATTTGCCTTTGGTTGCTCTCATAACAATAGAGAACTCTTAATGCATGAAAACTACTTGATATTGCTCCTTACAGATGCCATAATTTTACTAGAAAGAATAGCTTGAGGTTCCCTCTTCATAATTTTTTCCCTCCAATTTTTTACTATTTTTAATAGTATTATTTTTAAATTTTGCTTCTCATCAAAGATAAAGAGTTTAACAGCACCATAAGCAACCACCTCTGCTACCTAATTGTGTAAGTACTAATACAAAATGTATAAAGTCCCCATTCCTTTGGTTTGAGTAGTCTTTCTTCTGATTGTCACTGGTCAGTATGGAAAGCAGGGCAAGGCTTATTTTACATCTGTGCTAGTTGGTTTTCTTCCTGTCAAATATTTTTCCCATGCTAATTACTAAGTGCATGGTAATTTTTTTGCATGCTAGAATTCTACTTTTGTTAGAATTTTAAGCAGCAAACCTCTGGGTGGGTCCTTCATCCTTCCCTTTGGTTGGAAAGGCAGAAAAAAAAGACCTGCAGTGTATCTAACATACTGTACTCATGCTGAGGGTTTCCCCTGGGGCCTCTCCAGTGTTGAAGACTTAGTGCAAATAAAGCTGTTTGATTACTCCTGTCCACTTAATGATTCCCTTAAAGCCCTCTCCTGCTTAAACCATCCGTACATTTGGCCCTCTAAATTCAAGGCAGAGCATAATTTCCTGCAGCTGGCTGAATTATCTGTGCTTACAAAGCTCTTTTTCCTATATATGAGAGGATCATGAGTAGGTCTCAACCACAGCTTCCCCTCAGGTAAACTTTTTTGGATTGCAGTTGCTAATTTCAAGGGCTTCACTAATAATTTTGTGCCAGAGTAGGCATCACATATTGTGATTTCCCTTGATTCATTCATAATCCACAACTGCTTAAAAAATTAGAAACGAGCAGGAAATTTGAATGAGATTATTCAGTGCTTTTGCAAATCCATTCCTTCTTAAAATATATAAATGTGCAAACATGCCATCTAGCTTTTCTTTAAAGCAGCCTGTGCAGCTTAACTTGTGTCTCTGTATGACAGAGATATGCAATGGATTCTGGAGCGTGACTGGCCTCATGGCTGCTAAAAAACCCACAAAAGTGAGAATTTGTCACTCAAAAACTTGAAATAAGTGACTAGTCATCTAAATCAGACACCACTGTCCCATAGTATTTGTCCTACACGTGCAACCTTTGATCTGCTCTTCCTCTCCTGCTCCCTCACAGCCTCAATGAGTGGCCTGATCTTGCAGTTTTGAATTGATAAGAGCTTTCTGTCAGTGTGACTTGGATGGCATAGGATCAAAATGAAGTATTTCCAGTGCACTGATAAGGAGGGATTAAGTTTGCCCAGAAACACCATGCTTTCCACACAGGAATAGACATTGGTGTGGAGTACAACCATTACAGGAGCACTGACACAAGCAAAACTCACTTGTGAGAGTATGTGCACTAGCAGTGAAGATAAAATTGGATTGGTTTGTCTGAGTGACTCTGCAGGTCTTGAGAGTTTATTCCCTCAGACTCCACTTACTTGTCTTCATGCTGGTTTAAATTGGGTTATCACACTTGGAACAAAAGCAAAAACCTGAGAGCACAGGTTTGTGCCCCCGGAATTCAACAGAAAATAAAGGCACAGAATGGGATTTCCCCTCTAAGATCAAGTCCCTGGAGTTAAAGATTACAGCAGAGCCAAGCACTGGAAGTCAAAAGGGCTGGAAATTATAAATTGCGAGTTTGGATGGCTCATGCTGTCTGGCAGAGTCCAAAGCTTTGAGGATGAATTGAAAATATCCTGTCACAGCTGGATTTGTAAAAAACTCTGGGCCAAATGCTGATTCCACCAGTATCGGTGGCAAAGCCTGCAGAATTCTCTGGAAACGAGCTGGCACAGCTGTATGAAAAACAACACCCTCAGCTCCAAGGCCTGGCTTGCTGTGAGCAGGCTGGGGGGTTATTCAGATTAACTGATGACTTTTAAGGGCATGGTTGTGTGTAAGTGTCCCCCTTATAAAATGTGGGTCATTCTACATTCTTAGAGTAGTTTACCTGGACAAGATGTAAAGCATAACGAAAGTAGTCTGTTTCAATGAGTAAGCTTGATATCTGGTAGTGCTGAGCATCTTTCCTGCTGTTCCAGTCAATGTAAATTATGGATGTTCTGATCAAATTACTTTTGAATTAACCAGACCATTTACTCAATGCTTACTTTCGGTCTGAAGATAAATGAGAGGGATTCTCATTTTAATCAAAACAAAATACAGAAAAGAAAATCAATTACTATTTAATGTTTTTTCCATCCCTGTGTGATGGAAAGTTTCCAGAGGAACTTGGGCTTAAAATTGCAAAGCAATATAAAAGGCAGGAACGTGGTTGGGTTTCAGCTACTGGATTTTTTTATATACTATCAGAAAATATGTCTCTGTTGGTTGTTTTTTTTTTTAAAAAGGCAAAATAACTACTCTAAACAATTAATCTAGCAAAAGCAGAATGCAGCAGATTGTTTTGTACAAAAAAATCAAAATCTGTTGATATAGATGTAAAACATCTACAAGCCAACAACCCTATATATAGAACAGTGTGAATTTGCTGAATTCATTAATGAATAATTTGGAGGATTAGGGGCTTGATAGATGGAGTGCTCACATCCAGATGTTTACTGTGATTTTTCAATGGCCTTGTACTTAATCCTGCTGAACAGGAAATACGAGCCTTTCCCCTGGGGTCTCTCCTGGGGACTGTGGCAGTCTCTCTCTCTGGCCTGAATCGTCTCAACACGGGATCAGGCTGCTGGGGAATTAACCAAGTGGCGGGGCCACGGATTTGCCTTTAACCCCTTCAGTTTCTTCTCGGCTTCACATGACCTCCTCACCATCTGCCACAATTATTTAGTCAACACCCGGAGAAAACAAAACAAGGAGTCACCTCATGTGGCACATTTTTGGGGTCCCTGTCACCACGAAATATGCTGAAGGAGACACACAGAGTCCCACTGTCACGGAGGAGGAGGGCTGTGGGCAGACTGAGCCTCAAGAGACTGCTGTGCATCTCTCCACATCCCAGCATTTTATAGTTATTTTTGTGATGCTGCAACTCACTATCAGCGATAGGGATGGTCCAAGAGTGAGTATTCCTGGAGACTGGTTGTCCCTAAGGTGTCCTTAGCCAGGTGCACCAGAGGGTGTGTAGGGTGTGTGTCTGTGTGTTTGGGTGTGGGTAGGTAGAATCATAGAATACTAGAATGGCCTGGGTTGGAAGGGACCTTAAAGATTACCTCATTCCAACCCCCTGCCATGGGCAGGGGCACCTTGCACTATCTCAGGTTGCTCAGAGCACCATCCAACCTGGTCTTGAACACTTCCAGGGATGGGGCAGCCACAGCTCCTCTAGGCAAACTGTTCCACAGGCACGTATTTTTCATGTCCCTAACATGATGGCTCTGCTGGGCATAAGGGTGTGATCCTTGTTTTTTGCCCATGGAAGAGTTGGTAGGGAAGAGTTGTGGATACAGCCTGCTTTTGGGTGAAAGAATCTCTAGCTAGGACAGTGTTTCTTCTGCAAAACTTGTATGACCCTCTCCTAGGTGTTAGTTGGTAAAGGATTGGATTTAGGCAGCCCCTTGATGCTGCCTAACCAGGTGAGTCCCACTTGTCCACCCTCGGGAGAAAACCTGCAAATGTCACTATGGGATAAGTCCCTGATGGTGCCACATGGAAAATATGTGGGGAAAAAAGCGACATCCCAGGCAGGGGACAGGACAACAGGTGTTACAACTGGATTAGAAGATCTGAGTGGCAGTGGGAGGTTGAGAGAATGCTCAGTTGTGGTGTGGATGTGCTGGAGGGTACGGGACCGATTTCATGTGTGCATGTACTCAGGCTACAAATATTTTTGGCTAAATTACAAGTATGGGGACAAATAACTTCTTTGTCAGGGACTGCCTGGCTAAAACATTGACAGCACATCTCAGCACTTGATATGTCTCCCTATTCTGAATATCATCCTTTCTCTCTAGTGCCTTGGCTTTGTGCTGGTAGGAACTGCTCTTCAAGAAAGAGTTTGGAGTCTTCACACCAAACCCAAAAATGAAGGATAATAAATAAAAATTGTCCTTTAAAATTCCCTGCTTGGAGCAGATGTTTCTTCCTCTTTAACATCATCCTCCCACTTCCTCTTCACCCTTTTCTCCCCTCTGTCTTTGTACCCACATCTGCAGATACCATAGTCGGTTCTCAGAACTGGTAAAGCTGCAAAGAAAGTTACTCAAATGCTATACAAGCAGCTGTACTTCTCTGAGATACCAATTAATAATGTACATTTTCTTCACAGGGTTTTCTGTGAGGCTTTCATCCAAATGAATTTGGGCAAGTCTTTCTCTGCACTTTAACATAATCCCATCTGCCTGCAAATTCAGAATGTGAGCACTGCAACACAATATTTAGAAAGGCTAGAAACTTGGGTTTGAGGGGAGAATTTGAATTCAGGCAGAATGGATACAACCATCTGAGAGGCAGCAAGTTTACCAGCGCTCTGTGCACTTTATTCTGCTCTGTGTGGTGCCCACCATCACAGGAATGTTTTCTCTTGAAATATTATTATTCCTGAGGCAATGCTTGGGGGGAGAATCCCCATTAAAGGACCTGACAGAGCTGGAAAACCAGAGTAATTTTCCAGTATGGAAGCCCATCTCTGGTTATAATCCCTGATATGCCTTGGTAACAGATCAGCCACTGCTTGTTGGGGTGCACAGGTGTGTCTGTATTTTTTGTGGATTTTGCTAGTCCCAAGGGGTGTTATACCACATTTTGCAGGTTTGATACATTATTCCATTAAAGAGCTGTAAATCAGAGGGCCAGTCTTTTCAAAGGGCTGCTCTAGAAAACGGATCCGTAATTTTGCTCCCAGGAATTACTTGTGTGAGTAAAGTGGTCCTTTACTTCCCTGGCACAGTGGCAAAACAGGTCAGTGAGTCTGTGGTCAGTTCTCAGAGGTAAATTACTGAGCACGGATAAATCATCACTTGCAGAAACCATATAACACAATTATGGTTTTCTATTTTGTCACTGCCTTTAATATCTTTGGGCATATTTTATACACAGAGGTAGTGTTTTAAATGAAGGGAAAACCACTACTCACAGTGAGCCTATGTAAACTACTATGGAGCTATGAATACTACTGTAAGGATTCAGGAAAAATGTCACTGTAGTGATGCCAGCTGGAAGGCAAAATGGTTTTTCACTTTGCATTTATACTCGATTTTGTTAGAAACCCAGAAACTCCACAAGAGTGGAGTGATACATATATACATATAGGTTCTAATCCTACAGTATTTATATACATATTTAGTATATTCACCTGTAGACCTTGAATAGAATGAATGATTTCATGGTTTGAATATAGAAATTAAGATCTTAGCATGGATTTTATTACTGAACTGTAATTGAAATCATCGTGCAAAGCTGTGATTCCTTTTCTCTAATAAAATGTGAATCTACTGAAACGTTTCAGACTCGGATGTGGGTTTGAGAATGCATCAGATGGAAAGAATAGCCCCGTTTGCAAATGCTCACATGAAGGCAACCTGGTAGAAATGTTGCCTGCTGGCTTGGGAAGCACCTTTTGGAGCTGCACTAATTCCATGAGAAACTGGGGGGAGGAGGAGAGGGGGAGAGCAACCGCAAAGCTAAATAAAAACACCCAATCCTTTCCTTTGTTCTCATTTCACTGAGGAAACCGGGGGACGCGGGGGGGACATACGCCGAGAGGCACCGGGAATCCCCGGGGCTTTCGGTTCTGGTTTTCATTATAGGTGAAGCGGGGCTTTGCAGCCAGAGCCCTCGCTGAGCGCAATCCCTTCAGCGAGCAAATCCACGCGTGGGGGCCGCTCCGTAATCCCCCGGCCGCGGCGTGGGCGAGGGCTTGGGGAGCGGAGGGAGGGCTCGGCACCCCTTTCCCCGGGCACAGGCACCCGCGGAGGTCCTGCCCGCCTCCCCGCACCTCCGGAGCGCTCCCCGCGCCGCCAATCGCCCGCGGCGGCACCTGTGGGCATCCCCGCGGCACCCGTGGGCATCCCCGCGGCACCTGTGGGCATCCCCGTGGCACCTGTGGGTATCCCCACGGCACCCGTGAGCATCCCCGCGGCACCTGTGGGTATCCCCACGGCACCCGTGAGCATCCCCGCGGCACCTGTGGGTATCCCCACGGCACCCGTGGGCATCCCCCTCGGGCTGGTACCCGGGTGCCGGAGCGCATCCCCGGCCGGGGCGGGGCGGGGCGGGGATGCACGGCATCCCGGCTCCCCCGGGGGATGCTGCCGCTGCCGCTGCCGCTGCCGCTGCCGCTGCCGGCGCGGGGGGCGCGGAGCAGGAGGGATCCTCTTTGACGTCAAGCGACCATATAATATAATGATCGCTCGTTCATATCCGGGTCCCCGGGCGGCTCCCCCGGGCCGCGCTCGGCCGCGCTCGGCCGCGCAGTGAGGGGAGGGGGGTCGGGCAAGGCAGGGCAAGGCAGGGCAAGGCAGGGCAGGGCAGCGCGGCCGCCCGGAGGTGGCAGGCGGCGGCGGAGGCGGCGGCAGCGGGGCCGGCGAGCGCAGCATGCCCGCCGCCTCAGACGCTCCTGCCTCCCGACGCCGCTGCTGCTGCTGCCGCTGCTGCCGCTGCTGCCCATGGAGATCGCGCTGGTGACTCTGGAGAACGGCGGCACCGCGGCCATCGCGGGCGGCGAGGATGCCGCCGGCGGCCGGGCGCGCTGGACGGGCAACTTGCTGCACATCGGCGGCCCGCCGCAGCTGAGCGACGGCAAGGAGGGAGCCCCGCCGCCGCCGGCCCCGCCGCCCGGGGACGAGGAGCCCGAGCCGCCCCCGCCCCGTCCCCGCCGGGGCGGCCCCGAGGAGCGGCCGCCCGAGGGACGAGCATCCCCCGCGCCGCCCCGGCCGCCGCCCCGCGCCCCCCGCCCCGGCGCGGACATGGGACCCCCGGAGGAAGGGGGGCACCGCCGGGGCATGGCCATGGCCACGGCGGCCGCGGGCGGCGAGGAGGACGAGGAGGCGGCGGCGGCGGCGGCGAACCCGGGCGCGATGCACCACCAGCGGGTGCTGATCAACATCTCCGGGCTGCGCTTCGAGACCCAGCTGGGCACCCTCAACCAGTTCCCCGACACGCTGCTGGGGGACCCTGACAAGCGCATCCGCTACTTCGACCCGCTCCGCAACGAGTACTTCTTCGACCGCAACCGGCCCAGCTTCGACGGCATCCTCTACTTCTACCAGTCCGGGGGAAAGCTCCGCCGGCCGGTCAATGTCTCCATCGACGTGTTCGCCGACGAGATCCGCTTCTACCAGCTGGGTGAGGAGGCCATGGAGCGCTTCCGAGAGGACGAGGGCTTCATCAAAGAGGAGGAGAAGCCCCTGCCCCGCAATGAGTTCCAGCGCCAGGTCTGGCTCATCTTTGAGTACCCCGAGAGCTCCAGCTCAGCCCGGGCCATCGCCATCGTCTCCGTGCTGGTCATCCTCATCTCCATCATCACCTTCTGCCTGGAGACCCTGCCCGAGTTCAGGGACGAGAGGGAGATGCCCGTGCCCCTGCCCCCACAAGGTGGAGGTTTGAATGGCACGACCGGGGACTCCCCACCCTTGCAGGCGTCCAGCAGCCTCGCTGACCCCTTCTTCATCATTGAGACCACCTGTGTGATCTGGTTCACCTTCGAGCTCCTCGTCCGCTTCTTCGCCTGCCCCAGCAAGCCCGAGTTCTCCCGCAACATCATGAACATCATCGACATCGTGGCCATCATCCCTTACTTCATCACCCTGGGCACCGAGCTGGCCCACGAGCAGCAGCAGCCTGGGGCTGGCAGTAGCAATGGGGGTGGGGGCCAGCAGCAAGCCATGTCCCTGGCCATCCTCAGAGTCATCCGTCTGGTCAGGGTCTTCAGGATCTTCAAGCTCTCCAGGCACTCCAAGGGGCTGCAGATCTTGGGACAGACTTTGAAAGCCAGCATGAGGGAGCTGGGCCTCCTCATCTTCTTCCTCTTCATTGGGGTGATCCTCTTCTCCAGCGCTGTCTACTTTGCTGAGGCCGATGACCCCGAGTCTCATTTCTCCAGCATCCCCGATGCTTTCTGGTGGGCAGTGGTAACCATGACTACTGTGGGCTATGGGGACATGCGACCTGTCACTGTGGGGGGCAAGATTGTGGGCTCCTTGTGTGCCATCGCGGGTGTGCTCACCATCGCCCTCCCTGTCCCTGTCATCGTGTCCAACTTCAACTACTTCTACCACCGAGAGACTGATCACGAAGAGCAATCTATCCTCAAAGATGAACACAGTAGTGCTCAGGGCAGCACAGCGGGGGCAGATGGGAAGAGAAGACCCAGTAGAAACTCTCTGAACAAATCTGTTGTGCACTTGGAAAACAGCGAGGAGTTCAACAATGGCACCAGCCCCATAGAGAAAGCCAATATCAAAGCAAAAAGCAACGTAGATCTCAGAAAATCCCTCTATGCTCTCTGTCTGGACACCAATAGGGAAACAGACCTGTAGGGAGAGGAGAGAGTTAGAGTTCAGAGATGCAGAAGGATTTTCTGGTGTCAGAAACTTGCTATTATAATTATTCTTTTAGTACCAATTAGTTTTTTAAGTCAGGCTGTATTTTTTAAATTGATCACTGTCCTGAGCAGTCCTCCAGGAGTACATGTTTTTATGTTCTTTTTCCATGACACAAAGGGTCACCTATTTTTAAAATAGACTAAGAATAAGCCATGCTCCATGATGCAGGAGTTGGTCAATTATGACAGTGAAAAATCTAATTTGTAGAAACTTATTTTAGCAAATGGTGGTTGGTTTTAAATGGATAATTTGTAACCAATTCTGTTGCTCCAAGTTTAGTATTAAAGAGTTGGGGGGATGTGTGTGTGGAGAATGAATGGATTGGGGGGAGGGGGGAGGGAGGTTGAGGGTTTTTGTACTGTAGTTTCAAATTGAAATTATTCCGATATATTTTATATCTGTATGAGTGTATTTATGGTTGAGAGGGGATTTCTTATTCCTGTGACATATGACATCACTGAAGCACTAGGAACATTAGCAGATCAGCACTTTCAGAGTTTTCCACTTGTGATCAGTACAGATCTGGTTATCCTGTATGTGAAGTGAATTTGGTGCTTTGAACCCTATAGCAGAAAACTTCCGTTGTCATTGATATGTTAGTTTCTCGTGAGCCTTAAATTATTAAATATTGTAGATACACTTCTTTATAAATAATTTTATTAATTACCTTCCTGTTTCAGAATTTCTAAATAATTCAGTCATGTGCTTACTGTCCCCACTCCAAAAAGTATGTGCAGCTTTTTTTTTTTTTGGGGGGTAGTTTTACAATTTTATACCTTTGTTATATTTTCGAGACTGAAAGTGTCTTTTCTGGCTGCTGTTACTGGTTTCAATCCAAGTGCACAACAGATCAAAAGCATGAGGGAGTGGACAGACGTAACAAAAAAGTAGAATATCAGCGCAATATCTGCAAAACTGTGCTCACTGTACACTCCAGATTACTTTGGCACATGTATCAGTCACCTTTACGTATCCACACACCATTTGTGCACAGAGTTCACTGGTTTTAGTTATCACAGACTGGGAATGGATGGCACTTAAGGAGTCTAACGTGGCATGCCGTGCTACTTAAATAACCATTGCGTGGCTTATATCTTGGACTGGGATGGAAAGCATCATCTTTCATCAGGACACATCCTCCTTTGCTTTTATTTCCAAACAAAGCCTTCTCAGCACGGTGGATTTTACAGTTAAGATGATGTTGAAAGACGAATGACACATTCATTGTCTTCATCAGCATGGTGTGGCTTGGTAGTGAGGACTGACACAGAGTTGCTCCTTTGACTCAAAGAGCTGTGTTACCTTTTTTTTCTTGCAAAGGACATCTCTGTTTTCCCCTCAAACTTCTGTTCCATTGCTGAAGGATGTTCCATGCCTTTCCCACATGCAGTGGCACAGCAAGACTAGAAGAAAGAGAAGGCTTGGCTGTCAGTGCTTCAGGTTTGTTGCTGACAAATTTTCTAATATAATTAAATGCTCAGTCAGGATTGTAATTTATGCGAGTACCTCAGATGTATGTGCTGTGAGAAATGTAAATCCCCTTGGCAGAGCAGCACTCTGACATTCTCTCAGGCAGACACAAATGCAGTTTGCCTGTCCCTTGCTGTGCCCTTTAATGATAATGCCCAAGTGCAGGATGTTTTTTCCCTTCCTATTCAGTAAAATAGGCACCAGGCAAGTCTTATTTTTCATGAACACATTGCTCAGCCCAAACCCCAGGGGTAAGGGGAAGGAAGTCTGATAATAGAGAACAGCATCTTTCACGTTAATTTTAGTTGTCGGTTTCTTGTTCACTTGTTTATTTAGGTGGGAGGTGATGCCATAACATGCTGAGAAGCTGCAACAAAACTGACAGGCAAAGTGCCCTGTGCAGCTGCACTCCAGGCTCAGGCAGATCTGTGTGCTTTGGTGGGAGTTTTTGCGTCAAGGGGAAGTGCAGAATCAGCTCTTTGGTGAGGCTCAATCTAAGATGAAACAAAGAAGTGCTGTAATTCCCTGTTGCACATGCTGAGCTCACTGATGGACTTAAAGGTTTTGCTGACGAGTAGTTTGATTTGCTTTTGGTGATCAAATCCATCTGACTCACCTGAATAAGTACCAAACAATTCCCTGAGTCTTTTAGGATAAAATGTTGGGTTTGTCTTTCTCTAACTACAACTCCCACCGTCCTGATCAGCCTTGTCATCCAGAGTTTGGTCTTCCAATTGCATGTTGTGTTGAATTGGACTGCTGGCTCCTCAGAGCAGGGACAATGTGTCCATACAGTCCCTTGTTTAACAGTGAGACCCTGCACATGGATATTAGTGAGCTGAGTTATATCAACTGTAGTTATTGCAGTTAGTGGAGTAACACTGGTGTAAAGCCGATGTAGGTGAAAAGCAGATTAGGGCTGTGGGGGGAGTGGGTTGAGCTGATCTTGAAAGCCCACTGGTGATCCGAAGGGAAGGCTTTGTCTTCCTCCCTCCTCTTCAGCTTTCTTCTTCCCACTGTGTGCCCTTTTGTTGCTTATGCTGAACTGGCTCTGTCCTTGTGCAAGAGCAAGTGCTGCCTTCTCTCCCAGGAACTGCTTGAGCTCACTCACCTGACAGAAAATCCAGTGCAGCAACAACAAAGTAGATATTTTTCTGTCAAATTAGTGAGTAGGAAAGCAAGTGAGTGCAATAGCCAGTGCAAGGAAGGGATGGGGAAGGACAGTGGTGTGGGAAAGGGGGAAGCAAGGAAGAGTGAAATCCTCACCCTTCCGTGGCAGTGAACTGTGACATTATCAGGGAAGCTTGTTGAACCCTACTTCGTGTTTGCCTTTAGCTTCCCACAAAACCCAGGCTGCAAAATTCATGTTCAGATTCCAGTATAGAATCAGAATGGTTTGGGACAGAAGGGACCTTAAAGCTCATCTCGTTCCAACCCTCCTGCCAACCCTGTCCCCAAGGCAGGGACACCTCCCACCAGCCCAGGTCACTCAGAGCCCCATCCAACCTGCCCTTGGACACTGCCAGGGATCCAGGGGCAGCCACAGCTTCTCTGCCCAACCTGGGCCAGGGCCTGCCCACCCTCCCAGGGAGGAATATTTTTCTAATATCTAATATATGCCCTGCTACAACTGAGTGTAGAGTTTGTTCCAACAAACCCCAAGCCTAGTGAGAGCAAAATACCCTGACTGCTGCACAGGGTTCTGCACAAACTTGTGAAATCATTCCTCAACCTTCAGTTTGAATATGCCATGTTCTTTCATAATAATGCAACAGAACTTTTCAACAAAAAGAAAACCAATTACTCTCAAAATATGGTTGAAACTTTCTCTGGCTTGGTTTGTTAAACAGTTGTCAAGCACAGTTCAGGCAAACTCAGCTTTGACACCTTCTTTACCAATAATGCATAATTTCTATTGGCTTATAAGGCAGTAAAGGATTTGCCTTCTAGGGACAGACACTGCTGCCAAACACTGTGTAGTATGACCAGAAACATGGCTAGAGCACAGTTCAGCAAAGCATTTAGCATGGGCACAGATTCAAGCAGGTGTTTTAGGTGGACTGATCCTTGAGACTGAGAGTTTTGAGTTTTTGATGAGCCTTGTGGGTCCCTTCCAACCCAGGGGATTCTGTGATTCTGTGATGGTTACTTGTAGGTGAACTACATACTGTGCTGAAACCTTAGAGCTGTCCTTGGACTTTGGGGCAAAGATCTAGGAATGTGGTACAGTTTGTGAGTCAGAAAACAGGTGGTGTTGTAGGACACTGTATTTGGAACAGCAGATAGTCCCTACAAAGAGTGATTGTTTCTGCAGCCACTAACTCATCAGAGCAGTCCTCTTGATGTGATCCACTGCTCCTGTCAGGATCCTGCCAGGACCAGTTGCAAACCAAGCACCAGGATGGTCTGCATGAAGAACTGCAGCTCTGGCCTGGGCAAGGGTGTCATTCCACTTTCCAGCAGCAAGAACCTGCTTTTGCTGTGATGGATTTGGGGATCAAGAAGCTTCAGTGGGCTCAGAGGGCAGTGTGTGTCTGTGCCTGGGATACAAAGCAGTGCAGAAGCCACATAATGGTGCAAATTTCTGCCCCAAAAGAGTATGGGAGTAAGAGAGAACTGGATCACTCCAAAAGAGCTCCTGGAAATATGAAACAGGAAGAGAGTTTTGGCTACGTGTGCCAATTCTAGGCCCATTAGAAGAAGGAAATCTGTCCCAACTATTATTGATTTTATCTTAGCTGACCTGGAATGAATAGCAAGCGGAATAAAACCTCTTTGCCATATCAAAAGCATCAAGATAGAGCTTAATGAATAGCAAATAATTGCAAACAGATAAAAAAAAACGAAAACAAACAAACCCACCTGAACAACAAACCAAGACTTTTTTGTAAAGTCTTTCGACTAGCAGCCTACAGCATGGAAGATTTCTCACCCCACACATGCCTACATGCCAGTGGCTTGTCATTTTGTGTGGGAAACTGTGAACTAAAATGGATTCTTCCATGTTGGGGATGCTGAAGTGAATATTCATTTGGGTCACCAGTAACATAAGTTTAGCCTGGCCTCAAGGGGAGTCTGCATTTCCCTTTTGCTTTTCCATCATCCTCCAAAAAATGATAAAGCAATGACTAGGAGTTACATAACACCAATCTTCTAGTGCTTTATGAACAATAGGACAATGATCTGTATACAAACAGGGTGAAGAAAAGGCTGTGGAAGGCAAAACAGAGCCTTTCAGAAGTGGAGAGGGTTTGGAGAGGCACAAATAGGAGTGGGCTTGGCTGAGCTGGGACATCTAAAATGTAGATCTCAGGGAAGAGATTTGCCCTGTGGTCTCTTGCATGGCTCTAAGTGGCTCTGCAGGCAAGGGCTGTGTGCCAGCAGCTGTGCACTGTGACCCAGCTGGTGGGGTCACTGAACACGGAGGGGACTTAATGCTGCTCTGAACAGCAGGAACAGATCCCTCTTTTGTGTGCTCTTTTCATTTGGACCCTATGAGGGGAACGTGGCACTTCTGCTGGCTGTTGCCTGGATTCTCATGCTGCAGAGACCCCTGTTCTGGTGGAGGTGGTGGGGATGGGGCTCTTGATCTGCACTGGACACCTCCAGGGAGGGGGACTCCACCATGTCCCTGGACAGCCCCTTCCAATGTCCAACCACCCTTTCAGTGAAGGGATTCTTCCTGATGTGGTGTCAGTGCCCTGGTGCTGAGGTCAAACGGGGAGAGCGTTTATCAGCACGTGACAGGGACAAGCTCCCTCGCTGACATCTGTTCCAGTCATTTGGCAAGATGTCATGGCCAGTTGTGAAATTTGACAAGGGCCTCCAGGCTGACTGCTGCCCGACTTGGGCAATAATGAAAGGAGGGCTTTAAGCACCTCATCAAGACCTTGGCCTTGCTGCTTGGCCAGTGGTGGGATTGGTGTGCTCTCAGGCACGCAGTGTGTTGGAGAGACCTCGCAAATAATGAGATTGATCCTGTTGAGGACAGAGGGGAAGTGAGGAAACTGTGAGGTGAAGTTTTAAGAGCATCTGCCCACCTTTGGTGCAGCTTTAGCTTGTCGTTGTGTGACCCCTCCCAGCTCACTCCACAGGCTAACATAGCTACAAATGTCTAAAAACCGAAATAAAAAAGGTCTTTGTGATACTAGAGCCTGTGAACAACCAAAATCATTGTTCCAAAATCATTCTGCCAAGGCTTATGGCTTCAGCACCACTAAATATTTTTTAGAAGGTATCATTTAGTGTATTTGTAGCTTTTGTAGTGTTTGCTTGGTGGCTTGTGGGGTTTTCTTTTCACTTTCTTGCTGTATCCATTGACTGCTCCCAAGTTCTCCTCATCAGCTTGTTAAAATTCTGTTGCTCTTGCCTAAATTTGGGACCTCAGGGTGCTGATACTCCTCAGTGAGTACCATGCTCTGTCATCACTGTGTCAGTTTATAGGAGGAATAAACCCAAATTCTCCAGTAACTACCTGTGAGTCCATTAGCCAGAACATCCCCCATACTGGTATGATGAAACATCGTGAAAGATGTGGGTATTGTGTCATTAAAAACCTGTGCAATAAAAAGCTTTATGTTAATTGGAGTAGGAAAAAGGTAAAGCTCATAATGGTATGAGTAAAAACTTAATTGGAATTAGAAATTGCAAAGGGAAATATCAGCTTGTTTAACAAAAAAGAGCAGCATTCAGACACAATTAGTTTGTATATCACAGTGCTTTCTCGAATGTGTAATGTAGTAATGTAGTGTCTTTGGTATTTTTTGATTCCCAGGTGTCTGTACTGTATTTTTACCAAGGCTGATAAGAGAGAATCAGAGACAGACTCAGAGCTGTTGTGAACCAGTGCCTTGGAATTGGCTTGTCTACCTGGAAATACATTTTTTCTTTTCTCAGCAATATCAATTGGTGCAATAAAAGTTCATTTCTCTCTCCATAAGTACTGTAAGCAAGCATGTTGTGCAGCCAGCATAGTTTGGTAGGAATCACCTAAGGATGGAATCCAGTAAGTAACCTCAATTTCACCAAATTCACCTGATTTCCAGAAATTACTTGATCTAATGGTAAGATTAATAACCTTCCTAGCTGACAACAAAATGTTTTCATTAAAGCATGGGCTTCCCAGTGCACATAACTGATACGATTACTGCAGAATTAATAATTTTCCAGGTAGTATTTAAAATTTGCCAGAAGTAATCTGCATATTCTCTCCTGTATCAGTAAGTCACTTTCCTCAGGAGGATGTTTCCAAATAAATCAGTGCAAGTTTAAACACTTGACGACAGGCAAGAGACAGAACAGAAAGGTGTGTCTTATTTCTGTGTTTCAATTGTGGTGTGCCATGGGGACTGTCATTTACAGTCTTGTGGGAAACAGTGTGAGGTGTCAAAATTCCTTGGTATGGTTACACTCCAGTGCTGGTGTCCTGGTACCCTTTCTCCCAAAAAAACTCACAAATCCATACAAGGGTTTTCCTTGCTCCCTTCAGAGTTAATAGAAATTAGTCATATTCTATGATACTTCATCTCTTCAGGCAAGTTCAACACATGTAAAACCTCTTCTGCTTCTTCCAATTCCTCTCCCTCCTCCCTGTTTGTAAGTAGATTGGGGAGGTGAAAAATTATTTGAATTATGTAAGCAGTGTAGCCTTATAATTTTTTTCTGTCCTGTTTAAAATAGTTTGAAAATCTGCGGGGGTGTAATTGAGGGAAGGCTTTACCATGAATTTGCAGAGCAAATTGTATGGGTTTTTTAGTTCAGAAAACACTATAATTTTCAAGGAAGTGCTGCATAAGAGGCTTATTTAAAGGAAGGTTAATGTGAAAATACATGTTGTTTTCTTATGCAAGAGAATGATGGAAAGAAACAGTCAGTCTGGAGGGTGACAAAGATTGTTCTGGGAAGGAATACCCCTCTAGCTAAAGCTCAGCCACTGTGCTTTGAAGGAGACAATGTTCCTTGAGCCAAATAAGTAAAGGCAAGAGCAGGAGTCTATAGCTGAGATGTCAGAGCATTTGCCTAAGAAAGGAGGGTTGCTCCCACAGTTGTTTCTGGATTTCAGCCACTGGGCAAAATACCTGCACAATATCTCTCAGGATCGTGTTTTAAAGGTCTGCTCAGTGCTTTGAAAAAAAGGATACAGGCACCCATCTTCAGGTGAGGGTGCTGAAGTGTGGATCCAAAGCAGACACTGGCATCTTCCTGCAGACCTGGGGCAGTAAGTCCCAGCAAGTGACAAAATTTTGGTCAGATTCCCATTGTCCACTTGTCTCACAGGGTATCTCCATCCCAGGGATGCATACTGGCAAAAGAGCAGAGGCTGAGCAGTATAGGATTTTGGAGCACGAGAGAGAAATCTCTCTGGGAGGCTTGGAAACACTGTGTGCTTCAAAATGGAATTTGCACTGCCTCTTGCTAGCGGAAAATGGGGTAGGTTCTGTTCTTAATAAGGAAGCTGGATATTCCACTCAGGAGGAGATACGAATTCTCATAGACATCCAGACTGCATCTATATTAGAAAAGCAAATGTGCCCAGGAGCATTCCGTGGCACTGAGGCCAGCTGGCACAGCAGCCTGTGTTCGTGCTGCTGGAGGCTCCCTCTAAAGCAAGGTGTTCAGCACACAGCCTGAGGGGCTCCTTTCCTGGCCTCTGCTCGTTCCCATATTGTGCCTGGGGAGTATTTGGGGAGAGAGTTCTTGGGTACAGACTCACCAGCCTGACCAGGAGCCTTTAGCAGCGCAGTTGATTGTGATTAATTACTGGAGAATATTCCCTCAAACTGGTTAGGTGGCAAGTGCAGATAAAGCCCTGCTTTGATGCCACACAGCATCTTGCCCTCAGGCAGTTTCTTGGAGTATCTTAACAGCTTTACAAGTTCCCCTTGTTGGTACATTCTTACCTTAAGCATTAACCAGTCTCTATCCACTGAGCACAGTCATTTCCCCCAAAATCTGTTCTCATCCAACTCTGCTTCCACCTGTGCTCATCATTATTCAGCTCTACTAAAAGTCACCACACAAACCCCTGACTTTTTGAACTGCACATAGAGGAGCACAAGTGACTCTGAGAGTTGCTTTGGTTTTGGACTGGTTTTCCTGTTTGCACAGCCCTAGTGTAGGGTGTGCCTTGTGTTTCAGTCACTGCATCTTGTAATTCTGCCTGGAATCACAATTGAGGCCCTGGTGAGCAAGCACATTCTCTGGTCTTGCTTATCCATCAGGCTGCACCAGAAAATAAGTGGAAATTAAAACCAACCAACAAACCAAAAATAAGGAAGGGATGGAGGCACAGAGTGTGCAAAACAGTTCATGGCCAGCCTCACCTAAATGATCTGCGTGGCATCTCTGACATGGACAACACCCTTCTGTGCTGGTCCATAGGGTTTTCACTGTGGATTACGTTTACTTTCCTTTGTACATATGCTAAAAGGATAATTTGATCCTAAACTAATTGCAGCCTGAAAGAGAAGTAATGAAAGGAAAAGACAAATCTGGATTTTCTGAGCATCTTCAGCTTCCACATGGTTTTGACTTTTCTGAATGCTTTGAGGTAGACTCAGAAAACTAGGTATGCAGGGACTGGTATGAAAGCATCACTAAGCTTCCCTTACAAAGTTTGGGGATTTTTGGATGTAATACTGGAAGCAAAAGTATTACAAGAATGTGTAACTGTATTGTAGTACTGTAGAAACCATGGACCACCCATCATGGGTGGGAAGTGGACTACCACTAGAAATCTTCTGTGACTTCAAAGTGAATCTGTATCCCAGCAGTGGCTCTGCTGTAGTCCCCAGGGACTGGATCATGAGTTAAATTCAGTCAGACTGAGAAGAAAGAGTGCATGTCTAGAAATAAAGTTCCACTTAAAATCTTTTGTGACACTGTAATGCATGGATCTTGACAACTCTTAACTACAACAATTTAACATGTTGATGCTGCCAACCCTGCCAACACGTGGGTGAAAAGTAAGTCCCTCTGAAGGGACCACTAAGGACAGCTGAACCTATCAATGGGCTTTCCTTTTTCAGTTGGTTTTGGGGTTTTTCCCTGAAAAATCCCACATAATCTTGCACTGAACACAGTCCTTCTCCTGGTGACTCAGTTCGCTGTGTTGTCCTCTGACATAGGTTGTCACTGTTCAGTAGGAGTGGCAGCACAAGACCTCTGAGCACTGAAGGGCTCTTTGGTGATGGCAAATGTTCTGGACAAGAGACTTGCCGAGGGATTTCTGGTGTGGAGGTGGTTTCCTTCAGCAGATGAGTGGGCAGATGGTTTGGTGTGGGTGTCATACAGAGAAGACAATCAGAATGTGGAGTCTGGAATGCTGAGGGCCACCCCCTGGAATGTCTGATGAAAGTTTTTATGTCAGGGTACCAGTCTTTGAGGTCTGTTTCAACAATGAGTTAGGTTAAAACCCCTGTTTATTATTTAGAGACAGGATACAGAGTTAAAATGCATGTGTAGAAAAAGTAGATTTGCAAGAAAGCAAATGTGTAATGCCCTTCACAAAGGGAGGAAAATTCAACCATCCTCAAAGCCAGTAAGGGAAGGGAGGGCTTTCTATTAATTTCCCAGAGAGAGAGCAATTGTACAGTCATTTTTGCAGCATTCATGGGCAGTGAAATATGTATTTAAAATATTTCAGAGGCACGTCCTGCTCTCTGTTCACTCTGTAGTTACAGATTAGTCCTACTGAAGGCAACTTCTGTTCCATTCCAGGAATCCTACTCAGATAGGCTCGAGGTCTGCAGTCACATCCTTTGTTTTCCTTGACTCCTGACAGACCAGATTAAAGGGAGATCTCTCTTAACAGTGATGGAATGCTGCTGGCATGTGCTGTGAGGACAGTGTGGAAGCAAACAATATTGCTTACTGCCTGAACTCAGCTTGCAAAATGGCAGCAGGGCTTGCCTCGCCTGCACGACTCTCTCAGGCAAAGCAGGTGATGATGGGGAGGTGTGTGAAGGGTCTGAATTTGGAAGAGAAAAATAATCCAAGACTGATGACTGGAACAAAATGCTCGAGCCAAAATGCTTTCTCCCTGGGGAAGCTCTCCCACAGTCAGATGCAGCGTTGTTTAGCTGTCTGGATTTAATTCCAGGACTGCACATGGCTCTTAAGGTTCTGCCTGGGACTTTTTCTTTTTTTTTTTTGTGTCTGCTGTTGGGTAACAAACCCAAACATCCAGGAATCAGGCCTGAAAAAGAATCCCACATACCATCTACTTCTCATCCCTGTGAGACCCTTACCTAATTTTCTAATGGAAATTGTCATGGGTGCAAATCATTCTGTAAAATTCCCTCCTCTTGTTTGCATAGATCCCAGAGGCAGAAGCCAGTGTAACATAGTTTGAATTTGTTTTCCTTTTTAGAAGGGGCTTGTATTTTGGATAGTTTTTTTCCTGGGCTAATGTACATCTGATGTCAGGCTTCCCAGATGAGAATGGTTAGACTGGCGTTGACATTTTTAGAAATATGTGCAAATGGAAAAATATCCTGGGAGTGCTGCCAGTGGCTGATTTTGTAAAGTTTTAGTCTCTGCTGTATAGGAACCTGTGCTGAAAAGAAACCTCACTCATGGAGTGTCTTACTCAGGTGTGTGCCCTGCTTGCCTTCCTTTTTTAAGGAAAGGGCAGGACTGAATTTCAGCAGGCTATGACTCATTCGGGCGATATTTAATTCCCTTATCTGACCAGATGACAAACAGCCAATTAGCCTCTTTCCCAAAGGGAAAGATCTTCCTCAGGGGCAGCGACAGCAAAAAGTTCCAGGCAAAAAAATGGATTTTCGAAGGTTTAGCTGTGAGGGTAACAAAGTGGTTCAGACCAATCTGCCTGATCTATGGCTGTGCCTTCCAGTTGGGTGCTGCCATGTCCAGGAGGAAAACAGGGCAGAGCTGAGCTGATCTGCAGTGAAGCAAACCCGCAGTTTCCCACTTCCCGGCGAGGTGCTGGAGCTTGGGGGATGAGTGCAGCTCATTAATGATGCTGTGAGTGTCAGTAATCTTTACAGGGTTTTGCAGCGTGCTCCTATTAACTTGCCTCGTCAGAGCTAATGTCTCGTTAGCAGCTCAGTGAGTGCACAGGGGTTAAACCAGTGCAGAACTTGCTCTGAGGGTGCAGCATCGACTGGCTGAGAGCAGATCCGCTCCGTCTCTACCCAGGGCTGCAGCCAGCTCCCGCTGGGCTGCTGGCTCCGCTGGGTTTGGCTCTCAGGAGGAGCCTGGAGCCAGGAGCTGGTGCTTTGCACCGAGGCAGAGCAGTTCTCAGTGAGTGGCAGGGCTCGGTGCTGAGCCTGCTCTGCTCACCACCAGTGTCCTGCCCTGCTGAGGAACAGAACCTGCTGAGTTGCCCCATGGTTGGTGGTGGCTGTCCTTGTGCTTTGGTGGGTGCATCCCTAGCAGCCATCCCTCTGCTCTCCCCTGCTGGATGGCAGGGTGCTTTTCTGCTTTTCTGCAGTGTGGTCATACATGCCATCCTTCTGCCCTCGCTCTCTCTCCTTTGCAGGGGCAGGAGGCTCTGTCTCATCATCATCATCACCTCCCTCCTGTTTGCCTTACCCTCGGGGGTTTGCGAGGCCCAGGGGATGTGGCTGTGCCTTGTGCTCCATACACCAGCCCATGTGCTATGGAGCACATATTCCAGCCCTGGCAGCGCTCCCAGGGCTGGCTCGTGTCGTGGATGACTCCCCACACAGGGACACGGAGCCTTTGTGGTGGCTTAGGTGGGATGGCTCCCTCAGCCAAACTTGGCAAACGGCTTTGAAGAAGGTAATGTCTTTTTACAGCTTTTGGAAAGGTGGCTGACTGCCTGGTGGAATGAAAGACCAGAATGAAAAGTTCTTCTCTTAGGCAAAAGGTGTGGCATTAGCTCTCCTAAACTGCTGCTCTATCAAAAGAGGGCAGACATGGTGAGTGAAATGCAGTCAGCCCTGGTGTGTTCACAGACTCTTCTCAAGTGCTGCAAATACTGATCAGATGAGATTTAGAGAATAACAGCAGGAAGTTGTGCTTAAAAATAAGGCAAATAGTGGCTTGCATTTAGAGGCAGAGTTCCTTCCTCCCTTGCCTTGCCTTGCCTTGCCTTGCCTTGCCTTCCCTTCCCTCCCCTCCTCTCCCCTCCCCTTTAGGAAGAAAAGCAAAGCATTATCACTATGCCATGTTACAACGAGAACTGAAACACATAACTGAGTTCTAAACAACTTTCCCAAGATGACATTGTTGGAGTGCAGAAGAGTAGAATATGTTTCCTGATGGGGAGGCTGATACTTTAAGGACCACTTTTCATCCACATATTTTATAGACACAAACTAAAATGAAACTGTAAGGTACAGCCAGCCAAAATAACTACCAATTTACTGCTCTCTAGTAGGATAAATGAACTTTTCTGTGTTATCTGCAAACATGTTTATCACTCTAATCACTAGACTTTACCCTTCTGGTCTAGCCAATCAGTTTTATTTAGTGCGATCAGTTTTATTTATATTCTTACACTGTGTTCATCACTGATTCTCTAGAGCAGACCCTTCCAAGGTGGCTGTGTAGAATGTGGCTAACAGCCCTCATGTGTTGGTTCTCTTGCTAGCACTTAAAAGGAAAATGTAGATACATATATACTAGCACTATGTGGTTTCTGGGAAGAAAGTATATCCTGGAGTTTCCTTTATCCTCCAAACTTTGTCTCAAGGGAAGTGTTATTTCTCGGTCCCTTGTGGGAGGAAGTTTTGCTGTGCTTGAGGAAAAAAATAATCACTTGCTGTACCCATCAACTTGGAGTTCTGAGCTGATGTTTTTAGTACCTTGGGCCAAAGTTGTGTTTCAAGGTCCCTTTCTAGGGCCAGTCCTGTTCAATATATTTATCAATGACCTGGATGCAGGATTTGAATGCACCATTAGCAAGTTTGCTGATGATACCAAACTGGGAGGAGCTGTTCACTCTCTTCGGGGACAAGATAGATCGAAGCTTTGGGCTGTGATTGATGGGGTGAAACACAGGAACAAAGGCTGGATTCTCTGCACCTGGGACCGAGTAATGCCAGGCACAAGAGTAAACTGGGATCCCCTGGAGTGGTGGGGTCACTTCTGGGCTCCACAATTGCAGAAGGATGTGAAGGTGCTTGAAGGCATCCAGAGCAGATCAACAAAGCTGGAAGGAATGTCCTGTGAGGAGTGACTGAGGTCTCCTGATTTGTCTAGTGTGGAGAAAAGGAGGCTGAGGTGCTGATCTCCACTCCCTGGTATCCAGTGGTAGGACACACAGGAATGGCTCAGAGTGGCACCACATGAGGTTTACACTGGACTTTAGGACACATTTCTTTATCAAGAGGGTGGTCAGGCACTGGCACAGGATCTCAGAGGTGGTCGATGTCCCAAACCTGTCAGTGTTTAAGAGGCATTTGGACTATGCCTTTAATAACCTGCTTTAGCACTGAGCCCTGCAGTGCTCAGGCAGCTGGCCTAGATGATCACTGTAGGTCCTTTCCAACTGAAAATATTCTATTTTTCTATTTTTCTATTCTATTTTCTAAGGTTATGAATCACCCAGGAGAGAGGGCAGTTATACTTGATTGGTTCACAGGATTAGAAGGTATTTGATCTGCTGCCATTGTTAAGAAAGACTGCAGAATTTTGTCATCGCTGCAGTGATGGATTTCTGTTCAAAAAGAGTGGTGAAATTTGTTAAAAGGCAGTGATGAAATCTCTTCAGAAACTGGCGATGCTCACCTGTCCAGGCACTAGCAATACTTCTAACTTTAAACCATGCAAAACATATTTTTAACAAACCAGTGGTGAACAGGAAGAGCCCCATATTTGAAATCCGATTTTTGAGTTAATCTTATGATGCCGTGAAGTCTGACTCATGATTGTTGAATACTCAGCCTGTGCTACTCTGTAAAAAGCAGCCTTCTTTTGAAAGAAATGCTGTAGAAGGTCTGCAGAAGAGGGGCAGAGGCCCAAACATCCTCACCTTGAAGCCAGTCAGGACTTCCAGGGTCTAGAAGAATCTTCAGTGAACATGATTTGTTTTCCCTTTATATTCCTTTGCCACTGCAGAGTAAACATACCAATCTGCTGCAAAACAAATAGAACATAATCTGCCATTTTTCTCCTGGCCATTTTGAAACAGTCTGCCCAAATAGCCAAAGAATGGCATGCAGGCAGTTTGTGAAATCATTTTGCATGAAGGGATTTGAAAAAGCTTCTCCAAAAGCTACCTACAAGTTATTAACTCACATTTGGGAACCATCTGCCTAGTGGCTTTTTAAAATAATGCTATAAGCACACAGGCTAAAAGCAAGGAATATCTTACAAAAGCATATTTTCCAGAAAAAAGATAGAAAAAAGAAAATAGAAAAAATAGACAAATCCCCAAATAATTGAGAGGGAGACCAGACATTGTAGATAGGATTTTTCTGAAGCTGTAAGGTTTTGTCTACATAAAAGCACTTGGGAAGCATAATGTGTGAATGGGGGGTGGGGGGGGAGAAGATAGAAAAGCTAGTGCTTAATTGCAATGACTTGAAATGGAGCACACTCCTTTGTGAATAATCACATTTGGAATAAAGGTAGCCTGACTCATGTGTAACTGAGTCCACTTTAGAATACTAAAACAAATTTAATCATTACTATTTAAAAGGGGAATGACTTCAGGCACTAACCAGCATAAACGTGGCTTTTTCCTAGGTAGATAATCCCTATTTTTAAAAGTCATCTCAGAAGTCAGGGAAGACACTGAAGTCACTGCAAACAGACATGCCATCTCTGCATTGTTGTACACAGAGAGCACAATCCAACAAGGTGCTGAGCAGTGTATCTTGAGGTGCTGCTTTCCTTTTGCCATCTGTGGGTATTGAGGGCACTTGGTGTCACCCCATGATGGAGCACAGATGGCACTGAGAGTGACCTGTGCTCCTCAGCACGCAGCTGGATCACAGCTGCTATCAAACTGCAGAAGTATTGAACAGAGAATTAGTTTATTCTTTAAGGTATTACAGAAACATTACCATTCTTAGTTGCAGAACACTAACCCTTGGTTATCAATCCAGGCTGGGGATGGAGAGCAGCCCTGGGAGAAGGACTTGGGGGTGCTGGTGGGGCAGAGGCTGGACATGCCCCATCCCCAAGCCCCCCGTGCCCTGGGCTGCACCCAGAGCAGCGTGGGCAGCAGGGCAGGG
>JAWWEW010000041.1:55771609-55789131 GCA_035583185.1 Anabacerthia variegaticeps | reverse complement strand
CCCTGGGAGGGTGGGCAGGTCCTGGCACAGGTTGAGCATAGAAAAGTTGTGGCTGCCTCGTCCCTTTTGTGTAAAATGTTGGTCCTTTTCCTATTTTTAAATTTTATGCCTTTTATATCACTGTCCCTGGATTTTTTTTTAGGTTTTCTTCAGTGAACAAAAAGTGCCAGTTTATCTGATTTGCCATGCTCTATATAGCATGTATTTTGACTAGATTCTTCTTATTTGCATCCTTTAAGGCAAATAATCCAGTCTTTCCAACAACTTTCAGTACAGGAGTTTATCAAGGCCCTTGGTCTGCCCACATCTCCTGTAAGCCTTATCATCTGTTTTGAGCTTGAGGACTTCAAGCTGGATTCCCCAAACAGGCTGATGTACTGCTTAATGTAAAGATGACATGCCATTTTCAGCTTCACTCTCTTTTCCACATGCACCCTGTCACCTTTGAGGCTTTGACTGTAGCTTGCACAATGAACACAAGCCTTCCCTTTGCAGGTAATGGAAGGGCACTCGTGATCTTTCACAGTTGGAATTCAGAGCACTGACCCCAAGTGGTGGCAGCCAGGTCTCCCAAATATTCACTGTGCTAAGTGTCAGGCTGATTCAGATTGAAATTTGGGCTAGCTTCTTTTTAAACAGCGTGTCTATAAATACCTGGAGGTGCTAACCCCCTTTTTCAAAACATACACACACCTTTAGGTCCTTATAAATTTTTTTCTTACACATTGGCCAGTTTGCTCTGTGTTCACCCAGCTTTCCCCCCTTTCTCTGAAGGAACCCGAAATCCCTTTTGTCCCAACTGCTGTAAATAAATCAAGGTTGTCCTAACCCTAACCCTAACCTGGTCTAGTGGAAGGTGTCACCTGCAGGGGGGTTGGAACAAGATAATCCTTAAGGTCCCTTCCAGCCCATTTGGGTACCCGTTCTATGATTCTGTGAAGTGATTGATGCATTTACTGTCCATTGAACATGAACAAGGATGTCATTACCTACTTGGTGTAGTTGTTTCTGTGGGTTGTAGGAGGCCAAGTGAGGCTGTGAGTGCTTTAACACAGTTATTTAGGACTCCACTGGGCACTGACTGTGTCCATTACTCATTCCGTGTGCAGTGATCTTATTTCTGAAATGCTCAGCTCTTGCAGTGAAAGTAGAACTGTGGGCCTTGGTGGTGGGACTCTCCTGAAACATCTTGTGCTCCTTTTCCATTTGCGAATGGCCTGTTTCTTTGCACAACCACCCGAGTTGTTAGCAAGGCTGTGTCATCAAGCTGTCCTGCTAGCTCTGACAGCCTCCCTGAGTCAGAGCGACACCTCCTCCAGGCTCTGCCAGCACCTGGGGAAGGCACACACTGTCAGACTCAACATTGCCTTGCCAGCCTCAGTTTGCCTTGCTGACAGGCAAACCTGACCTGATGCCACGTTACATTGAGGGATTTCTTCAGTAAACCCTGTGTTTTACTGATGTGGAAGCTGCTCCTGGTCTACCCTCCCAGTTCACAAAGTCTGCACTCCCAGAGCCCACGTAGGAGCAGGAACAGAGGGAAAAGATGCCTGCTAATTGCTGTCAGTGCTGGAAGTATCAAGGCTGATGTAATTAAGATGCATGCATGGAGATGAAAGAGTTCATCCAGCCTTACCACGGCAGTCAAAGGGTGCAGTTTAGGTGATTGCCCAGTGTCTGTCTTAAAAGCAATGGTCACAGTCCCAGTGCAGTGGAGGACACTTGGCATCATGTCACTGACTTCACAGAGCTCAGAACTGAGCTCAGTGCTCAGTTAGACACTTCAGACAGCACAGTTCAAGGGCAGGATACTGATCTCTGCCAGTAACTTAACTCTGAATCCAGTTGCCACAGCATTAAGTAGTTTCTTAGGAAATTTTGTTCGACTTTTTAGTATCAACCCTGGATTTCAGACGTATATTTGCTGTATTATTCTTTTGATAAAACCCCTTAATAAGCAAGTCTGCTCTCCATCTGGTGCTGATCATGCTTAAAATACAGTGAGATTGGCAACTAATTAATTCACGGGCAGAATAAGTATAAAAGTTGCCCAAATCAGTTAATACTAGGAAGTATAAAACTTGTTGTTTCTTGAAAAAGCAAAGTGCGAACCTTTCCTCCTAGGACAGAAATTATTTGTAAGATGGAGAAATACCTGACACACTTCTTGTGCAGAAGTAGTATTCAAGTAGTGAAGTTTGGGTTTTGCAGACTGCTTTGCTATTAATTCTTGTTCCAAATCTAGTGCTAGTCTTAAAACTGGTGACACTTCATGTCTGAGGCAAAATTTTTGCTCTTTAATGATGCTGTTTTATTTTAAGGCTTTAATCTTGCATCAATAATTTTAAGTGCTTTCCAGTGATTCACTGAGTGAGGAACTAGCATCCTTTGTTGGTTTTTGGATGATATTTATATCCAGTGGCAGACATTCATTTGCCATGAAGATGCAGTCACAGGGAATGCAGTGTAGAGATGATACATGATGTGATCATTGCTCCCTAGAAATTGTAGTAATTATTTATATTTTTGTATTTAGTTTACCTTTTACATCCCGACTCCTCCTTCTGAATCACTAAAAGAAAAATATGATGGGTTTTTGTTTGTTTTTTTTTCAAATTCATATTAAAATTCTAGTTCAAAATGAGTATGGGAAATCCTCCAGCAGATAAGGATGACACTTCCAGGCACAGGATTACAATGGGGTGAATTCAGAAGAGAACAGTACACACACGGCTTTATGGCTTAAACAGTCAGGATATAACTATATAAACTAGAAGATGGGATTGACACACACCAGCAGTTGTACAATCAGAGCTTCCCATACTGATCAGGGTAAGGAAGGGGATTGGTCTTGATGTCCCAGGCTATCAGAGATGGATGAAACCTCCTGAAGGCTCAAAGTGGTGAGAAAAAAACCTGTGGGCTGCTCTGTTTGACAGCCAGCTGACCAAAGTCCTTTACAAGCCACATTACAGTTCACTGCAGACTGTATTCCCACGCAGGAATCTCTGTTTTCCTTTCTCCATAAACTCCAACTGTATGATTTTTCATGCGACATGGAAGGAGGACTGGGCACTTCATCGATGTGAATCAACATGAGATACTCACCTTGGAGTTCCTCATCCAAATGCTGCCAGCTTGGGGTAGGAAATGGCCCTCTAAAATTCCAGGGGCTTGTCTGCTAAAGGTTGGATTTCTATGGTTGCACTCTTTTTTTTCCCCCCACAAGCAATCCCATCCAGTGTCTGACGTAGAACAGCCTTCACTCAGTCTCCTGGCTCCTCCATCTGGGAGTGTGGCAAGATGCAGAAATCCCCTTGTTTAATTTCTCTGTTGTGATCTTCTGCTGTACATTTGCTCAAGGTCACTGTTACCTTGTGAGGTCCCGTTGAGTGAGACCATTCTTTGCAGTTAGTTAGCAACATGCTTAGGCTGCTCAAGAAGAATATTGTACGCTTAACATCCAGGACATGGTCTTTTAGCCTCCAGTGCACTTGTGACCCAACAGCCACGCACAGCTGTCCCAGAGAGGTGTTCCAAGCCCAGCCTTCTCCAGCTGCTTGGAACTGCTAGAGGTGGTAAAGAGCCCATCTCCCATCTGGCTGAGGAAACCCTTCCCAGAGAACTCTCAATTGAATCAGGAGTATTTCCATGGAAAATGTGTCTTCTGAGGATCTGGCATCCTCCAAAGAAAACAGTTTGTGGAGGAAGTGCCTTGCTTTTCTCTATCCTGTATTTCAGTTAACTATGGAAGTGCCCCCCACCTTGTGTTTGGAGGAGATGAGTGGAAGCAAGTGCAGAGATCACCCTCATGTGAAGGGAAAGCTGCTCTTTACAAGTGGTTTCCTGACTGTTCTGAGCAATTGCTTTTACAGAATCACAGAATTGTTCAGGTTGGAAGGGATCATCCTGTCCAACCCCCTGCCAAGGCAGGGTCGCCTGGAGCAGGTGACACAGGAACACATCCAGGTGGATTTGGGATGTCTCCAGAGAGGGACACTCCACTCCCTCCCTGGGCAGATGTCTCAGTGCTCTGCCACCCTCCATGTAAAGAAATTCTTCCTCATGTTGAGTTGGAACTTCTTGTGTTTCAGTTTATGGCCATTGCTCCTTGTCCTGTCCCTGGGTACCATTGAAAAGAGCCTGGCACCATCCTCTTGACACCCACCTTCTGTGCCCTTTCCTGGCCTTTTGTGTCTCTCAGGTGATAAGACAGAGCTGAAAAGTCAGATATTGTCAGAGTTCTGCTTAATGCATAGAGTCCATTTAGAACAGCTGCAGACCAAGACAGGTTTGGGACAGGAGCCTGCAGCTCCGGACAAACATTGCTCTGAAGGACTGCTGATGGTTAGACAGCTAAACCTTGTTTCACTCAGTGGTACCGAGGAGCCTGGCTGTTGAACAGAAAGCTCACAGCAGGACACTGCTGCATTAACAGGATTTTCTCTGGCTGCTCCAATTCCCTATAGCTTTTTTTATTTTTTTTTCCCTAATTTTTTTCCCCCGGTAATCGTCTTTCAAACTGCAGCAGCATTTGTTGTCCTGAGGTGCTGACTCTGGTGGAAGAGATTTTAGTGGAAGCTTCTCCTGCAGTTTGCACAGGCTTCATTTCAGGTCACTAATCACATCCTCCTCAGGCTTTCCTCAGGCTTTTGCATTGATCACCCCCCAGCTGGGGGGATTGTCTGAAAGGAAGGACGTGACTGTTGTGTTGAGGTCACATTTCTGGATTGAGGGTGGGCTGAGGGAAGCTTCTGCCCTTTGGATTCAGGGGAGACCTGACATTTGGATGTGTCATGGATGTGCAAGCCTTCAGCCTTCCTTCTCTGTCATGCACATCTGCCCCCCTCCAGGCAGCCAGTTATGTTGGAAGGGACAAGAAGAGAGAGCAGAGGATGTGACGGGTGACTTGAGCTGGTGTCTGGGTGCTGAACAACAAAGTGTCTCTGCTGGATTAGGCTTTTCCACCAAAAATAAAAAAGGACTCATGGACTGTCCTGAGTCACCACCAGAAATCCATGTGAAAGACTTGAGTTGAGGTGACAGGATAGGAAGCTTGCCCCAAGGCAAATCTGGAGAACAAAACATTCATAGAAATAAAACATGCTTTATGTTCTCCAGTGTTACCTGCACAGCAGATTGGACAGAGCAGAGGAGCAGGAGGTCAGTGGGAAAGCTGGAATAGCACAGTGGAGCATGACTGATCCCTCTGCTAAACTTACTCCAGACCCAAGCTGACTCCATGTGCTGTCTCAGCAAAAGGCAGGTTGCTTTGGCTGGATACACACCTTGGAGAGCTCCTTGCTTCAGTACCTACATGAGAGGAATCTTGCCACTGAGGAATTCTCACACCTGGATTTTATTCCCCTTTCCCCACATAAATGCCTTTTTTTGGCAAGATGGAGATATTCTGTGGACGAGGCTTCTTTGACTCCTTCCAATGGAGTTCACTTCTCAAAGTGACAGGGCAAAAAAAGGAGAAAACATGACTTTCTAGCCTGAGATTGACTAGTTATTTCCTGATAGGAATATTTTTTGAAGCATGATATGGTGTCCAGTCGCTGATTTAAGTACACTCTCTCTAGCCTAGGGAATATTTGTTTGTTTATTTAAAGAGTGAACCTTCTGTGGTCTTGGCTTCTGACTGCCTAGAAATAGCCCTCAGGAAGGTGGAAATGAAAGCTCAGATACAGACAAAGGAGGGAATTGTGATTCTTGAGCCAGGGGCTCTTAACAGTCAGCTCTGAGGTTAGAAAAAATAATTACACTTCCTCTGATCTCCCTAATTTCTGGGATGTGGTAGAACTTAGGTCCCTAACTAGTGATGTTACCTCTGGATTTAAACAGAGGACAGAGTCTAAGCACTTGGGAAACTGTGTCCTTTGGGAAGCAAGAATGCAACATTCTGCAGCAGCAGACTCAGCTGGGATTTAGCTGTTCTGCAGTTTGGATCACAGTACCTCTATGTGCAACTAGTGAGGATTTAAATATCTGATCCCTCTTGTGACCTGCCCTTCCCAGCCCACAGCAAGTACCTGGGGTTTGGCCTTAGGAAGGGTCGATCCCTGATGTCTGTGTGGCATCGAGGACCACGTCCCTGAGGTGATAAAGTTAACTGAGAAATGTGTAAGGGGCAGCTCTTTTCCAGGTATTGGATTACATTCACCTGCCTCACAAGAGCCCTTTGTCACCTCGCAGGACGAGCCCTGTGATTTCCCTAAAGGCTTGTGCAGTGTCAGCTTTCCATGCGCCCACGACTTGGACTTGCACCCAGTGCCATGGCTGTGGCTGTGAAACCAGGGAGAGCTGCAACCCTCACAAATACCAGAGAGTGTTTGCCAAAGGGACTGCGACAGTCAGAGGGGTTAGGTGACAAATCAGTAAATGCTGTTGTGTCTCTCTGTTCTGAAGAGCGACCTGGAGCTCGGGCAGTGGCGGTGTTCTCCAGATGGCTCTGCCACAGCATCGCCTGCCGTAACACACCAGTGAGCCACGAGACTGAGACTCAAATTCCAGCGTGGGGAGGGTGTGAGTCATGAGATGGTGAGTGAAAGAAACAGCGGGATAAAAATAACAGAGCACAGGATGATGCAGAATATTAATCCCTTGCCCTGTGTTATCCTCGCTTGCATTGCAGACACTACTGTGTTATACCAGAGATGCTCTGCTGCTCAAAACAGATCTCTCGGTGCTGCTCCAAAAGATTATGGCTCAGGATGCCAGATTGCAGGGACTTCTAATACTTGCGCCTTTGAGTTGGCTGAAAATTCTTAATCAAGAAGTTCCTGCAGTAGAAAATGTATAATCAGAGTATCGAAGTGCTACACTTGTATTTTTGAATTGTACATGAAAACATTGTTTGGTTAATTCGTTAATTTAGCATCAACTGAAAAAATTTATTCATTCAAACTTTAAATTACATCTCTTTTAAAGTCTCTCTCTCTCTTTTTTTTTTTTCTCCCTGTTTCTTCAGGAGGAGAAAAGAAAGAAGGAAAGTATGAAAATAACATGAAAAACTGCCACAAAATTCAAATTAGATTCCAGCTAACATGAATCCACAGGGTAAAAAAAAAAATAAAATAGGAAACGTGAAATTCATAAAATCAAAAGAAAAGCCAAGTATTTTATTTTGAGATGAGAATGTCTATTTTTCTGCTCAAATCTAGCACTGTCCTGGCTGAGGTGCATTCTGAGATCACTCACAACAAAATCAGGAGCCCTTCTAGGGAGCTCTGCTTGTCAGCTCAACCAGTGCGAGGGACATAACCCAGTCCCCTTGGCACCTCCCAGAATCACTGGAGCAGGACTGGGATCTTCAGAGAGCTACTGGGAGCTTGGAAAGCCTATTAGTTTGTTATTTTTCAATTCAGCCAGGAATCTGGGCACCATAAAGACAGCAGGAGCTTTGCCTTTAACTTCAAAGGGTGCCAGCTCTGGCACTGAGGCTTCGCTGCAGATTAACACATAGACAGCTCTTTTGATAGAGACTGTGCCTTTTTTATTTCAGAGTTGGGGGGGGTGGAGAAACGTTTCTTTTATTTCACACAGATTCAGTTCAAAACCTTTGCAGAGGATTTCACTTTGTTTTATTTTTTTATTATTATTATTATTTTTATTTTTTTTCATGTAAGTCACCTTCAGGCTTTATCAAGGCTGTGGAAAACTTTCCAAAGTTGGGGCACTAAGTTGAAGCTACTTTGAAAAAAACCCTTTTTCTCCCTTCTTTCTTTTCTATTTTGTCCTACAGAGGCTGCCTGGGAAGTTACTTGGGAATAACTTTTCTGTTTTTAACTGCTGTTCTTAAGCAATCTTCTGTTATTTTTTACATTTATATTTCCATCTATTTAACTTATTCTTGTATACCAAGCCTTTCTATTTTCCAATACGTAAAGAAAGAAACACTTAGTTTTGAAGTTCTACAAAAATGGAAGTCATTGTAATCACGATTTGATGTCCTTGGAACACGCTTTATTTACTATTCAATAGCCACTGTTTTTATTAGGACATTGTTTGAACGTAACTGTAAGCCCAGTAAGGTTCCAGGACTAATCTCCTGGGAGAGGATATTTATGGTCCATATTTGCAGAGAGGGAGATTGGAAGTAGAAAAAGGCTTAGGTATTTAGGCCTCGGTTCAGCTCTGAAGTCGGGGGAAATCTGTGCCTTGCAAACAGTTCTTTGAGCAGCTGAAGTAGCTGATGCTCAGTGCAGATGCCCAGCTCGAAGGGGCAGTTGCAATCCATGTGCTCCTTCCAAGCAGAAACGTGGGCCTCGGATTGGGGATATCACTGCAGGGGAACTGACCTATTTTTCTGGAGAGAAAAAAAAACCAAAAACAAACCCTACCATAAAAATCTAATTTGCAAGGGCTGTAGGAGTGGAAACAATGCTGTTTTTCTCTAGGATATTTGGTTATGCAAACAAATTGATGAGGAGGAAATTTCCAGCAGGGAAAAAAACAAACAAAACCGACGATGGTCCTTGGTGTCATTCAATTAATAGTAATGAAAATGAAATAATGGTGCATCTTTAGAGGATTATAGAATGCCCTGGGATGGAAGGGACATTAAAGATCATATAGTTGTATATGTATATCAATATACAATATTATACAATATACAATATATATTGAGATAGATAGATATAGATATATAGATATCAATATATATCTGCATAGATATATATATAGATATATATATATTGATATATTATACAATATATCAATATATGTATATCATATAGTTCCACCCCCCTGCCATGGGAAGGGACATATTCCACTACTTGGTTCCAAGCCATAGTTTTGGATCCAGTGTAGAGCCTAATGCTTTTCTCTCAATATTTACTCCAGCTTTTTGCATTACATCTGATTGTTTTCCTCCTGCAGATCCTGACCATTAGGAAGATGCTGCTGCAGACTCTGAAACCCAACCCATCTATTCCTTGTTCTCCAGAAACCTTGGGTTAGAAGCTGCCAAAAAACTTCCTTCTGGATAAATAACTGTGAGGTCCCCACCGAGCACACATTCCAGTGAGCTGGATTTCTTCCCTTGGATTGTTAAAACACTGTCCTGCTTGGAGGTTTCTGTCACAGAGGGGCTGTTCAGCTCCACAAAAGGAGTGATAAAAGTTAAAATGCTTTAGATTCGCTCCCAGGCACAAGACTTTATTATTTGAGATTTTGTTTGGAAATAAATGAGTTCTTTTCATAGGTCGGGCATCTTCTACCATGGTTCTTACATATCAACATTTCTCATTGTTCTGGAAGAAGATTCAAGTGTTTGTTCTCTTTCTTTTATTGGCATTCATCTTTGTTTATTTATATATTTTGTATTCTTGAGATGTGCTTCATCTCTGGAGTCTGTATTTCTACGTTTAGCCTAAAAGTGCTGTACATACAAGTCTAGAATGCATCTGAATATTAGTCTGATTTTTCATGTGACTTTGACTTGAACATTTTTCTGTTTCTGTTTATATGGCTATTTCAAATATGTGCATTACCTGTATTCTTTATGCCTTTTCCCCATCTGTAACTCAATAAAATAATGCCCCTACTCTGCAGAACCATATCACGTGTGCGTAACAGTGACAACGGTTTTTAAATAATAATGACTGATAATTGTAAATGTGTTAATCTGTATCTATATTTATATCTGTATCGAATCTATATATATCTGTCACAGCCTGAAATTCTTCTGATGTGGGATTTGGGATGGGGAAAAAACTACCAGTGAGCGGTAAGCTCAGCTCAGAAATAATTCTCCTTAAGGCTATTTGGACTTGAAAAGTAGATTTTCCTGTTCCACAAAGGTTTATGTTCTTTATTTCAGTTCTCATCATGGCTAAGTTCAGAACTGATATTACATGAGTCAATGGAGGGTTCAATGAAAGGAGTCAACCCACTTCATCAGGCTGTACGTGTCTTTTATGCCACTACAGCTCAGGGATAAATAAATGACTGCAAGAAGTCCCTTGTCATAGAATATGCAAATTTCTAAGTAGTGCTGGAGTAACCCTTCAGTCATTATTAGATTTGAAAGGAATACACTCCAGGACATCTGCTACTACCCTGGAACAGCAAAGGCTTGGGTTATGTTGGGTGGACTGGCCTGGGTTTTCTTGGTGAGAGAAGGTATTTCAGAGGAATTCCAAACACATGACCCTACTGGAAGTTAGAAAATGCTACCTTGGGCACAGTACCCAGAATTTCTGTTCGTGGAGGCAGAGCACAGACAAAAGCCTTCTGATGAGTGAGGGTTCTGTGGATGAGCCTGGGGAGCACCAAAGCAGCAGGTCTGGGAGATGGAGGTTGTTTTGTTCCATCATTTGAAGTTAGAACAAAAGAGAAGGCTCTGAGAAGTTTGTGTGATGCCAGTTCTTTCCTGTGCTACTCTTTGAACTTAATGCTGTAGGACCTGGCTCTGCCTTTAAAAAATCTTTAATTCAGATTCTCAGCTTGCACGAACTAGCCTAATTTCCTTGACATTAGTGCAGCTTTTCTGATTTTTACCCACTGGAAACCTGAGAGCTTAGCTGAATTTTAATGAAACTTATTTATATGAAGCACAACCTTTTTAAAGGGATTTTTTTTTTTTTAATCCTTTCTACTAAGGAAAAGAGTAACATGACCTGGGGGATCTGTGGGCTCATGCAAGTCTTAGGCCCTTAACTGGAGGACCTTCATCCTTGTCATGTGGTTCTTTGCAACTCCCTTGATTTTCTGTGCTTGTTTTTGCTGGATAGATCAAGGGAGGTGCTCAGCTCTGTGCTGAAGGACAGCCTTAGCTGACA
Organism: Anabacerthia variegaticeps; assembly: GCA_035583185.1. NCBI lineage: Eukaryota > Metazoa > Chordata > Aves > Passeriformes > Furnariidae > Anabacerthia > Anabacerthia variegaticeps. The sequence continues at coordinate 55,778,344 of JAWWEW010000041.1, read as the reverse complement.
TGAACAGATGCACGAATGGATGTGGGACTGAGGCTTTAATGAGGAGATTTTGGAGTCTCTGGAACAGGCTTTGATCTTAGAGTGAACTTATCAAAATTCTGAATGCTCCAAGCATTCATGGACATTAAAGTCCCTCAGAGCAAGGACATGAAACCGTTCAATGTCTCTTCTGCTTTGGGGAGACTTAGCTTTTTTTGGCATCTTTGTTAGATGACGTTCACTGCCAGGAGAAACTTGAGGCTGTTGTACAATACTGGCTTTTTACTGCTGCAATATCCCTTTGGGTCTCAAAAGTTTAGTGAAGTCAGTGGGAAATGTTCTGTCACACTCGATGTGTTGGGAACATGTCCTTGCTGCAAGTAAGACTCCACCAAGTACAGTTATTTACAAAGCAGTCAAAGAGGGGAAGACATTTCTCATCCTTGTCCATTCCATGCTGTTTGCCAAGCCTCTGTTCAGGATTATAAATCCTATAAATTGCACAGTTTAAACAGACTCCTAGTCTGAACCCATTGAGTCTGCTCCTCTCTGGGATATTTACCACAGGGGAAGGGCACCAGGACCTCCAAGGGAATGTCTGAGGGTTGTGAGAGATGGCAGTGGTCATGATGCCAGGTGACCAGTCTGGCTTACCTACACCAAGACTTTCCTCCATCACTCAGCTATTGACTGCACTTTTATTTCGACATGTCCCCTAAAATGACAGCTTCTCACAATGTGGCTCCTCTCACGTGTAGGAGGTATAGTATAAACACATGTCGACATCTCCAATCAGAAACAAGGTCTATTCCTGCAAACAAACAGCTGGGGCTGGCTTATAATTAGGGTTTCTATTTATAGACATCTTCTTTCATTTAGGTGAACTACTGCTGCTGTTTTGCCAGGAGCGGGTTCATTAATTTCTTTCTAGCTTCATCTTGTCATTATTAGAGGATAGGAAGCAAGTTTTTTACCTCCTGGAGAAACTTGTTTGTTTTCACAAATTGTTTTTATTACATATGGCAAGTGGCATTTCTGTCTATTCCCTTTTTCACTCCATTCTTCTGATTAATGCTGCCAGGACAGTCATGGCTTACATTGTTCACTGTTCTCTGTTCTCACAATCCAAAGACAATGCTTCTCCTTATAATTCATTGACTGCTGTAACTTGGGCAGAATTCAGACAAATGCAGGGAACTGCAACATATGCACAGTAAAAAAAGCCCCAGGACTCTGCGTCCTTTTTATGCTCAAGCCAGCAGAGCACAGCTTGGATAGAAATCTTGAAAGAGAAATAAGGTATCCCAGAGTGCAGCCCTCACTTCAAGAAGTCCTCTAAAATTGATCGAGGGGGGCCAGGAGGATACAGGCTGCTTCTAACATTCCTCCTTAAGAATCTGCCATAGGATGAGGAGATTTTGGTTTGCTCCAGTGCAGAATTTTTTGTTCAAGGAAGAAACTGGTAAGGGGGTTCAAGCAAAGGACAATGACAAAAATGATAACAATTTGAAGAATTATAACCTTGGCTATGTGGGTTGCTCTAGTAAGCATTCTGCATCTAGATGGATCAATATTTCCATGGTGGACTGGAAAGCCTGCAAAGTTGCATGCCAGGATCAAAGCCCATAGATAGCTCCACTGGTTTTACTCATTCTTTTAGAACTGGGAGCTTCTGAGGATCATTTCCCCTTTGGGCTGGGATGAAAAGCTAACCCAGCAAATACGTTTGTGTTTAAAAAGCTGGAATTACAGACTGGGCTAATCAAATCACACTGATTCTATCTATCAGCTTGCAATGTACAATAAAAATTAAATTTGGATGAAAGTATATTCAGCCTGAGAAGGGGACTTTGCCTAGAATTTGACTCTGTTCCTAACCATTTCCTAGCCCTGTGCTTGGGCTTTGTGCCTGTAATTACAGGGGGGAAAAAAGCCCAAGGCAGGCAGGAAACACATGAAAAAAATCTATCAATAAGAAAGGTGAGGGACTGAAATCCACAGAGGTGAACGTGGTGTGAGGACGTGAATGGCAGCATCCACTGAGTGTGTTTGCAGCACGGAGACCTCGCAGGGCACGTGCCTGGAATGGGATCAGCACAGTCCATTCATCAGTATTGCTGGGCTTTTAGGAGGCAAGATGAGCAAAACCCAACCTCAGCCTCCCCCAGATGGGCCGAGAGGAGGCAGCTGCAGGCACACGGTGTGCTGCATGAGGCGGGCGAGCACACGTGCAATCCTCTGCCCCCAGAGCTGCAGCATTCCCGAGTCCCAGGCAGCAGGGAAATACAATTATCTGAATTAACTGCCTGCAAATCCCTTCGCTTTGTGCTGCCCAGCTGGAAAAACGGGGGCACACTGAGGACAGGGGTGCAACTCGTCACATGGCAGCAGGGAAAAAGCACATTTCTGCCTACGTGAGAGGAGCGAGGGCATCCCTGTGAGCCTCCTGCCTTCTCTGTGTCCTTCTTGGGATCTTCTCTTTTTTTTGTGTTTTTTTTGTTTGTTTATTTTTACCTTTGAGGCTGGTAAATGAGATTAGAGGAGCACAGGCACGCAGGAAATAAAATACAGCGGAAACATGTGTAAACAAGATTACTAGGCCAGAACAGTGCCTCTCAGCACATTAACTGCACTGGGAGATGTACAGCTGGGGCAGGGCTTGAGGCATCTTTGCCTGGGTGCAGCAGATGTGGCAAAAAAATACTGATGCTGTGCTCTGAGAGAGCTGCTCTCACCCCTGTTTATTGAGTGCAAGCAGATTAAGGGCGGGAAAGAACCATAAAAAGTTTGATTTGTTTGGGATGGTTTTATTATTCTTTCCCCCCTGATGTGACGCCCTAGAAATCATGTTGGATTTCCACAACTTCCAAAGGATCTCAGCTGTCATTTTGCTCTCTTTCATACATGTACCCACATACATTTTCCAGCTCCATGGGCCACGAGAATGGGACATTAGGAGTTGCCTTAGGATGAGAAATGTGATAATGAGCAAACATATTTTGCTGAAATACTTTTGGGTGGCTTCTTTGCTCTTGATTTGAAATGCTTGATGTTGTCGATACAGCCCCTGCCAGCCCAATCTGTCCTTAGCATGGTCTGAAGAGCTGGGAACTCTCACCTTCAAGAGCTCTACACGAGGAAGGGGCCACAGGAGAACAAAATTAGCTTGTGTTTAATAAAAAAGGCATAAGCACATCACGACAAACGCTGCACCTTTGTGCTTGCTGGCAGAATCTCTGCGTCCTCCCACGCAGCCCCAGCTGGAGAGCCCTCACTTGCAGCTAAGCAACTCTGCTCCTGTCAGTCCCTTTCCACTCACTGCTCCCTCCCTTCAGAGGCAGCAGGAGCTGCCACAACAACCCTCTCTTGTGGCTCTGAGGGGCTTCCCCACTTATGTAATATGCAGAAGGCAAAGGGAGGAAACATTCCTCTGCTGCTAGATTGGGGTCAGGGTTATCTTCCTTGCTGCAGAATAAACAGACTGAGTTCTGCAGGGAGCATCCTGCTTCGTTTTCAGGGTGGAGTCAAGTCTTCCACCCCAGCCCTGAACTGTCTCACCCACAAAATCCAGGCAGAGAAGCTCTGTGCTCATGTGCCCATGGGTTTCTAAGTTCCTTTCAGGCTCGAGTTGAACCTGGAGTTTTGAGTCAGACTAAGTCAATGGGTTGTGGGGATGAGGGAGCTTTTCTTGCATGGGACTGGCCAAAATCTGGTCTGCTTTGGAAGTGGAAGGATCACTGCTCCTGCAGAGAGTTCATCTAGTGACAATGATCCCTTATCCCCACCTCTGTCAGCCAGGGCAAGGAGGGACTCAGTACCTTGAGGAACGTGGGCAGGGACACCTTCCACTATCCCAGGTCACTCAGAGCCCCAGCCAACCTGGCCTTGGACACTCCCAGAGATCCAGGGGCAGCCACAGCTTCTCTGGGCAAGATTATTTCTACTTTCAACTCTTTCAGCTTAGGCTGAAAGGCAAATAGGATGTACAGCAAACCCTTTCCTCTCTGATTTCAGATAGAAGTGCCTTTGTTCAGCGGTACATTATGGGAATGATGCACTAGAAAACAAAACTCTCTTCAGAGCCTTCCCAAGGCCACTCTCCATCCTATGTTGTACATACCTGGGCCCCACTGGCACTGCCTGGCTGTGTAGGTGGAGAATTCCCAGGCTCAGCACCACACCCAGGGGAGCCTTGGGGTTGCTTCAGCCTTGCTTGAGTTTTCCATGCCCTTGGTGCTTCATTAATGTGACAAAAAAGCAGCCTCCTCCCTGCCTGTATCTGTTATGCACAGAGAGAGGAAACAGTAAAGATCTTAAATGTTGAGGGCTATATTTTCCTCAGTAGTTTTTTCCAGCCTGCTTTGCAAACTGGCACCCCCAGGTCAGCCTCCTTTGGGAATCATCACAAATAAAGCCCATCCTGAAAACCTTCAAAGCACGAAGAGCCATAAAGGTGATGAGTCCAACAGTCCCTGGCTGTCCAAACTTTTCTTCACCTAAACTGGGGGGTTTGTTAGGAGAGGTTTGACATCCTCAGTGAAAAAGCTCTAATAGAAAACAATCTAATTAAGTTTATTTAAAGCATTTTAAGACACCAGGATGCAGTTCTCAGCATATACACAGAGGCAGCTTTTATCACTTACCTTTTATCATCTGACAGGGTTTTCTGTGTGGAAAATGAGCAATATGGGAAAAAGAAAGGGACAGGCAACAGTTAATGCTAGTTTTTAAAACCAGCAATCCAGGTTAGTGCAGCCAAGTAAATGTGACAGCTAAAACTCTGACTTCCCTGGCTCTGTCTGTATGAATTGCTGGTGAAACAAGACCTCTTGCCTTCCATGGAGATGAAGACTTACCCTATTGTAGTGCCCCAAAGAACTCCACAGTGAGCTTTGCCTTTCTCTGGATTTGTTCTGGTGCAAATAAGAAGAGAAACTTCTCCTCACAGCTTTATTCACAATATAAGGAGATTGTGTGAATAAAGCCTAGCTAAGTATCTCCTGACTCACCCTCCAAAAAAAATGAAGCTGAGGCCTAAAAGGGTCCTTACACTGTGGAGAAATTTCAGGGTAGGCACAAGGGAAAGTTGTCCTTTGGAGAGCTGAGTCCAAGTGAAAGCAGAAACACATGAAAGAGTATGGATGGGATGTGGGATAACAAACCTTTTGCCATAACTGAAGGCCAAGAAGATGTGATCACTGATAAGCAGGTGAATCAGGTGCAAATGTGATAAGAGTATTCCCTTGTTCTCCCCTTGGACACAAAGACGTGGCAGGTCTATTGTGAAGAAGATTAAATGGAAGCTATTTTCAGGCTACCTGCCACTTCCCTTTCTCAGTGGGGAAGTGAGCAAAAGATCCATCTCAGCAAATAAATTCACCTTATTTCTAAAAGGGTAGGCTGCTAACAGCCATATAAAGAAGGTATGAAAGGCCTGGAGAAAGAAGGCTTGTAGAAGGTAGTACAGTGGGGAAGAAAATAATAGGGAAGGACTTTAAAAAGAAAAAGTAACTGAAGGTCCAAAAATTCAGTGCAATGTCCCGGGCTGTATCATGAGGGGTCTCTCACAGAGAGTACTCAAGTGTCCAACCAGTGAATCTTAAAAATAGGCAAATCATGTTTAATGCTGCAGCTCACAGATGATGTAATAGCAGCAGTGAGATCCTTTCTCTCAGCTTTTGAACACCAGTGTGAGCCTGTGGGTGCCTTGGAAGGCAGCAGGCAGATGCTGAACCAGCCTTCTCTTTTCCTGTTTGACACCAAAGCTGTAAACAGCTCTTATTAATTGTGCATGCCAGGATTGTGGAATCACAGCCCTCCTGGCTGGAAAGGTTGTCTGGAGGTCTGGAGGTCAGCTTCAGAGCAGGACTCCTGTCAGTGCCAGAGGAGATCAGCTGTAGCTACTTCCACCCAAGCCTTGAAAATCTACCAGGATGGAATTTCCACTGCTTTGCTCCAGGGCTGCAACTTCCTCCTGGTGAAACACCCCCTGATGACCAGCCTGAACCTGCCAAGATCTAAATAAGGACAGGCTGAAGTGAAAACCACCCCACATTTCTGCTTCTTTGAGCTGTGTTCAGTCCTCTGGTTTAGGGCTGCTATTTCAAACCCTGTGGGAGTTCACAGTTTTCCAGGGCATCACTCTCTCCCAAACTGATTTCCCACTACGCTGTCATAGTAATTACCTCTGTCAGGAGATGCTCTGAATCAGACAGCATTATGGTCTCTCTGCTTTGTGGCTCTGTTAGTACAGAACAAGGTGTGCAGAAGAAGGGGAAAGAGGGAGAATTTGCACCAACCAGTATTCCATGGCCAACTGATCCCATAGGCACTGATCCCAACTGATTCCATAGGCACTGATCCCAACTGATTCCATAGGCACTGATCCCAACTGATTCCATAGCCACTGATCCCAACTGATTCCACAGGCACTGATCCCAACTGATTCCACAGCCACTGATCCCAGCTGATTCCACAGCCACTGATCCCAACTGATCCCATAGGCACTGATCCCAACTGATTCCACAGGCACTGATCCCAACTGATTCCGTAGCCACTGATCCCAAGTGATTCCACAGCCACTGATCCCAACTGATTCCACAGGCACTGATCCCAACTGATTCCACAGGCACTGATCCCAACTGATTCCACAGCCACTGATCCCAACTGATTCCACAGCCACTGATCCCAACTGATTCCACAGCCACTGATCCCAGCTGATTCCACAGCCACTGATCCCAACTGATCCCATAGGCA
>JAWWEW010000041.1:55737569-55748909 GCA_035583185.1 Anabacerthia variegaticeps | reverse complement strand
GGATCCCTGGCAGTGTCCAAGGGCAGGTTGGATGGGGCTCTGAGTGACCTGGGCTGGTGGGAGGTGTCCCTCTCCACATCCCAGGGGTTGGAATGAGAAGATCTCTCAGGTCTCTTCCTACCCAAACCAACCTCTGATTCTTTGATGATTCTGATCAAAAGTGACTCCCTGGCTACATTACTAGTGAAGTCCAAGCCTCTAATTTTCCTCACTGTTTGGAACACGTTCAATCTAGACCTGCTGGTTTTGGGGGTTTTCAGCCCCCCCCCCCCCGTGTCTTTTATATGCAAAGGGCAACAAAGGAAAGGCTAAAAAAGGGGGATCAGACTATGGGAGAGAGGCAGAGGGTTCCTTCAGGCTGAAACGTGGCACGTGTCCCTTAGAGCTGGAGATTGCAGGGTCACCAGCTGCGTTGCCCTTGTTTTGGGGCGCCCCTGCTCTGCCACAACCCACACACCCCACGTCCAGGGGATCCGGATGATGTGCAGCGTGTGTTCCCCTAGAGGGGCTGAGGGGCTGTGGGTGTTTTTGGCCCCATCGCCGCCGCCCGGAGCCCCCAGGAGGAGGCTGTGGGGCATCCCTGCCCCGAGAGGCGGATGCCGGAGCTGTGGCTGTGCGGCTGGGCAGGATTAGGAGCGGGTGACAGATGCACAAGGTGCCCTGAGGGCTCCGAGCGCGGCCGGCCACGCATAAATACCGCGGCTTATACCGCGGGCTGGGGTCGGGGAGGGCTGGGGGCGCAGGGAGCAGGCTCGGGGAGGAAGGGGGGCATGCAGACCCTGTGAGGCACTAGGGAGAAAGGTGGCAGATGGGGTTTAAGGAGGTGGAAGACGCATATCCCCGATTTAGGGCTTTGGCTCAGGGAGAAAAGAGCCAGCGTTACAGCAGCGCAGAGATTCTGGTCTGGGAAAACGCGGTGGGGTCGGGGTGGGAATGTGGGGAAACAAATCCGAGTTGAAGGCACATGGGGATCTCTGCAGAAATGTGCCTGTGTGTATATGGGATCGTATCCCCTGGTGCTCCCGGTGCCCGCCCTTGGCGAGTGTCCCCGGCATGCCTCGACATGTGGCTGCGCCTGGGGCTGTCCCGCGGCTGCGGCATCCCGGAGAGGGGCATCCCACTGGGATCCTACTGGGATCGGGGCTCCCGCAGCATTGGGATCGGGGGTCCCGCAGCATTGGGATCGGGGGTCCCGCAGCGCTGGGATCGGGGGTCCCGCAGCATTGGGACCCCCCGGCAGCGGCAGGTTCGGAGCAGCCACAAGCGCGGGGAGCCGGCGCCACCTCCCGGTGTCGGGAGACAGGGAGGGATGAGGATGGGAGGGATGAAGGAAGGGATGAGGGAGGGAGAGAGGGAGGGAGGGAGGCAGAAGGAGGCATGAAGGAAGAGGGGGAGCGAGAGAGAAAGGGACGGAGAAGAGGAGGAAGAGAGGGAAGGAGGAAAAGAGGGAAGGATGGGAGGGATCTTTAAAAAGCAGCTTTCAAAGTAAAAATTCCAAGCAGGAAAAAACCCCAAACACCTCAGTTGAATAGGATGCAATATGAATAACAACGTTTTCCTAATTTTTGGCAAATAAATATGTAATTTTTTTACTTCTTTCTGATTCTCACTCTGTTCTGAAACATTTCACCTGCACCTGTCATGGGAATTCATAAACAGAAGCACTTGATATTTCTTCCACGTTTGGTCAGGCAGCTTTACACCTTGGAGAAGATTTGTTGATGTCTGTCTTTATCTCTGAAAAAACGTTGATTAAAAAACTTCAAATGTTTGCAGAAAAGTTTAGCCTCTGGAAAAAACGTCAGACTCACATGGTGAAATGACACAAATTATTTTTTACTGATGTGTCTCATGAAGGAAGAGGAGGTGAAGGCATCAGAAAGCACCTTGTCCTGTGTAGGTGGTGGCAGAGGACCCATTGCGGGTATATTTGCTATATTTTCACAATGAAAGGTTTAAGTTCGTTCATGGTCACATATTCTAAGGACATTGGTTACACTAATGCCCAAATTCTTCACTGTCCTTTCAGATTAGGGTTGGAAAGGGGGTGCAGCTCATTCAGCCTGTGTTTGTGACTTAGGTGTTTGTGTCATACCTTCTGTGTCTCTTCTCTTTTGTGAAAGGAGAGGAGGAATGCAAATAAAAAGCAGGACCGTGTTTCCTCAGTGCATTGACAGGCCTTGGCACCTCATCCTTCAAGATCACGTTACAAATGAGATTCAGTGAGTTTTTCAGTCTTTCCTGCTTCTCACAATCACTTTGAGTTTGATACCCTTTTCATTAGAGACATGTTTCTTTTGTAGCCTCTCCCTTCAAAGTCCCCCTGTGCTCCCGGTGTTTCTTCTGCATTTATCACCTCTTATCACATATTCAGGGTGCTCCTGTGTGACTTTTGTCTTTTTTAGCCACAAAGTGTCTACTATATTGGTGTTGCATCTCAGGAGTTCTCTCAGGGCTCCTGGGAGGGACATGAAATATAAAATTACCCAGCTCTGTCTTTAGATGATCACAATAGTCCTCTAAGCCCAGTGCACAGGATCAGGGTACTTTGCTTTTTGCAGATGAATGTCGCTATCTGAAGAAGAACAAAGATCCCAGCTCCAGCTCAGTCAGGCAGTTCTGAGTTCAAGCTCTCATCCTGCCCATCACCAGGTATAAATGTGTGCTAGGGCATTTGAGGGAAACTCAGTTTAACTAACATCCTGGTAGCCTGCCAGAGAATGTGGTTTAAGATGATCCGCCTTCAAAGCTCTCTAGGGGAACATAAATTTAAAAGATTTCTTAAGGCAAGATTAGCTTGAGAAAACTTACCAGAAATTATACTTTTTTTTTTTTTAAACTGAAAAGTCTGTGCAAATGCAAAGGTAACATTAACCCAGTCAGAGCAGTAAAGAACATCAAACCAGATTGTGTTTCTTCAAATAAAAAGTTTATTTGTGACATATTTGGTAAGATAAGGACATATGGTATTACACCATTGTCCAAGGGCAAGGATTGCCTGTTACAGAGCTATTTGTCTCCCACTTTTGCCATTTTCTTTTTCTGGCCTTGCTGCTATTGACCTTCCCACAAATAATGGTGACTTGAGTACTACAAAAAAATATTCCTCTCTCCACCGACACCAACATGAACTCATAGGCTTGTACCAAACAAGTGAGGTGAGATTGCTTTTATGTCCTTATTTTCCTACCCACAGATGTTCAAAGGCTCTCTTCTTATTCCTGTACGGGGCTAAGTGGAGATTTTCCTGTTTTCATTCCCCTTTTTCTATTTTTTATTTTTTCAGTCAGTGGCTCCATGCTTCTGAGAATTTTCACGTTTCTGAGTGGAGAAGACCCAGTGTCTGTGCATTTTTTTTCCTACAACATGAAGTCAAATCCTAGCTCAAGGAAGGGACTCGTTTGTTTTGTTTTGCTTTTTGTTTGGTTGGGTTTTTTTATTTGGGTTGGGTTTTCTTTGTTGTTGTTTTTTGTTTTGTTTTCCCAAAGATATTTAGCTGATCCTGGAAGCAGGCACAGGCTGCAGATGAAGCAGACCCTTACAGTGCTTTCCCATCTGTTCACCTCCTTGTGTGCATGCTTTTATTTTTGAACCAGGGATCACCTCTCTCTTCTGCCTAAGCACCTCTGAGCACAATGGGTGCTGGTGAGTGGGGATAATTCTGCAGTTCTGCAGTAATCCAGAGAGCCCTTATTCCAAAATAAGGAGTGTCTCTCCCAGGCATAGGAACATTTCAGTGTCCTTGAGATTCCCCTTTGTTTTTCCCTCTGCTTTAGCTAATATTTATTTCTGATTCTTTTTTGCAGCTGCCAGCAGAAGCCTGTGCAGCCTTGAGACTTGAAAGTCAGATGTTGGTGTTATGAGTCCTATTTTTGCTCTTAGTACTGGCAGGGCACCCACAGGCAGTCTGAGATGGCTCCAGTTCATATTGTCCCTTGTTGGCATGTCTGTGTGCTAGAAAGAATCTCTCTTCCCCTTGACTAGCTTTCCTGTTTAAATTTTTTCATGTTTTCAAATGACTTCTCTTTTTCTGGGCTTAAGTCAGTAATAATTAACAATGCAAATGGCAATTACAGTCAATCTTCTCTTATGCTCCTGTGGTTCTAAGGGGTTCTGACATAAATATCATTAAAATAATTACAGCGTTAATCTATTTACACACAAAATTCCTAGTCCTGCTGAGGACTTCCCAGTGCAGGAACTCAGTGCCATCCATGTGAAAAAGAAGTAACACCATTCTGCTGAAAGGAAATGTTAGGGTTGCAGTCTCAGCCCCTGTGGAGCCACTGTTTGCTGCTGCTGCTTGTTTTGTGGAGGTCAGTTGTAAATCCCTACATTTCCAGGCTTTTGCCAGATTTCCAGGGCCACTGGAGAACCACTGAAGAAGACTGACCATTTCCTTGCAATCACCTCCCTCTGTGCTCAAATATCCACCAGTGGTGGGACTTTGACAGGCTCCCTGTGCACCTGAAAATAGATGGATCTGGACATAAGGAAAAGTTCGAGTCAAGAAGGGAGAGCAGGGAGGAACAAGAAGACGAGGAAGAAGAGGAAGAGACAGGGCAGTAGTTTTCCTGTAAAGGAGCTTCTCTTTTTGCACCAGCAGTGGCAAAACCCAGGCCTGCAGGCAGGAGGTTGCTGTGACCTTGTCCTGTTCCCTGGCGTTGATGGTGGCTTCTGCTGGTGATATCCTTTTGAGATGACATCCAGTCTTCAACACTCCATGTCTGGCGCTTTAGAGTAGCTTCCTTCTAGATATATTGGGTTGCTTTTATTGTTATTAAAATTAGAATAATCATTTCCCACAGGAAGCTGACCAGACGTCCTCATTTAATCAGAACAGATCCCTCTTTTAATGTGTAATATCCAGCTGTCGTAGAACTTTTCAGAGCAGGCCCATTAATCTCTGTTTTCTTGGTGCTGAGATCCCCGAAATCTGTCAGGAATTGCTCACTAATAAGTGCATCTCTGATCCTTTTGTCAAGAGTAAAATGAAGTTCAAAACTCTAGGAAATGCTGGTTAGTGCTCAGAACTTCTTTAATAAGAAAAGGAACTGATCTTCTATCTGAAAGGGAATACTTCAGTCCCATCCCTGGGATGTAAAATGTGTTTTAAAGGGTTCATTATGGAAGTATTTTTGGGTTATCTTTGACTTAGCGTGTGCACTGTTTTCTCAGGCTGGAGGAATGTGGTCTGACAGAATGTGTATGAGAAAAATACACATTTTTACATACTGCAGTGCTGGAAGGCTGGGTTGACTTTAACTTGGCAGTACAAGAAACGAAATTTTCCTTCAGAATGATAGCCACTATTGAAAATGAGGCTGACCCACTGCCTCTGTGTAACATGGAAACTAAATCCCTGTCTCTGCTAACAGCATAAACAGCACAATTCAGTTGGAAGGATGCTTGGAGATATTTTTATTCCTGTCATAAGACCCTGGTACACTGAGGAATAATTTTTTTTTTTTTTTTTTTAATATTTGGTTTATCTATATTCACCAGGTTGTAATAAACAACTTTAGGACAAACTGTTTCCGCTTTTGGTGCCATTTTAATTGAAACATTTATTTGAGCTCTGTCTGAAAAGAAGAAGAATGGGGTATATAATCATGGGCAGCTACCGATGTGGTCACTCCCAGTCCCACAGATATCTGCCACTCTGCTCAGATATTTATTGTCCACTGTAATTATGACAAATCTTTAAATCCTTTCAGTTGCTATTTAGATGCTCTGGGGGTTCATGTCTCAGGGTGTCTAATTTCCATTTGGCAAGAGTCGTAGTAGGCAGAGTATGGATTAGATTTAAAGTCTTGGGTGACTTCCCACAACAGCACCTTATTCACACATATTTACTTGTATGGAAAAGTGTGTTCTTTTATATACATATGTATTAAAAACTATATAAATATGTATTCTTTTTATAGAGTTTGTTGCCTGTGTCACTTGTAGTACACAAAAATCTCCTTGGTCACCAGGCCACCTGCTGTCCGTAAATACAACTGCAACCCCTGAGAGAGCAGCAGCCACCGGGTGAGGTGCGACAGCATCACCCGCTGTCTGTAGACATAATTGCATCTTCTCCCCTTTGGACACAGCCAAAAGACATTTAACATTTGCCGTTTGTGGGTGGAAGGGTTTATTACAGACTGTTGTTGTTCGGTTCTTTCTGGATGTAGATATATATATAGAGAGAGAGATGTGTATGTCTGTGTATTGTGGTTAAGAACTGTTATCCTTTCATATATATTTTCCTAATTAAAGTTATGGGTTTTTTTCTAAATTTAAGGACAGGGATTATTTCTTGGCCAACATAGATATCTTAGTTCTCCCCTCAAACTGAGACACGGGGTCTGAGTCAAAGTCAGAGTCAGAATACGGAGTCGGAGACCAAATCAGAGTCCGAGTCTGAACCTGAGTCCTAGTCGGGGTCTGGGTGGCAGTCAGGGTCGGGGTTGAGGTCGGGGTTGGGGATGGGGTCGGTGCCGGGGTCGGGGTGGGGGTCAGAGACAGAGTCAGAGTCGGAGTATAGAGTCAGAGACTGAATCCGAGTCCGAGTCGGGGTCAGGGTCAGGGTCAGAGTCCTAGTCCTCCTGTAAGTGAGTCAGAGTTGGAGTTGGAGTTGGAGTTGGAGTTGGAGTTGGAGTTGGAGTCCAAGTCCGAGTCCGAGTCCAAGTCCGAGTCCTCCTGTAAGTGAGTCAGAGTCCTAGTCTGATTCGGAGTATCCTTCTTCTCTGGCCAGTCCAAAGAGGGCAAAATACTCCACTGCTTGACTTACCACCAGGAGAACTCCAGGAAAACAGGTTGTCTGCCTTTAATAAGAAAATCTGATGACCATCATGTAGAGGAATCACAGGTCAGACTCAGCCATGGCTCAATTCTGAGTTTAATAATGCCAGTGGGATATGTAGAGATGGCTGAAAATAGAAATTCCCCTGCGAGAAGAATTCAAAGTTTTGGTATCATTTAAAGTTACCATAAACTCCCATAATTTAGAAATTTCTATGAGGATGAAAATCCAAAGACAAAAAGAAACTTGGCCTTATAGAAACATTTTCAAATCCAGCTTTTAAAATTAATTTTATTTTGCATGAGATAATTTAAAAAAAAAAAAAAAAACCTAAAATGCAGGAAAACAATTGCTTCCAAAGTCTTGAAATGAGGTTTTTCAGCAATACCAGATACTGTTCCTCCCCATATCGGTGCTTTCTGGTTTCAACCCTGAACTACCAAAGTGTAGGAGGAAGCAATTTGATAATCACAAACTGAAGTAATTAACCACAAAGAGAGCAATCTAATAATCATGAGCTGAGTGGAAATTACAGTGTCCAGTTGGTTTGTCCAGTTTGGCTCAGCGTGTTGCCAGCTCGAGCTCCAAAGGAACACGAGGTGTGGGCTGAAGGTCCTAATTTATGAGAAAGTTGATCAAAATATTTTGATGCTGTTTTTAATAGAACACACACCAAGAGGAGGGACTAAGAGTGGAGAAAACCCAAAGCTCCACGGTGAGAATTTACACTTGAAAAAATAAAAGGGTTTTAGTTTCCTTCCGGTTTACAGACATCTAAACACTTGTTTTGACCTAATGTGGTGTGGTGGAGGAAGGCCAAAAATAGGGGATGGGACTTTTCAGTGAGTCCATTTTGGTTACAGAGCTCAAAGCAGCTTTTCAAAATGGCAAGTGAGGTGGTTTATGCTGCAGTGTCGCCCAAGGAAAGGGCGCATTTGGCTTCAGAAGCTCCAGATACAGGTACGAAAATGATCATATTCATGTTATTTACTTTTCCTTTGCTCAATGTCGCGTTATTAAAGATTGTTTTCTCTCTTAAATCACTTAGAAGTCATGTTGAAAGCACTTTGATAACTATTAACAGCCTCCTCTGTTTTTTGTATACCTATTTGTTTGGCAAATCCATGTTTAGTAGTAGAATAAATAGTGGATTCTAGCAGAAGTGAAGACTGACCTTTAAATTCTGAATGTCAGTAGTGCAGCTGAACTGTGCTGTTCCTGAAACTAATTAATGTTCAGACACTGAAGGTCTTTATACAGATTATTGCAAACTCATTGGCAGATGAGTGGACTTTTCCCTCCAGCACTATGCTTGTATTTTATATTTTATTTTGATTCATTCTTAGACACCAGAAATACTTTTAAAGTCTAAAATGACAGGTCTGTTTCTATTTTCTTTCTTTCATCGTGTTTAATCTATTGTAATCTTTTTGAAAAAAATATTTCAGTTGCAATAGTAAATGATCACCAATTCTTGTCACTTCTGTGAACCTTGCATCCCTTTTGGTGTCCCAGTAAATGCTTTATTTTAATATGCTTCTAAAACACTGACTTCTACAGGCTGATTGTAATATCTTGCCTGAAGGAATACTTTAAATCCCCTTAACTCCAACATCTACTAATAGCATCAGTGTGTCCTAGTGAGATATAGTGAAAAAACCCCACCACCTATATAATTAACACTTTTTCATGTTCTTATATATATAAAATTTTCCATTATACATTCTTACAACCTCTCTCTTCCATTTCTATGTGTTTCCCTCCTTGAGAGCCCGAGTGAAGTTAACTGAGTCCTCACCTTCTGCCAAATTCTCTTCAATTGTTCTGACTCCTGCTCAGGACCACGAGAAAGATGCTTAGCTCGTAAAAAACGGGTTGCATCCAACCTTTTTTGTAAGTCTAAGGTGGATCTCAGCAGCTCTGGCACCCCCAGGATGTTGCTCTTCTTCAGGCCAAATGGTGTTTGCCATTGCAGTGAGTTGAGAGCAGTGAAGCTGCCAATCACACACCTGCCTGGAAAAGCTCCAGAGACATTGCTGGTTTATTCTACTTATTTGACATTAGATCAGCAAGGCTAAATGTGCTCCTTTGAGACAGGAATAACAGCCTAGACCGTAAAAAAAGTTTGGGGAGGTTCACAGTGAGCCTTTTCTTGTTACACACTTCAATGTTTGTGCTGCCTCACCTGATTTCATGGCTCTAAGTTTGCTCTGCTTCCCCACAGCCACTGCATTTGTCCACTAATTAGTCTGCTCCTCCTCTGCCTTCAGCTTCTGCTGCCTTGGCTTTTTGCAAGAGGAGGACAGAGCTTTCACCCTCCAGGTCTGGATGTGTCCCATGTTTGCTCGTGTTCCCCATGGCACTTCAGAGGAAAATCTGCTTGGTTTCTCCCTTAACATAAAAAAACCCATCTTATTTCATACCCTATCAGCAAGCAAATGTGGCGAAAGCAGCTCCTGGGAACTGAGGCAAAACATGCAAAGCAGGCAGTGGCCAAGGTGGTGTGTTGCACTTGATATAAAAATACAGCTCCTTCCTTCCTTCTGCTGCCACACCTACCAAAACTGCTGTGAAACACGTCCTGCTTCTCAGCTCTTTCCCTCCCTCTCCTACTCTGACAGTTCGTCCCTGGATTTCATTTCACCAGATGCAGGATAAAGTGTGTCATAGGGCAGTTCACCACCTCATTACACCTGCAGTCCTCCCTCTACTTGTACCTCTTCCCATGAGCTTTGCTCATTGTCCGATGCTGCTGAATTGGGCCAGTGGTCCTGCAGACACCCTCTGGGCAGTGAAATGCCTCCTGGGCTCACCTTTCAGCATCTGAATTTGAAACCACTGCCTGTGTGATGCAGCCCCACTAAATAATAGAAGCCAGGTACCTAAACATCGTCTCTGCCTTCCTTGGGCTTTGCATCCAGCACTGGTCACAGAAATCCAAGGAATGGGTTGTTTTTGCAGTGATAGTGAGAGAGATCTCTGCTCTTATGCAGTGTGAGCATCCCTACATAAGAGCAGACAAGCATGGGCAAGGCCTCCAAAGATAAGGATCTCCTATGAGACAGGAAATCTTAGTTCTTGAGGTTAAAGGAAAGTATTTTCAGCAGACCACATGCTGGACTGGGGAAATGAATGGCTTGCTCATGAAAATCCTGCTGCCAATTCCTCTTCCAGCCCAGCCTGCATCACTATTAGCTAATCTGGTGATGGAGCTCTCCTGATGGTCCAGAAGACAGGAGTTCTCTGCTACTGAGGCTGGGAAGCCACAGAAAATACAGTTTGCCAGGCATTCCTAGACTTTCAGGGGAAAATCCACGCTGACAACATTTTTTAAGCTCTCTGTTGGTTGTAAAAATCTGGTAACACTTGGTGAAGGACTTTTTTTACTGGTTGCAACCATGAGTGTCACAACCACACCAGTGGTTCCTCGGGCATAGGAGGGTTCTCTACTCCCTGACCACCAGACAGGAATGGGGAGATCTCCATCCTGCCACGTTTGAGAGCCTAAGGTAAGACTAGAGAAAGTTCTGGAGTGCTTTCCAGAGGCTCCATGCATGGAAAGCAGGGACTGGAGGAAGATCCTGCAGTTACCAGCCATGAATAAAAAATCTCATTTAAACAAGTGGAAGGATGGAATTGAGAAAATAAAATCTGTGGATGAAATGGAAATAGAATGTTTATATCTTAGGCACATGATAAAATTATGTTTAACTCATTAGTGATGGAAAACCAGCTCATCTTTGGTTTATGCAGATGCTTTGTTCCAACAGGAACTGTGCTCCTCTTTGTGAAAGAGGAGATAAGGCATATTTTGTACCCGTGTACATGATCTGAATTCATTAGGGTTAAGTTTATTGAGAAATGAACAGAAAAAAATAAATTTACCTAAAAATTGATCACCTTCTGCTTAGAAATTGACAGAATGTATACCTGTGGGTGAAAAATAGGGAATAACAAGAAAAAGTGGAATTAATAGTAGAGTAGTTCCGTGTGTGACAACCCATGGTCACCTGGAAGGTTTGGCTTTAATTTTCTAAGATATAATAACTGAATAACATTTCTGTTTTTTACTTGGCAAACTGCACAGCAGGCCAATTATTTGCATGAACTCTCCTAGCAATTTCTTTTTGGCACATTCACTCAGTGACAGAAAAAAGGTAATAGAGCAACACGTCTTGCACATTGTTGCTCTTCTCCCTTTGCCAGAGAGGGTCTGACACTGCAGGGTGTGGAATGCAAGGAGAGTGGTTCTGATTGCAGCACTTTCTGTCCCTGCAGGTGATTCAATCACATACACCGAGGTGAAGGTGAAAAGGAAACCTGACAGTCCTGAGAGCACACCCAAAATTAAACATTCAGGTACTGCAGCACTGCAGGATGTGTCATGTTTTCTCCTTGCTTTTTATCCTCTTTGTATACCATCATAATTACATTTTTACAGTTAAGTGGCCAAAGAGATGTAGATAACAGGAAAAATCCTTCCCTGGGAGGGTGGGCAGGCCCTGGCCCAGGTTGGGCAGAGAAGCTGTGGCTGCCCCTGGATCCCTGGC
>JAWWEW010000041.1:55725656-55737469 GCA_035583185.1 Anabacerthia variegaticeps | reverse complement strand
GCCATGCTCTGCCCCCTCCCTGCACACACTGACACACATGGGGGAGGTCCCCTCTCAGGGTCTCCTCTGGAGGCTGAGCAGCCCCAGCTCCCTCAACCTTCCCTCCTAAGAGAGATGCTCCAGTCCCTTCAGCATTTCCATAGTCCTTGATCTGAAAATATTAGTATGGAGGTCTCTTACGGATGATTATCTCTCTCTGTTGTGTTGTAGCAACATTTATGATTGACTGAGCCAAGGATGGGTCAAGTCATGCCTGTGAGATTCCTCAAACCTCAGCCTTCATGAAAACAGAAGACTGCATTTAGCGAGAGGTGCTTTCTGCACGAGTTAGAAGAAGAAGGCACAAGTAGCAGTTCTGTCTCTCTCTCCCTCTCTTGACAGGCAGAAATCTGTGTGACATTGGCCTCTTTTCAGTCACAAGGACCTTCTCCTGATTGCCATGACCTTTTGAAGATGATATGGCCAGCCTCCCAGTGACACCACAGGGTTCCCTCGGCACTGTCACGGGTGCACCAACTAGTCCCATGAACTAAGTATATCCAGCTAGTTTCAATGCTCCTTATCTCTGTCTTCCTTATGTAATGAGGCAGTGACCATGGTGTGATTCTTGGGGTGTCCTTTGCAGGGCCAGGAGCTGGACTTTGATAATCCTTGTGGGTTCCTTCCAACTCAGGATATTCTGTGGTTCCTCTACTGTAGTAATGCTATGTTCTCCAAGATTGGTGTTAAGAAAATTTAGGGATCTGGGAGACCTAAAGCAGAGCTTACCAATGAGAACACAAGCAAAAAATGTATTGAATTTCTCATTTTCTTCTTTTGTTGTAGTTGTTGTTGGTTGGTTTGTTGGTTGGTTTTGTTTTGTTTTATTTTTGGCACTGTGTTCCCAAGCCTGTTGAGCAGTGAGCCAGCTTTGCCCTTAGGCTTTATTTGTATGGAAGCCCTTCCTGTTGTGTTCCATATCCTTGCCTGTTTCAGCTGAGCTTTGGGTTTTCTTCCTCCACCCCTGCATGCTCAGGAGGTGCCTCTGTATTTCTCCTAGCTAGCCCAACCATGCTGCTGTCACCTTTACACTCGTTTTTGTGTTTAACCTCAGGTGGATGTTCCTTGTTTACTCATATTGGCCTCCTGCCGTGTGTTAGCTTGAATTTCCCC
Organism: Anabacerthia variegaticeps; assembly: GCA_035583185.1. Taxonomy (NCBI): domain Eukaryota; kingdom Metazoa; phylum Chordata; class Aves; order Passeriformes; family Furnariidae; genus Anabacerthia; species Anabacerthia variegaticeps. The sequence goes on along the minus strand of JAWWEW010000041.1, from coordinate 55,736,317 downwards.
ACAGCAGAATGTGCTGCTCTTGTGCTTTGATGAGGCAGTGCTTGAAAACTCATTGGAGCTCATTTGGGCTTTTTTCCCTCCCACTAGAAGATGGGAACAAGCCAAAAGTTTTTCTCCTGAAGTCCAGTGCTGTGATTCTACTGTTTGTCCTGCTTGATTCTCTCAGGATGTTAAACTCCACCATTTGATGAGTGCAGACAAGGCTTCCTTTGACTTTCATGACCCCAGCCTCTTCTACTTTTTCATGAGCAGTATGTCCTGCCGAGTGCATGTCCCACTCATCTCATGAATCACCTGCACCTTGGAATTGTCCTCAACACACTCCAGAAATCACCTTTTGCACTTTCAGCATGTATTGGTACAGGTGATATCCCCAGCAATTATCAGAGCCTGTGAGTACAGGACTGGTTCTACCTGCCTGAAGAGTGTTTCTTCTTTCTGCTTCCTTTTCACGAGCAGGGGATCTGTAGCAGATGCCTTTCCAAATATTAGTCTGTACTGTGATCACTCCTCACAAATTCTTGAGCAACTTATAAACAGTTCCAAGGTTATTTGGGCACCTGAGCCTGTCTTAGTTGTTTCTGCTCTGATATCCCCCAGCTTCAGCTTCTAGGGTTAGAGCACTTGGAGACTGCAAGTTTGTGTGCATGTGCTGGTGCAAAATCACCTGCAGAAATAAGTGTTCAAGTCCAGCTGTTGAAAGCAAAATTGAATCTGCAGGCTGGAATTAAAAAAAACCCAAACAATCAACAACAAACCACCAAAAATGTTTATTTGTAAGCATTTCTGCTCTTATAGGGTACTGTTGTATGTGAGAAAACTGAAAAGGGGAAATGGGGAATGGAGGAAAAATAAACAAGAAACAAAACAAACAAAAAAACCCACAACAAAAATTTTTTAATTGGCAATGAATGAGTTATTGTGTTCCTTCTTTTTATCTGCTGGCCACACTTATAGCTTTAGTTTAGCCCAGTTAAAGCTTATTTTCTGGGACCACAAGTTTTCTACTTATCAAAGTTAGTGCCACAGTTGTGTGAGATCTTCGCTGTGGATGAAATCAGGGTTGCAATTAATGACAGCCACAGCCAGGCATATCCCTGAGAACTGGGTGGGGGGCTTTGAACTGGACTTGATATTTGGTGTATTGGTGGAAGGAGCAGTAAATGAGGATACTGCCTGTGTTTGGGAGAGGGATAATTGGCAAATTAGACTCTTGAAATTTTGAAATGGGTGTACACATGCACGTGATACCAGGTGTGAAATTGCTTTTGCAGACTGACTCAGAAATTCGCTATCAAAATCACTTCAATATTGATAAATAAACTCGTGGATAAGACTGGAATAACTTGTAATAGAGGGAATTGAAATAACTCAGTAAGACTTGTGCCATGTGGGTTGTCTTTCTTACATGCTTTCCCCAGCAGAGAGCAGCAACTCACCAAGTTTCTTTTGCAAGTTCCTCCTTACAGAAGTTGTACAAACGAGTCTTGGTTCATTTAATATTTGAGTTCATTCATCACAGGTGAAGCTAAACTGAAAGCTTCATAGATAATGGTTTTAAAAGTTCCCAAGAGAAGGTAGTGAGAGGTCTGGCATTTCCTGGCACGTACAGCTTGCTGGAGAGCAGGATGAACAGTTTCACTCCATCACATTCCTTGCCTTTCTGGGGTGATGCTTAGGGGTGAGCCTGGGTAAGATTTGCAAAGTTCTCTGATTTCATTTAAGGTATCTTTTTGTAAACACCAAGTCAGGAACAAGAAACAAAAGTCATGTAACTATCGAGACCAGAATGAACCAAAGAATGACTTCTCTTTCTCTTGAAGATATGCAGCAAACCTTTATCAGTCAAAAAAAGGACTTTCTTAATATTTAGAAAGCTGTATGTGAAGGGTCATTGAAAATATTGGAACTGTGTGCATGTATTTTATGTGTTTGCTCCTTTATGAAGTGCAAAGGCACTCATTGGAGGAGACTAGGTGTGATGATAGGGAACTCTCTTCTATTTTCTCCCTTTCTATATCAGCCTAAAACCTCAAGAATGCCGTGTCAAATTTTATCTTCCTTTCTGGGGATCTTTAGATACACATATTATGTGATCTCACGCTTTGACTAAAGGGGGACAAATTGTGCTAAAAACTGAGCAAGACTTCATTCTCTCAAATTCATGAGTAGTATAAATTAAGTGATGAATAGCAACCACAAAAAGTTCAAAGCCTAGAGTCTCTTTCCATGCAGTACTCATGCTCTTTTTCTGTCCTCATCAGAATTCCACATGTTCTCCAGTCATGATAATCTCTAGAGCAGATAACATCTCCTTGTTCTTTTGATGAATCCTGGGTGGACTCAGGCTGTGCCACCATTGTCAGTCTGTTCCTCTCAGTTTTCTGCAGGAGGGTAGATGACAGGAAGGGGTGTAATGTGAACAGAGCATTCACACAGACCTGCTAACACACCAGAGCAGCCACAACAGAGGAAGTGAATCTGTCCTAGCAAAGGCAGGAGCTCCAGAGAATCATTGAGGTTGTAAAAGAACTCCAGGATCATCGAGTCCAACCTGTGACCAATCCCCACCTTGTCAACTACACCAGAGCACTGAGTGACACTTCCAGTCATTCCTTGAACACCTCCAGGGATGGGGACTCCACCACCTCCCTGGGCAGCCCCTTCTAATGCTTGACCACCCTTTCAGTGAAGGAATTCTTCCTCATGTCCAACCTGACCCTCCCCAGGCACAGCTTCAGGCCAATTCCTCTTGTCCTGTCCCTTGTTCCCTGGGAGAAGAGCCTGACCCCCACCTGGTCCCCTCTCCTGTCAGGGAGTTGTAGAGAATGAGAAGGTCCCCCCAAAGCCTCCTTTTCTCCAGGCTAAACGTCCCCAGCTGCCTCAGCTGCTTCTCATATGATTGACTTTCTAGACACTAAAGGAGAAGTAGAGAAGGGAGAAGTAGAACACAGCAGTCAAAAAGGCATCTGTTTTGTGTTTAAGGCCCTGTTTTACCTCTGAACCAGACAAGAAGACGGGATTGAAAGGTTTGCAGAGTACCAGGGAATCCACCTTTTCCCCCAGCAGCATCAGATGGATGGAAGATGACCAGGAGCTGCCAGACTGTGGCAGTGCACAAGCAGTGGGGAGAAACGGGGGATCCCCAGGGGCAACTGCGTGGGCCATGCCCTGAATATCTTCAACCTTGCTGTGGCTCCCCTTAGGATTTCTGCTCTGTTGAGCCATGGCCATCCTTTTCATAACATTAAAGCCTTAAAGTCTTCTGCATGCTGGAACATCTCCCTGTAGTCTGGGTCTCTAACAAGCTGCTGTCATCACAGATGTATCACAAACACCTCTTGCCTCGGGACACTGCATGTTGCTGAAGAAATGATTTCCTAACATTCCAGTGAAATGCAGGAGTCTTCTCTTGCTGTCTGACAATACCTTCTCTTTATCCATTTTTCTTTTAAAAATGGTAAAATTGTACATTTTTATCTCTGTGTTATTAAATCTCTCTTTCACTTTATTTTTCCCCAGAAAGAGAAAATATTCTGTATCTTATTTGCACAAGGGAAATTAGTACTCAAATGGAAAAAAAAAATACACAACCACAATATTTTGGTGTCTTGGGCACATATCTAATTTTATAATAATGTAAAACCCTGTAAGAATCCCAAACCAGTTTTGACAACACAGTCTGAGTGCTGCTTTTATTAACCCAGATGATTTTATAAACCAAATTATTTGTTAATCTTTGTCTGCTATTGCAACCTTTTTTTGGTGAGAGGTAAGGGTATGAAATTTGTCAAATGATTGATACACTGTTACAGCTTTCAGAGCCTGTCCTTTTCCGCAATACCCTGTGATTTGTAATAGCATTAGTGAGGGATGGTAGAAGTTTGTCTCTGTTCTGAAAAGTCATCACTGAGGATTTGATCCTTCCCATTAGCTCAGCCCTGCTGTGCCATGTATGCAGCCAGTGAAATGTGCTTTCTTTGGGAATAAAAGCAAGCCTTTATCTCTTTTAGCACTGCCAAAAGAGAGTGGGATCTTCCCACATGTGCAAATGTACAGTCTCCTCTCGGCAGCACGTTGAGCAACTGCTCTGACAAATTGCACTTCAGAAAAGCCTGTGTGGGTACCAGCATCACACAGATATCCCTGAAGACCCATGTTAAAGGCAGCCATTTACACAAGAAATTGTCTTTCCAAAAATCCATCTTCTTGCTTCTAACTCAGTGAGCTGGAATTCATTTAATCTGGGGGTTTGGGCAAAATTTTCCTAAAGACACTTGCTGGTAGAGATACTTGAAAAAGCAAATCTGAAAATCTATATATATATAAATCAGGTTTGGGGTGTTATTCAGCTGCCTAAACATCAGCATGTGACATCCACTGAGCTGTTCTGTGATATGCTGTTTGTATCTGCTGCTTCAGAAGGGTCTGGCTTCCCATGTGTCACTTCTGTCAAGCTCATGTGAACGTCTTCGACATCCTAAAGTGCCTCCAGTTGCACCAGATTCTTGGGTATACACAAGGGAATTGCAGGTTTTGAAATTAAGATGCAAAAGTATTGGGAGTGTTCAGACAATTCTCAGAGATATTTGCTTTTATTCATCTTCTATAACAGCTAAATAAATCTGCAGAGTTTGGGTTTTACATGTCAGATTTTTATAGTGTTGTTTGTAACTCATCTAATAGCCAGAAGATAATTGCAGAGCTTGTCTGGACTGTTTGGGGTAAATCAGGCTTAATGGGGGGTTGTTTTCATGATGAAAAAGCTCTGGGTTTGAACAACTTGCATCCTGGATGGGAAAATTACAATTGTACTGGAATATTACTGTTTTCACTACAGAAAAGGAAAACAGTGTCTTCCCAGCAAAATACCTTGAACAAATGAGTCAATTTCTCTCATTTTCATGGAAAAAAAGGAAAGAATTCAATAATTCCAGTGAAGGAGCACAATATAAGCTTGAATGTAGAAAAAAGGTGATGATCAAGAAGGCAAAGTATCTGGATTCATAGACAACAGAATCCAAAAGGGTAATTTTTGCTTTTTCCTTTTATTTTAAATTTAAATTATTGCAGGGTTTTTTCCTGTATTGAGAAAGCGGGAATGAAAATGCTTTCAATCTGGGCAGCAAACAAACCACCGGACTCCAAAAATGGAATATTTTAGAATTCCTATCTCATGAACAACACCACGCTTTTTCTGTTTTGTTTTGTATATTGTGAATCAATATGAAATTGCTTTCCAGTTCCTTAACGTTTTCCAGGGGATCTTGATTCTGCTTCTCCGGTCCAAATCTATTATTAAGTTTTTAGGGCAGTAATTTCCGATAGCAAATAAATATGACAAATAAATTAATGACTACAAAATCAGTGTGATTTCTGTGAGTTATGCACTCAGCTGGAGTTTGGGTTGACCCCTCTAAGATGCAGATACAGATCTCGAGAATCCTGACATGTCTTATGACAAGTCTTTCCCCACCTTTGGAAAGCAGCCCTGATTAGCGAGGCTGCTTTCCATGTGCATAACCATGCTCTGCATCTGCGGATTTCTTTTTTTCCCCCCCTAGAAATCAAATTTTGAAAATACCAAATGATGTCTGTGACCTCTCCATATTTCTGTTACAATAGGAAGAAGGCTGGGGAGGAATTGTAGGACTTGATGATTGTGGAGGTCTCGTCCAACCTAAATGATTCTGTGTGATTCTGTGAATAAAAGGTCTTGAGGAGCTCTGCATCACACTGCAGAAGACTTTTCCCATTCCCTGCAGGGGGCAAGGATATTCTTCCTGAGCACCACTTCCCACAGAGGTCAGCAATTAGACTGTGAATCAAAATACAGTCCCTTGAAAAGCCATGTACACCCTTGCTCATCTGAGGGTCACACTCCGTGGGGGAGAGCCAAACCACTGTTCCTTTGATCCATTTGGGAGACTCTCAGTGTGTCTGTGCCTCTGGCTCTTCCTCCTTCCGTGTCTGCCAGGTGGGAGTGCTCAGGACCATGAAGGGTCTGTGCCTGGAGGTTTATGTGGCTATGTTTCATAATTATCACCTATTCCCAGCTAAAGTGTTGTACTTTCTGGCCTCGAGTGAGGAGTAGAGGGCCCTGTTACTGATGTTTTATTCTCCTACTTACTGTAACCATTTTGGCTTTCAGCCAGCACATATAAACAATGTGCTTGTGCCTTTACAATTCTGCACTGCTGTTTTAACACTCTGGATATCAGCCAGTGCCCATAAAGTGTGTGGCATTAATTGAATTTCAGCTGGCTTCACAGGCATTTGCTTTTGATAAATGGATCCAAGATGGACATGTCTATCTAAAACAGGAGTTGAATTCCGTATTGGAAATGAGCTGTGTTTGGTTAAATTCTGTTGGTGACACAATTCTCAGCATTGCTTTTAACTTTAGTCTAACGTAATGCCAGATGAAAGGTGCTTTAAAGAAGAGGATGGCAATGAAAAGTTATCTTTCCAGGGGGGCTGTAAGCCTGATGTTTTATGTTTTATGCCCATGTGGACATTCAGGCTATGATGGAAATGAGTTACTGTGATTTACCTCATTCCCATAATGCACTTGAGCATTACAGTATTAGACATGAATTCTTCTCATGTAGTCCAAAAGACTTGCTTTCATAAGTTCAAAGTGCCATTTCTCATTGATTAGAAGCAGAAACAGACACAGAGATACCCTAACGTGGTGGTTAAGTAGTGGTGTGATTCTAAATTATCTCCTGAAACCTCATCCTTTCATGGACAATGTGGAAGGAATAAATCAGAAACTACCACACCAGCTTTTCAACCTCTATTACTTCAGAGGGAAATTTTCTGCTTTTTGTCTTCCAAAGAAGTGCTGAATTGGCAATATAATTGAAGAACCCTAATAATTTTTAAATGGACAGTAGGAATAATTCTCAGGTCAGGATTAAAATTTGCAAATGAACATCAAAACAACCTTATGGATTGTGTATTTCTTTGTGTATTCAAAAAGGAATGGGCCTACTACCACTTCTGCTGTATTTCTGGTACCTTGAGCAGAGTCTGCCCCAGGTAGTATCTCTAGAGCTGCTGGAGATTAATTTACACAGGGGTCAGGGAAGAGACACAAGGGGGGTTGTAGACAGTATCTGAACATCTGAGAGCTGTCTAAGGCAGTGCGTAATTTTATTTACTAATGCTATTTATCATTTTATTTGCCAATCCTATTTAAGAATCTAATTTCTTGTGCTATTAAAATGCATAATGTTACAACAAATGGTGAAATTTCAACAGGCTCCTGAAACCACATAATCTCTGATCTATCCTTTGTGGCTACTTTTAAGGTTTGTTGCATATATCGTATTAATATCACACCTCAAACAGTATTATTATTTTGGTGTCTATTTCTACTTAACTTACATGGAGAGGCAAAAATTTAAGCATTTCACTGTAATTAAAATCTGTCAAGCAGACATAGAATTGAAAGGGTTACCAGGAAATCAGAAATTGTAATTCTGACTGATTTAGGGGGAGAAAAAAAACAAAGGACATTGGAAATCACTTGTAGGTGAAAAGGAAGCTTGTTTTTATCTAGGCATAGATATTAACTCACAGATTCAAATGCTATCTAAGTTTTATTTAGTTTTCCAACCTTATCAAAAAAGGCAGAGGAGCAGAAGAAACAAACCAAACTTACTTAAAAAAATGGATTTTCTGTTGCACAGCAGAAGGTCCAAAGAATGGAATGCTCACATGTAATTTCAAAGAGCTCTCAAATTCAGCCCCAGATGTTGTGTTATGTGTTGTGTAACAAGGGGCTGTGATTTTTAACCAACAGTTCCCAGCTATTTCATAGTGAACATAGTAAAGCTATGCACAAGGTTGTTTTAGTTTTATTGTGTGGGTTCTAAGTTTCTTTTATATTCATTTAGGTACCAGTACATGCAAAGGCAATAAAGCAAGGAGTGGATGTACTGCTCTCTTAATTTCAGTCCTACTGCTGGTGCAGAACAGTTATGGAGATAGACAGGGATCTATTAAACCCCAAGTAATGTCCCAGTCCCCAAATCCCAAGCAGATAGAGCTTGCTTGCATTGAAGGTGATTTTTCACACTCATTAGGCAAGAAACAAAGAAAGACTCCAGAGAGAATTTTTCTAGACTGTTGATGATCTTGCTTTCCTGAAAACCATCAACTCTTTAGTTGGATTAAGAATCTGGGATTGCAGATGCCGCCTCATTGCTCATAGCCCTCAAAGCAAGGCACAGTGGACAAGGAAAATCTTTAATTACAGCAGCCTGTTTTCTTCCCTGGAGGTTACCAATATAGGTCCACAATATTCTTATGAATAAATGCCTTCATCTCTGACTTTATTGCCTGTCAGTGTGACTCCTAATGAAACAGGATACAAACAAAATTCTGGAATGCAAGGAAAAATCTTAATTAATTTTATGACCTGAAGCTGAAGACATAGTTTATTTAAATGTTATCTTGTAATTGTTACTTACCTGTAAAAAGAAAATTGGCATGATGATCTATAAGAAAGGTTTTTTTGATCAGTTGGAGATGGTTGTTTGAGTATAAATTAATCAGGTTTCTAAGAGAAGGCAATGCATCATGTGTTCTTCATTTTATCAACAAATATTCTGTATCTACTTGGACATTTACCATATAAGGTTAGAAGTTGCAGGGTTTTAAAAACAACCACACATATTCATGATTTTTTACATTATAATTGCGAGTTCATCAGAGATGCCTGGGAAATGGCAGAACAATGTGATAAACACTTGGGTTTTTTAATCACAGGACTATGTTAAGAAGACCATGAAGAAGGCATAGTCTTCCTTCCTTCCTTTCCTCCCTTCATCCCTCCTTCCTTCCTTTTTAATTCCAGCAGAGCCAATTCCAGCTGGCTCCAGGATGGCCCCACCACTGGCCAAGACCAAGCCAGTCAGGAATGACAGTAGCACCTCTGTGATAACATATTTAAGAAGCAATAAAAGTTATTGTGCAGGGGTAATTGCAGCCAGAGAAGAGCCGAGAGAAACATCCCTGCAGAGACAGAGGTTAGTGGGATGAAGGGCAGGAGATGCTCCAGGGGCTGGAGTGGAGATTCCCCTGCAGCCCAGGGAGGATTTGTTTTACGTCTCATTATCCTGCTCTGATTTCATTGGTATAGAATTCAACTAATTCCCCCAAGTGGAGGCTGCTTTGCCCTTGACAGTAATTGATGAGTGATCTCTCTATGCCTTTATCTCAGCTCATGAGCCTTTCCTTGTATTTTTTCTCCCCCGTCCAGTTGAGGGAGTGACTTTGGTGGGTGCCTGGCATCCAGTCAGAGACAAATCACCACACACACACACACACAATATACCCATCCACATGCTCCTCAGACCTCCTATGATCAAATCATTTACTGTCAGACAGGTAATCAAACTGTAATTTAGGGCAGACTGCCTCAGAAAACACACTCTGGTCTTACTGTGTCCTCCATTTGGGAATACCCATCATAACCACATCCTTACATGGTTCTCATACTTAAAATGTGGCAAGATTATATATAATGAGCACAAAAACCCCAGAGGTTTCTGTGGTGTGGCTGCTGGGCATAAGTTCTCTGGCTTTTGGATTCAGAGCCTGTGCTGCTACACCATCTCTTTTTCTAAGGAGAAATTTCTGCCTCACAAAACTTGGAACTTCTATAAAAGAAGCTCAAACTAATCAAGAGAAATCACTGAGGGTAGAGCACAGAGGGTAAATACACCAGCTGTATCAGAGTGCCTTGAGGCTGAGGGGCTTCTGCTTAGGAAAAAGTGTGTTGTCTCCAACTGCAAATTGTCACTTGCAAAACACAATGGACTAAACAACCACACACAGATGAATTGAAAACTCAAACAAAGCTGTGTCTGACTGAGTGCCATACAGAAAATGTTCTCTGCCCAGCAGGCTCTAGTTGTGGGCAGTGCCTGCATAGCCAACAGCTAATTGCATTTCTTGTGGTTTGTAAAGAGAAAAAAACCAACCAAAATCCCCAAACCTCAGTTTTCTAATGACCCTCACAATATTTCAGGCATGATGAAGCCTGAAGCACAGTGCTCCACTTGCTGTTTCTCCTTTTGCTTCTCCCATAGGGAGCTTGTGGGCTCCAGGGGACTCAGGACAGAGATGTGACTGTCCCAAGGGCAGCACTCATAGGAGCTGTTCATCAGCCACTAAAGCATGTTTGGCATATGGTTCTTTGAACCTTTTAATGTCTAAGCTCTGGTTTGGGTGCAAAAAATGTCTTTTCACTCTACATCCTGCGCCTTAGTGTAAAGACCAGCAACAGTGAGCTCAACAGACCTTGCCTGACCATAATCCCTGAGAATAAAGGGATTTGTTCTAATAAAGGAAGGTTAGGGAAAATAGTAAAACCTTATGTTACTGTTCCCTTCACACTGTGTCCTGGCTGGCATGGAGAGCAGATGTGACAAATGCAGAGGGGACCACTCTGTTCTGTGGACAAAGGTGGTTGGATTGCTGGGACTAACACACCACTATCATGGAATCATGGAATCATGGAATAGATTCACAAAATGATTTGGGTTGGAAGAGACCTTAAAGAACTTCTAGTTCCACCCCCTGCCATGGGCAGGGACACCTTCCACCAGCCCAGCTCACTCAGAGCCCCATCCAACCTGCCCTTGGAC
>JAWWEW010000041.1:55688510-55699385 GCA_035583185.1 Anabacerthia variegaticeps | reverse complement strand
GGACACAACCCTGTGCCATGTGCTCTGGGATGGCCCTGCTGGAGCAGGAGGTGGGACCAGATGCCCCACTGTGGTCCTTTCCAACCTTTCCCGTTCTGGGATTCTGGATTCTGTGATAATGTGATGAAATTCACACCACACTGTGACAACAAACCACTGGATCCTCATGTGGCCTTGAAAACCAGGACTTCACCATGTTAATAGGGTGATAGTTTCTTTCCTCCTCCCCTCTGATCACAGCAATTCAAAATGATTATTTGTTTCTCTGCCTATTAAAGGTAGTGAGACAGGAGCATCTCGCAGTCATAATAAATGGGGGAAAAGTGGATTGTATTTAATTGTGGGCTGCTCTGAATGACCCAGCAAATGGCTATCTGTTTTTTTCGGTATCTTTCTTACAGTCTAATTGCAGGGAATAAATCTTACTTTTCCAAAAAATAAAAGCCCTAATAAGCATGAATTTTAGCAGATGGCATGAATAGGAAAATTCTAGAGTAATATCTAGGTGCGAATGTACACAAATTTGAAGTTTAGAGCTGCATTTTAACAGATTTCGGTAAGACCACACTAGGCTTGAGGAAAAGAAATCATAAAAATCATAAGGGCACTATCCTAAAAGCCACATGTGTGGAATTTTCCCTGGAATGAGAGGTTTCTACACACAGGGCAAGGATTCTGTCCTCTGCTCATATATGTTAACATCATGGTGGGCAATTCACAGGAATAAAGGAAGGGGAAAGACAGGAGCTTTTTTTTCTCTCCTCTTGGGGCCTTTCCTTTGTGGCTTGAAAGTAGAAGGAACTCCACTATAGAGGAGTTTACATTTAGTCTCCCCTTGGTGTGGAACATCACCATGCCAGTATTGGCACAAGTGGCAAAATCTTTGGGTTTGGTTTTGTGGCCACTGTAATCAAAGCCAAATAGCCCACAGGCTTTAGGTACTTTAAGGGTCCTTTAGTTTTGGTTGAGCTTTAGTCTTCTAAATGCTTCAGAAATCCTTTTAGTTGCTAAAACAAAAACCATTGTGACACTTGTTTACAAATCTGCACCTTTAAGGAAGATCTGGATGGACTTCTTGACTCAATGGGGGCAGCAGAATTCTACCAAATGGAAATATTTTAGGCAGACTTATCACTTTAAATGCTCACACTTTCGTTTTACATTTTAATGCCACACTAGCACTGAATTAAAATGGAGTCCCGATGGTAATGTCCAATATTTGAATCCATACCACATGATTAGTGTCATAAAAATGAAAATGAAATGATATAATAGCAATGGGACTCACAAAACAAGACAGGATTTTTAAGGGAATGAAGCCATTGGTGTCCATTAACTCATGCCTGACTAATGCTAAATTATGATCCAATAGCTGGAAAATACTTATGAGAGCTTCACTAAAGCCCACAAATTGTATCCTAATTAATGCTGTTATGAAAAATTCTGAAAGAATTCATTATGGCTCAGTACTTTTAATAGATAGTTACCCATAAATTTTATCTCAACAAACTCTGGCATTATCACTACCCCAATAAGTAGTCCCACAAAGATGCAGTTTAAAATCTCGCTTTGTCCAAACTCTTTATTTAAAGTCCACTAATGATTGCTGCTTCTGTTTGATGTGTTTCTACTTCAGTTTTCTACCCTAACTGGGAATAAATAATCTTGCCTCGTTTTGAGCAATAAAACCTCAGTTGGGCTGCATTAATTGCCATGTGCTTCATGGTCAGTGCAATCCAGTCCAGTCTCATACACAAATTTTACTTCATTTGCTAGGGAAGAAAACTGCTTTGATTCAGATTCCGCTATCACACACCAGACGTGTGGATTTTTTGAGGTTGTTCCCTACTTACTTGAGGTCTTCCACTTATGTTTTCCTGCAGCTTTTAGCAGGACCTGGTCCCAATGCCTTCAACATATCAAGAATCTGTTTTATATTCTCTGAATGCAAAATAACGCAGTTTCTATCAAAATATTTCCCAGCAAGTTATTTCCCAATAAGTTAAGTGTTCTTTAATATCTAAGACATGAAAGACATTTACAGTTTATCCCAGTAAATTATTAAAGACATGCTCAAGTGCAGGCTAATTTACAAGGCATGGGAATAATAAAAATTCAAATTAAACCTTTGTAATTTTGTCAAAATTACAGGTACTCTTTCAAGTCCCCGTCACCTTCTTTTTAGTTGGATCTGCTCTCAGAACTTTAACATATACACTCCTGATTTCACCCAAAACACATGCCAGGCCCGGACAATGTTTTTGGAGCATATGTTTTGCTGGATTTAGGCTTGGATTAAATCCAGAAAACTCAGTGTATTCTTCTAAACAGGACCGCATTCATACTTGCTCACGTTTTCTTAAGTCAGGGCCTTTAAACATACAATGGTGCTTGCCTTTTTTATTTTTCATTGCTCGAAACCTTCCTCTCCATTTATTGATTAAAAAATGATTTACCAAAATAACAACTATCATCTACAAGTCAGGAGAGAGTTCTACCAAGATTGTTTTCTGTGTAGCCAGTAGAAAAATGAACAACAGAAACTCTCTCCTTTGTTTGTATGTCTGTTACTTTACATATTTTTAATAGATTGTGGTCCCCATTTGCCTTTACATTGCTTATGTCACTTATGCATAATTTCAATATAATTTTTTAAAAAATGGCTTGGCTTTTGTCAGAACTGAATAAAAAATGGATGTTACATTTTGATTTGCAGAGCAAAATATTTGCCATGGATTAGATTCATCCCCAGCGTGTGCCAGAGATAAATTTGTCCCAATTCAATTGGTTCAGAAATAATAAAATGTGCTCTTATCCTGAAAACATGTGACATCAAATGGCAGCTTCTCGTGCCAGTCAGTTCGCCATTCTGAATAATCAGACTCAAAACTGCTGACTTCAATGACAAAGTGATTTTTTATTTTTGACTGTTTTTTTCCTAAATCCATGCCTGAGATTGTAACTGAAGAATGTGCTTCTGCATATGGTAGAATTAAAAATATTGAGATGGCAATGCAAGCTCAGCATTAAGTATGTGCTGAAGGGCTGACCCTGGAAAAGATATTTGCCTGCACAGAGTAGGGTGAGTAGTTAACTTCTGTTCCATCCAATCATTCAAGCAAGGTCTGAAAGTAATTTTTTTTTATTTTTTCTGAAAGAAACGAAAAGGAATCTTTGTACAAGACACTACACCACCACAGCTTTATTTATTTATTTGTTTAACTGGTCAGATATTACATTAAATCTGTGTTGTTTCCTCAGATTGCTAATCACTTCTTCCCTCCCCTTCTCCTCTCATCTTGTAGCTCTTCTACAGCCATACAGTCCCATCTTTCTCATCACCTTAATCCTCTACACCTAAAATTGCCTTAATTCTTTCAGGGAACCTTAATTAATAAGTTTGTTTTACTCATCAAACTTTTATAGCTAATTTTACTTCATTTTTTTTTTAATATATAGTCCAGGCTAGGAATCTTACTTTTGTTTCAAGCAGAGCCGTGATTCTTACAAAGGTAAACCATATCTGTCTTTTTACTTCAATGCCTGCCTGACCTTTTTTTTGTGTATCTGTAGGCACACATGTGTTCAAGCACTCACGTGGAAATGAGTAAACCAAACTGGTGCTTCAGGAGAGCAATTGGGCCTGCAGGCTGAAGATTTAATTGCCAGGCTTCAGCTGGTCCAGACTGAGAGAGACCTCCAGCTGCACCCACTGCAAGCCTGACTCCCTCTTGAACTTCCACAGTAATCTGGGGGAGTCAGAAGATGACCCTTCATAGCTGGGCTGCCACTCTCAGGGTGTGTCTTTTGCCACATCTCATTCTGATGTGCACCCACATCTCAGGTTTTACTTTCAGGTTTGCTAGTCTGGATGCTGCAGTCAGGTCAGTGGTGCTGTTACCTGTAGAATTGCTGATAGTACAGTAACAGCCTAGATCTGGACATTATCTTCAAAGGAAAGACGCCAGAAGAAGACAAACTTTGGTACAGAATTCATTCTGCTCCACATAATGCACCTTTGCATTCATAGGTTTACTGCAAGCCCGAGGTACCTTCTGTCAAGTCAGCTCCTTGGAGTTACTTCAGCACGAGCCCAAGTACAGAGAGGAATTTAGTTATCCTGTGCTGACATTCGTGTAGCAAAAACTACACTGGTCACAGATGGCAAGTTAGTGACATTTCATTTAGCCAAGACAGGTCTACAGGAACTCCAGCCATGCCTTATGCTCTTCTTCTCCTGGAATTGTAGGTGCATGGTTCAATAAATGCTGTATTCCTGCCAAGCTTTATTTTCAAGATCAAAATCATTTAGACAACCAACTCCAGGTTACCACCTTTGTCTCAGGTAGTGCTTAAGCAGATTTTTGGAGACTCAGAGGGTATATTTGTTTGATTCTCACTTGTTTTCCATGGAATGTGCTACTTACTTTCCCATGGAGCAGGATACTGAGCTATATGGACTTCTGTCCTGGGCTTCTGCTCTTCTTGCATCCAAACTGAATTCACAATCAAACCATATTCAAGCACTGAAGTTATGAATAGACAATATGATAATTCATGAAAACTGGCATTTTTTGTGCTACTATTAAACAAGTAAATCACTCAATTCTTCCAAATCCAGCCAGGCTGGGAACTGAAACTCCACAGGGCTGACTGTCCTTCAGAGCTGTGAACTCCAGCTGGAAGAGGAGAGGCAGGAACTGGGGCAGGATTAGTCCTAGTGGATATTATCTATCTGAAAATTAGATGTCTGGCTCAAGCTGCTCACGCAGGGCTCTCTCCGGTCAATGTATAAGCACCTCGAGGGAGTGATTCATCTCCCTCATCTGAGAGATTAAATTAAGTGAGGACAGCTAAATGTAGGGGAAATCAATCTTGTTCTCAGTTTCACCCTCTCGCCTTGACTTCCCTTTAAGTTTTCTTACCCTACTGATTATAGTCTAAACAACTGGATAGTGATGTATAACAAGCTTAATAAAAGTTATTAAATAAAAATACGGATGTTCAAAAACTTCTGGGTCTACCAAAGTATAACAAAAAAGTGTTGCACTAATCTTCTTCCCAGAGACAAAGTTTTTTGAAGTCAATTGAGACTTTTTTCTTCCCATAAGAAAAAAACCCAAACAAGCAAGAATATTTATTTCAAGGGTTTTCCTTTGCTCTGTTTTGTTCAGATTGAGCCCAATCTTTTTCAATTCCTGGAAAGAAAAGTTTCATTTTCTATTGTAAGATTATTTCTACAATTACAAAGCAATGTTAACTGTTAAGAATATGAATCACCAAGAGTTTTCAGAAGGAAAATGGCCTTATGGGTCTGAGATTCCTTTTTTCTTCTCAATCATGGCACCTAGGAAATTCTGAATTTTTTGTTTGCTTTCATTTCAGTCTAGAAAGAAATTTTGAATATTCCAAAAAACAATGTTCTTCCACAACTTGCTTTCAGTTTCTGCCAGAAGACTCAGACAGGTTGTGAGTGAGGAAGAGCTGATTCCAGAGCTGTGTGTGAGTGATGTCTACTCATCGCCTAAAGCCAAAAATGGCTTTGTGTCTTGGGGCAATAACTTCCAAATCAGATTTAATTATTTCAGAAAAAAAATGTCCCCTAATGCTGCCAGCAACACCTGTAAGAGAGGATATGCATCTGTATAGGATGCTTCCTGAATCCAGGTCTTCATCTCCATCTGGGTTATAATTTCATTTATCAGTCATTGGGGATCATATTTACATCGCCCTCACAGAGGTCTTGCAAGGTTCACTTCATTAAAACCTGCCAAGCATCAGGTCCTTGGAAACAAGATGGGATGGAATTATAAAGAATTTATTTTTAGTGTTCAGGAATTAATCTTTTAACCCGCCAAAACAGATGCCCCGTGCCTTTGTCTGTGCCCTCCAGGCTGCTGAACTCTGGTGAATCATGAGCAGAAATTAACTCCAGACTTTGCCTGCAGACAGGGTAGGGATTGCAACAGACCTCATGGAAATAACCATATGTTCTCCAAGACCTGTTGGAGTCCTTTTGAATCTGAAGATTGTGTTGAACAAACTTTTTATATTATTATGAAGCATTAAAATAAATAATAATAATTTCAAAAGTGCTGCTTGAAAGGTCTTCTCTTGGAATTGACAGCTGTTTAGCCCACTGAAATTTTGATTTGTTTTCTGAACTCTGCTGATTTTTCAATAATTTCCCCATGTTTGCAATTAGTAATTCTCAAAACTGTAACTGTGGAGTTTTCAAATGAAAGAAGTGAAACTCTAGGAACACCATACAAAATTTACAAAAGAACCCTGAAGAAATAGAAACCACCCGTGCCTTGAAAACTGAAATGAAAGCCTAGAAGGATAAAATGCTAAGGCTCAGAGTAGTAGGGAGGGAAAAATGCAAAAAGTGTAAATAGATGGAGATGATTTATTTAAGCTTCAGTTCTTTTTCTTAATAATGTTTTAAGAAGGCTTCCTTTAAATTATGAACATGAATGGTTCAGTGACTCAGCTTACAGATCCCAACAACTACAGCCCAACAACATGCAGAAACTGTCCCTTCCACTATCTTTTTCTCTGACACTTCACCACTGCTGCTGCTGTGTTTCAACTCAGCCTGTGCTACCAAAAATGGGAATGTTATGAAGAAAAATACCTGTAAACAGTAACATTTGCTTTGCTGCATCATTCAGGCCCGTGATGGGAAGTGCCACACAACCAGTCACTTACTGTATGGTCTCGCTGCAGGGAGTCATATAGGTCCATATAGAAACTATGTGGAGCTCATTGCTCCCAGCTGGTCAGAATTCCAGCTTAGCAAGACCCTGTGCTGGAGGTTTGCAGGGTGACATGATCTGAAACAACATCACTGTGTCCTTGTCCAGTTCCTACACTCTTTGCCTGAGCACACACAAAGGTTTAATTTAGATATTAGGGAGAAATTCTTCTCTGTGAGGGTGGGCAGGCCCTGGCCCAGGTTGGGCAGAGAAGCTGTGGCTGCCCCTGGATCCCTGGGAGTGTCCAAGGGCAGGTTGGATGGGGCTCTGAGTGAGCTGGGCTAGTGGAAGGTGTCCCTGCCCATGGCAGAGGGTTGGAATGACATGATCTTTAAGGTCCCTTCCAACCCAAGGTATTCTGTGATTTGATGATCTAGAAATGGTGTAGGAAATCTGACCCCGTCCACTCATGACTGCATACCAGCACAAGAGGAAACACTGTTTTGGAGAGGAATGAAGTCCAAACTTGGGACATGACTATCACAGTAGCAGGATCACTTTACTCTTCAGTGTGAGATTAGTGTCTCTGTGTGGTGCTGAGCTGCACCAAACAGACCCAGCAGCTTGCTCAGAGCTAGCTTCACATGGTCACAGAATCACTAGGATTGGAAAAGACCTCCAGGATCACTGAGTCTGAGTTTTGACTGGACACCATCATGTCAACCAGACCAGAGCAAGGAGTGCCATGTCCAGTCATTCCTTGAACACCTCCAGAGATGGAGACTGCACCACCTCTCTGGGCATCACCTTCCAGTGCCTGACCATCCTTTCAGTGAAGAAATTCTTCCTGATGTCCAACCTCAACCTCCCTTGGCACAGCTTCAGGCCATTTAATCTTTTTCTGTCACTTGTTACCTGGGAGAAGAGCTTGACCCCCACCTGGCTCCACCCTCCTGTGAGGGAGTTGTAGAGAGTGAGAAGGTCCCCCCTGAGCCTCCTTTTCTCCAGGCTGAGCCTCTCCAGCTCCCTCAGCTGCTCCTCCTAGGACTGACTCTCGTGGCACATTTAGGGTCTGAAGATGCACATGGACCATTGTTCTGACACCACCAACTGCTGATGTGCTGTGCAGCTGTAGAGTTACCATGGAACATAACCAACCAGGCGTTTCAGGTACAAAGAGATAATGGAGAAGTGAATCACCTCATTTGTGCTGCTAAAACGTTGCTAATAAAATGTGATGACAGCTCCAGCGCTAATAACGTGTGCGCTATCTCTGTGATCAGCAGAATGTTTATTTTAAAGAACGGTGTTTATTCCTTCCATTGCCTGTCCTAGTCATTCAAGGCTGCACAAAAGCTCATTTGTGTAACACTGAGCTGGGCTTAATCCTACAAAGGGCTAAGCATTCTTGCAGCAGTGGACTTAGTCACATGCTTAACTTTAAGCGTGTCAACAGCCCCCAGTGAAATGGGCAAGACTAATTATGTCCTCAAAGTTAAGCATGCGCTTAAGTGCACTTTTGGATCACAGCCAGAATACTCAGCACCTCGCAAGGCTGATATTCCAGTGGCCAAATTTTGGGTTGGAAGACTTTATATCCAAAGAAAGCTAAATGACTAAAAAAAAAAAAAAAGTTAAGAAAAACCCTTGCATCTTTCTGTATGTATTATCAAATTGGATCCAGGCCAGAACTTTGCCATTCCCACCAGTACATGCAGCTGTTCTCTGAGGAAAGGGTGTAATTCCAACCCCTGAATAAAAGTGTGCATTTCACGCATTGGCCATAAGGAGAAGTTTGCCATTTTTCACAGTTAAAGCAACTTTTCCTGGTTGGTGGCAGTTTCCTTGTCACCAGGGAAAGCTGCCTCAATTTCCTATGGAATGTTTACAGGCAGGAACAGGAAACAGTTTCAGTTTATTACAAACCCAAAGCGCATTGCCCAATTCATCAGGCCCATGAAACATTCCTTTCAGTCCCACAGGCTGAGCTCCAAAAATGCTGGGGAGAGCTCTCAGGTACTGCAGGACTCACATCAAGACATGAACAAGCTGAAAAGAGCAACTTGTATCTCCAGCATGGTGAGCTGCAATGAAGTGATCCTCATGTACAATCATGTGCTCTGCCTGGAGGAGGAGAACTTACTGAAATAACAATGAGTCCTCTTCTAAATACAGTGAGAGGTGTTCCACTGGCTCGGGACTGCCTCTTCCTTGGTGACAGCTCCCAGGTCCTGCAGTACAACACGACTGACCCACTGTGCTCTTTGTGCCCAGTGCCCATGTAGGTTAAAGATCAGCCTTATGGATCTGCAAAGAGTCATATCCAGTGAATCACAAAATGATTAGGTTGGAAGGGACCTTAAACATCACCTTGTTCCAATCCTCTGCCATGGGCAGGGACACTTTCCACTAGCCCAGCTCACTCAGAGCCCCATCCAACCTGGCCTTGGACACCCCCAGGGATCCAGGGGCAGCCACAGCTTCTCTGCCCAACCTGGGCCAGGGCCTGCCCACCCTCACAGGTAGGAATTTCTTCCCAATATCCAATCTAACCCTGCTCTCTGTCAGTGTGAAACCATTTCCCCTTGTCCTGTCATTGCAACCCCTTGGAAATAGTCTCTTTCCATCTTTCTTGTTGGTTCACTAGAAGACCACAACTGGGTTGCCCCAAAGACTTCTTTTATCCAAGCTGAAAGTATTTGCAAGCATAGATCATTTCTCAGTGAAAAATAGAGCAATATAAAGTGAATATGCTTTAAATGAGATTCAAGTTCACTGACTGCATTTGTAGGAACTTGACTGGAGTACCCCAACACATTTCTGTCCAGTTATGTCCCTTGTGCCTGAACAAATTTCATCATATGCCACTGTTTCAGGGTGTATGGTGTTATCCACAGCACTGAGCAAAAGTAGCATTTGCTACCACTGACATGAGCCAGAGCAGAAGTCACTCTATTTTCAGTAATCCACACACTTAGACACACCCCTGTGAGACTGAGATTCCCCACTACATACCTTCCCATCTCCTCCAGGATGAATCCAACCTGCAATTACTGCTCTGCTGTATTGATTTTTTTCACTTGCACGCTCATTTTGCTCCAGTGAACACCAACATTTTTCCTCAGTTTACGTAGGTTCTCAGCTTTGCTCCTACTCCTTGATGCTGCCTGTCCCACCCCTGGAAGGGAATGTACCCCAGCAAACAATTCCTCATATTTGAGATAGAATAACCTGCTCTTGCAGAGAGGAAATGGAAGGGGGGGAGGGAAGCAGGAAAGAATCAAGTCCCTGAGCTTTGAGCTTTGTAGCCGCCAGTGCTTTTCTAGCACTGCCCTCCCAGCTTGCCAGAACTTGTCAGTCTAGCCTTCCTATTATCACTTCCACTTTGAATTTCTGCTGGAATGTACTCGTTTGTTGGTTTCCCACTTACTGCTTGGTGAGGTTAATGAGGAGCAGCTGCAGTACCTGTCCTAACTCCTCCGCCTCTCTCCTTCTCTTGCCCCCCTCTTCTGAAACCCATCACAAATGTACAGCTGCTCTGGCTTAGAGACCCTACACAGAGCTTCCAAGCAATGTTTGTTAAACACATCTTCAATTAGTTCTAAAATTCCCAGGTTTAGCTCTGGAAACACTCAACTTAGCAGTTGAGTTTTCAGTGCAGTCACCTATCAACTGTACTAATTTTTAAATCCCAATCTTTCTCTAAACCCTTAGCGCTGAAGGAGTCTTTCTCTTTGTTCCTCCACCTTTTCTAAATCACACGAGTGTGCACGAGGCAATATTTTCTGTTTCCTAAGAGGCCAAAAGACTATTTTGTTATTATATGTTAATTTCTGCTTTTAATTCTTGGCATCATCAGGTTCAAGTGACTTCTGAATTCACCCCTATCCATCATTTATCCAAGTCATTATATTGGGCCCTTCATGGTGGTACAGAAGAAATGAGGTCACTTTTCTGGAAGGGTAGTAACTGCTGATTTATTTAATAAAAAAAAGAGAATAATCTGTAGGCACAGAAAACTGCCTAATAGAGCACCCCACTGTGAATGCCTCCTTCTGCTTGCTAGATATTCACAGAATCCCAGGATGGGTCAGGCTGGAAGGGACCACAGTGGGGCATCTGGTCCCACCTCCTGCTCCAGCAGGGCCATCCCAGAGCACATGGCACAGGGTTGTGT
>JAWWEW010000041.1:55677186-55688116 GCA_035583185.1 Anabacerthia variegaticeps | reverse complement strand
CTTGCTGGGCATCAGTTCCTGCCCGTCCCTCTTGTGCCATGGCTGGGCACCCCGAGCAGAGCCTGGGCCATGCTCTGATACCCTTCCTTCTTCATTTTAAATGTCAGTGACTACTTTCTTTCCCCTTAGAAAATCATCCCATCATGTCCCATGGGACATGCACCTGGATGGGAATAATGAGATATATTGCAGTCAACACAAGGTAGAGGGCTCAGAAGCCTTGGAAAGGCTCCAACGGGGCAGTTCTGAGGGTGGTACCAGAGGCAAATGATTTCTGGGTTGGATGTACCCACTGGATATGGTAATGACTTAAAGCTATAAAATTGTGAGGAGTCTGTGCTGGTGGGAGCCTTTGTACTCCATGCACCTGAAAGCTTTCATTAAAGAACTGCTCTCTACATTATCTGTGCTAATATTGTTTGGAAAGGTTTTTTTCCTCCATTTTAGGCAACAGCAGGACTGCTATAACACAGGGGTATTCTAAGAGCAGAAGGGATCTTTTAATGGTTATAGTGAGGAAAATCAATCTAATTCATTATGGAAAGGGCAACAGTGAGAGAGTTGAATTTTTAGAACTCTAAGCGAAAGTATATTCCATGGAGAAACTTCCTTCCTTCCTTCTTGAATTCTTTCCATCCTTCCTTCCTTTCTGAATTCCTTCCTGAATTCCAAAGCAAATTCACTTGGTGGGAAGCCATCTAAACTGGAATATAAGGAAAATCCCTAGAAAGGAATAAGCTGTAAGTCATAAAATCACAAGGTCTGGTCCCACCTCCCTGCTATGATTTTCTTGGGAAAGGAGAACTCTCAGTTCCTATGCTAGTTGACAGGATTTCTCCTTATCCAATATAAAATCCAATCAGTAAACAAAGTAAAACTCATGCTCTGCATGTCTGTATATCTCCCTGAGCTGAGTAAATCTTGAGTTCTTGGCTATAAACTGGCATAGCTTTGTGCAGGATCTTCTCCTTGACCTTGAAAAGCTGAATGGTTAAGATACTCTGCTGGGAAGTTAAATGGGTTAAATGCTGTAGGGAAAACAATGAATTTCCACTTGGGTTTTCCACATCTAGGAGGAAGATCTAAAGCACAAAGATCCTGGACTGAAACAGTAAGCAGGAGAACTAGCAAAATGTGTTTTATTATTCAATGCTACAGCTCCACTTCACTACAGGGATTTTCACTATTCCCACTCTCTGTTCTGTTGCTTTTCAAAACTATTTTTGGTATACATTCAAATTACCTCAGGTACTTTGAGATAGGAAGTGACAAAAAAAATTAGTGGGATACAGGGATGAGGACTATCCAGATCAGATCAGAACAAGTGCTATTTCTTTTTCTGGTTTAGAAGATGAGTCACCTTTTTCACTGGATGATCAAGCTGAGTTGTAAGTCCTTGGCTCATGTTAAAGAAATCTGATTTGAGGCCAATCTTTCTTTTCAAAACAAGGGCTTAGATAACACACAGGAAAGTAACTTTTAAAAGTGTTTAGCAACTGGTGAATACAGAAATCAGAACAACGAGTTCTATGAATATAATACATTAGAAAGCTTGGAAAAGATAACCTCTTCTTAATTACAGACTGAAACATCACTGTTTTGTGGTTGTAAATAAGTGTGAAAATTGACCATGAGTCTGAAGGAATCGTCTGCAGAAAGCATGTTGGATGTCTGTTTCTCTTATGTATTTTTCTTCTCTCTAGCTATGACTCGTAGTTCAGATCTGGTTCATTTTGGGGCTTGGATCCTGTTCTTTTTTTTTTTTTTTTACCAAGTTTTCACTATGTCTGCCAGTCTCTACGAAATTCCTCAGAGATTACTAGGAGTGACTCGCAATAAACATACATTCTCAGAATTTATATAAATGTGTGCATACTCATAATCAGTCTCACTTTATAATTCTGATCTTCCATTCATATTTCCTGAGTAAGACCAGGCCATTTGCAGGCAGTCCAGACATGGAGGAGTTGGAATTATGCAAGCCAAGGGAAACTTCGGATTCTGTAATTTATTCATGCAGTAAGGTTGTCATTAACCACTGTCAGAAGAGTTGCTTATTGTTGTGTGTCAGGAAAACTTTGGGATGCGGAAAACACTATGTTTTTGTACTCAGTTGCTGAAAGGAATTTAGTCTGCTATTGGCCAAGGAACTAAAAATTAGTCTCTCAGAAAATGAATTGGAGATGATTACTAATCTGTGAGGCAACAGAAGAAATTCATCTTCCATTGATTTTGGGGCACCTATAAATGGACTTTTGCTATTTTAAGTAATGCTGAACAATAACTATTTGAACTGTTCACTATGTTGATTCCCAGACAAAGCTACGATACTGCCAGGCTGGTGAACTGGCAGGATCTCATCCCACAATTCTACAAGTCAAAAAAGTATTCCAGAGAGTGGAGGAAGACTCAAGCTGATGCCAGAACCCCAGGTGTAAAAAACCAGGACAAATGATAAAACATGTGACCATCAAAGACATTTTTTATAGCTCAAGGAAAGAAACTGAAAGAAAAAAAATTGTTTTGCTTGGAAAAAACCCCAAACAACCCAAAACTAAGGCAGAGCAAAGCATACTTTACATTGTAATTAAAAACCAAGGCAATTTGTCTTTGCAGATAGAGCAATCAAGAACACAGGCACAAATTTTCATTCACGAAGGAGATGATTCAAGACTCAAATAGAAGGTCATAGAAGTGGGACGTTAAGTGGAAGCTAGGGAAGGACCAGAAGGAAGGACTCCATGCCTTCCAAGGCATTTTCAACATTGATGAAATGCCTGGCATTATTTCCCAAACCTCATTAAGAGTGGGAATTTCCCAGGGTGCTACCAGAGACCAGATCTTTCAGGAGGCAGTGCCTTATCTTCCATTTAAGCTACATTGCTGTATATTGATTTGCTGACTCTAATCAGGGTGTTCTTCCAGGCAATTAGATCTTGTCTGAATATGTAGGAGTTGCTGCTTGCCTCTGCTGATCCTGAGATTTCAATCAACGCTCTCATACAAGATCCAACCAGCAGTTGCCAGAATGTGCCATGACTGTCCATTTTAATGGACACTCCGTCCACTGTGAGACATCCCCACTCCCACACGAAGTCATCTCTTCCAGAGGAGCCTCCTGCTTTGACTCATGCCCTGGAGGAACCTGACCTGATTCCAGTGCTCAGTTTGATGTTAGTCATGCCGCTCCTTTTCGCCCCCTGATCAGACTGCCTGGAGCAAGTCCACATGGACAGGGATGATGGGGGGAGCCTTTTGTTTCTTTGGCTATTGCAGCACAGAGGGAATATCACCATTTACATCTCCAAGGCACCAGCAGAACATCAGTACCTTCCCTGGGCAGAGGATGGGGAGGCAGAAATTGTGACTCAGTAAAGCATCTCTGAGTCACTGTCCTTGAAGCAAACATTAGGGTGGTGCCACTTTCACCACCCTCCTCTCCCAGAGCTGCACTTGAACTCACAGCCTGGCTTGTCCCTCTCTGCATGAGGGTCTTCTGAGGGATTGAGGCACCTGACCTCATCTACCTGATTTTGAAATTTGGACAACCTTCTCTGAGCTGTGGAATAAGAGTAGAATCATTTATTTGAAAATATAATAAAATGTACCCAGCAAAACCTTCTAAAATATCCAAGTCAGCCCTTAAGATGAGCCTGGCAAGATTTAAGCACTAAACTAAACATTTCTGCATGCCAGATAATTCCCTTTCAAACTGGAAATAGGATGCCACAGAGAAATTTATTTAAAACTGATAGAAAATCCAAGAACAACACAGAAGTGGAGTTTTCCCAAACTGTTCTTCTGCTTTCTTACCTCAGAAGCAGACAGTCACAGTGACATTCTTAGACACCAAAATAAAGACCAAGCAGGTGGTCTTGCCCCACAGCATTTAACTCTTATCTGCAGCTTCTCAGCAGAGTATCTTAATGGCCCTCACAGCTTCTGCAATGGCAGGTAACACAGTTTTCATAGTAATTACAGACAGGAATTCTTACAATCACCCATAGGACATTATTTTCAGGTTGGGTAAAGTTAAAAGCCATTTAAAAGCTATGAGCCAGACATGAAAGGCTCTTATACTGCCTTAAAAATTGCACTGGTTTTGCACTATTTATGAGGAAATCTGGAAATGACTCAGACTTGGATCAGACCCACTGAGGGGACAGTTATGTGCAATGCAAGATATTCCCACTTGCCATGGATCTCAAGGCATTCAGACTCTTCCACAAGGTCCTTTACTTACAGCTTCTGTAGAGCCAAAGCAGCCCCAAGACCCAGGAGTGACTCGGGGCTTTGTATGAAGATTCAGAAGGATGGCAGGACGGGAGGGGAGATAAGGGAGGGAAGGGAAGGGAAGGGAAGGGAAGGGAAGGGAAGGGAAGGGGAAAATAAAAAGCTCAGGTTTCTAAGATTCACTCTCCTGCATCATCAGCTTTAGAGTCATTATGCTTGGCTTCTCTATACATTGCAACCACATTTAGGGTTAGGCCATCCCAGAAATGTGAAAAATGTTTATTTATTCAACTGTATCCCCCCACCTTTTTTTTTGTCTTTTAACAATATAGGTTCACACACTAGTAAGAATGTGTATTCTGAGAGAGAAGCAGAAGAAGCAGAAGCAGAATGGATCCATCTTTGTGCCATTTGGAGCCAAGAGAAGTCTACTGCCTGGATGCTCCTTTTCCAGAATCATCTGCCCTGGCAATGCAGCCAGCTTGCTCCAGCTCTGGATAGAGACAGTCCAGGGGTTTCTGCAGGGCACTCAGCAGGAGGTGGGGATGAGACCCTGGTGCTGCACAGGGTTGTCACTGATGTGGGTCACCAGAGACATCATTTTAGGCTATATAAGGATTAGACTTGGGGAAACTGCTTGAAAAGCAGGACCCTTGACAAGCAACTGGTGAGTGAAAATTCAAGACAAGCCGTATGAGGGGGGCTTGTTCAGGCCTAGGAAGTCTGTATCAGATCACATTTGTATCCCTCCCAGTCCTGTGTTCTATTTCTGACTGCAGGCAGTGCCAGTTATTTCAAAAGAAATTCAGCTGTAGACTATTGCAATTTATCCCTGGGGAAAGCCTGGGTTTATATTTATGGCCTGTGTCTTGAACAGAAGATTTATATCTCTTTGAAGAAAAAAAGAAAAAAAAAGCTTGATAAACATTTAGTCTCTTGGACAAGACACTCTCCAGTCCCTGGGGAGAAGCATTTTGGATGGGGTGATGGGGGCCTCAGACACTGTTTAAGACTCAAACCTCAGGGCTACGGGAGGAGCTTCTGCTCATGCAAAGTCACTTTCGGATTTGCAGGCTTGGGCTACAAACAGGGTGATTTCCAGGGAGATGTGACATTCCCATCCCCGACACCTGAAAGGGAAGTTTCTTTTCCATGTAGCGTTGACAACACGCTGGAAACCTCTCCAGTCCACAGAGGGGTGAGGTGCCCTGCACTTCCCAGGGAATACCCAGCAGCTTCCAGTGAATTTGGTTCACCAGCCCATTCCTCTGTGCCCAGCCAAACCCCACCTGTCCCTGGAAAGCAGCAAACCCATCTAATCCACAGCTGGATAATACGTCTCAGATGAAACCTCCGAAGCTGCTTCCTCCTTCAGAATCACTCAGCTGACTGAAGATTTACTGGGCTGTCAGGGCAAAACAAGGCATTCAGGAGACCCTCCTGATCCCATCCCCAATCTCATTAACTTCCTGCTTTCCCCAGTGCCCCGGTGGCTGTGTGTTAACGAAGGGCTGTAATTGGTAAATGAAATTGATTACACAACGCTCTGAATGAGGCAAATTGTCCATCTCTGGAGAAAAGGTATAATTTTCTACCATGCATAAATCAAAGGCAGGTCTCTTAAAAGCACTAGGTAAGTAGAGAGCATTTCAAATTGGCTACAAAGTGCTGGACAAAGCACTTGGCAGAAGGAAGGGCATGGACGAAAATGACCTTAGCAGCTCTTTTCTCTCTCCAGTTTCTGTGATTCCATGAATTTTAATTCTGTGCTACACAATTTAATTACCACTCACAAAAAGCTGCAGAAAATGGATAGCCAGGCAGATCTTTTCTGTCATCTGTTAGCTCTGAGGGTTCTTAATTGTTCCTACAGAAATGTGGACATAAAATTGATTCGTGTCTGTCCAAAGGACCATACATTAAGGCATCACAACTAAAAAAAGCTGTCAGAGGTAGTCCAAAATCCCCAAGTCCCTTTTCAGTAAAACAGTCTGAACCCTGCCACATTGGACAACTACGCAATATCTTGTCATTTAATCATGTTAATATCTTCATATATCTGGGTTTGAATTGTTGCAGAGTAAAGGAATCAAGATGGAATCAATTCCTTTACTCCCTTATTGCTTTTATATTAGCCATTTTACTAATGCCTAGTTTTGCTTTTTCCATCTTAGAGGAGAAATGTGTTCCTAGGCTATTTTTGGAAACAAGGAATAATTCCCTTTCTTTGTGAGATGCCCTTGTCACATGAATATCACACTTCCAACTCTCTACTATCCTCAAAGGAGTCCTCCAAGCCTGGTGTCTGTTTTGTTCTGAATATTCTTCATCTTACGTAGTTGCTCCTGAAGCTGTAATGACAGCACAGAGACAAAAAGATCTCAGTGTCTGGCCATGTAAATCTTATATTATGAGCCTGTGTATTCATAGAATTTGGAATGGCCTGGTTTGGAAGAGAGATTAGGGATCATTTAGTTTCAATCCTCCTGCCACAGGCAGGGACTCCTTCCACTAGACCAGGGTGCTCAGAGTTCCAGTTTAGCAGTTTACTGCCTGTGTATTCCTTTTTTGGCTTGTTTGCTTCAGAATTTCAGATGTTGCCCGTTGCTGTTGCAGATGTGATCAACATCTGCCTTTTCCACTCCAGTGCTTTCTGGTGTGCCTGATGTAGTCCACTAGCAGAGCTTTCATCCCTGGGCCAGACAGTGTGTCTGAGTTAAGGGACCAGTTGCATAATTAAATATATGCCTGCTATTCTCATGCTACACCTGGGCAGTTTCATCTCACAAATTCTTTTGTTACAGGAATTAAGGATCTGGGGGGCAATTTTGATCTTCATACCTTGGGGCTTTGGCCTGTGCTAGTGGTAAGGTAGCAGAGCGCTCTGTGAGTAGTGCTTGGTGATGGATGTTCTTCCACTCACACTGAAATAAAAGCCAGTGGTCCCTGTGAGACAGCTTTTTCAGCCCAGATGATACCCCCAATTATTATCTTTTTCTTTTTCTTTTTTCTTTAGTGAGTGGAGCTATTACTTTTAAATGATTAACCTGTGCTCAGCGAGAACTTCCTGTATTGTGCTTCTTTGATAATTTTTTCCTCTTCCTTGCATTGCATTGATTTTTTATGATGCTTTTGATAAATTATAAAATGTTAAATGATCCTAGACATCAAGTCCCTTCTCAGGGCAGATCTTATTACTGTCTACAACTCCCTGACAGGAGGATGGAGCCAGGTGGGGGATCAGGCTCTTCTCCCAGGTAACAAGTGACAGGAAAAGATGAAATGGCCTCAAGCCGTGCCAGGGGAGGTACAAGTTGGACATCAGGAAGAATTTCTCCACTGATTAGACATTAGAAGGGGCTGCCCAGGGAGGTGGTGGAGTCCTCGTCCCTGGAGGTGTTCAAGGAATGACTGGACATGGCACTCAGTGCTCTGGGCTGGTTCACATGATGGTGTCCAGTCAAAACTTGGACTCACTGATCTTGGAGGTCTCTTCCAACCTTAATGATTCTATGATTCATCTTCCAAGATTTCTAAAAATGCCTAGGGATGGCAGGTGTCTAAGATTTTCTGCATTTAGTAATCCTACCAGAAATGAATTTTTCAGTAGGGCTCATTATTCCATAAAGGTCGGGACCATACCTAGCTCAGATTATCTCAAAGGAAATTAGAGTCAGTAGTTTTTGCAATGAGGCACCAAATAATCATTTGTATTCAAATGCTCTCACTTTTGATGGCTTGATTTATTCCAACTCACTTGCACCTGAAGGAAAAATACTATTTTCTGTCATGTGTCTCCCTAAAATCCTGGTGTAACAGACAAACAAACATTTTAGCCGTGGAAGGCAGAAACAGAAAGGTGTTGAGACTTGCCAAAAGCCACACCGGGTGTTACTGTCAGAGACCAGATTAGGATTTTGCAAGTCACTCATCAGCAATCTCCCTTGATTTGGTATCTGGGAGTTACAAAGAAACTTGGCAAACTTTACCAGCTCTCCTACCACTGGCACTGAGGCAGAATCCAAGGACAAGTATGTGTAGGACAAAGATTCTGCCACAGCCCCCTTTTCCTGTTGTGTGTTTGTGAAGTGTGAAAGCATCTGGCAGAAAAAGGGTCTGGCAGAAAAGTGCCACAGCTGTGGGTAGAGACTGTAGCCCACATTCTGTGGCACTGTGGAGCAACATGTGATGGGTGGTTTACTGAAAAATTCCTGCAATATGGTATTGCTGGATTGGTTACTCAGGAATTCCCTCAAAGAGGAGGGAACCGGACCAACTGACTTTTCCCAGTGTTTAGGGATTTTGTGCCAGCTGCTATAACGAAGATAAGGATTTATTAAGTCATAGAATCAGAGAATGGCAGGGGTTGGAAAGGACCTGAAAGATCAAGTAGTTCCAACCCCCTGCCATGTGCAGGGACACCTTCCACTAAACCAGGTTGGTCAGAACTCCATCCAGCCTGGCCTTGAACACTTCCAAGGATGGGACAAGTGGAAAATCATATCCACATACCATTTCATTCCTAGAATCACTGAAGAGTGTTAGGAATAGGGTGTAGGGGCATAGAGCAAAACTTTAACTAAGAGTGTTTCTGCTCTCCTGCATAATTTTGGTAACTCAACAACCTGTGGGTTTTGCTCAGTATCTTCAAGATAAAAGGCAAAGTTCTCTTTTGTCTTCACCCTCCAGCGTTTCCTAACAGGTCAGTACTTGCAGCTGAAGAACATATGACATTTTTAATGTCTATTGCAATGTCATTTTTCTCCACATGCTGCAATAGTTTGTCATCTCCAGTCTCTTCTGTGAAGGAGTGGGCAAGGATGGGCAGCAACTGTTTGAATAACTAGTGGCATTATCTCCTGTCACACCAACAGAGCTTGGTGTTCATGGCACACCATTCCAGACCCAGGAGTTTGAGACCTGCCAATTTCATGCTGGTCAATGACAGATTTAAATCACAGCAGTGGCAACATCTGAATCAATCTTCCCCAACCCAAGTGGAATTCCTAACTGGACACAGACATATTCCCCCAGTTGCACAACTGCAAAAATACTATTTAAAAATAAGGGGTCAAAGACGTTCCCAGTTTGATTCTACTGAAAGTGATAGTGTGAATCAATCTGAAATCCAGTTAGTGATGCCTAAACCCTTTCCAACTATGGACAGGGATGTGGCACAGGAAGTGTGAGATAAAAGCAGCAATGGGAGTGTAACAGTGGAAAGTCTAAATGGGGACTATCTAAGCCTGATCAGCATTTTTATTTGTGGTCCAGGAGGTATTGTCACACATTTAGTGCACAATAGAGCACATTTACATTACAAATACATATATACTGCTGCATATAAACATTTGGAGGAATTTTTACTTCATTTCAAAGATTTCCATAATGGAAACCAAGGAAATACTGCAGATACATCAGGTGAGTTGGGAGTCACCTCAGTTTTCAAAATCATTGCAAATGCCTCCACATTCTCAATATTATGAAAATTATATTCCTTAAGTTTTCTGAGTATTCGTTTTAGAAACAATAAAGATTAGTGACAGGTAACTGTCAGGTGAGGGTAATGTTTGCACTAACAGCTGGGCAAATACTGCAAGATGTTTTAAAGATTGTATTTTGATTCACCATTGTAGGAGCAATTATCTGTTCTTAGAAGAAAAGAAACTGACTTGCGATTATGAAAATATATGTCAGGTGGATATTGATATTGCCCTTTTGTAATTTATTCCTTTTCTTGCTTTTAGAAATGTCTTTGTCCAACCATTGTCCAAAGATAGCATCAAACACTTAGACACACTTTTAGATAGAGACTTTGCTGGCAAATAGATGATTAAAAAAAAAAAATCAAACCCCAATACATTTAATGAACAGTTATAAAACAATTAAAGAATGCAAAAGGCAACATCTGTAAAAAAAGAGTTGCAACTGGCTTTTCACACTTCTTCCCAAGCATAGTCTTGCTCTGCTTGTAAAGACTGTAGGGATCTTGTGGGAACAGTAAGTCTGAGGACTTGAATCAGAATTACAATTCTAAGCCTCTCTGGTTCCAGGGCTGCAATGTCTCAGTGACAGCACTACGTAGGGTATGTCCTGGCACAAAAAACAGAGGGCCCTCCCACAACAGTGTCACAGAGAAAGACAGCATTATTTCTCTCCTTTATGTTTGCTGTCTGGAATCTTGCCACAGGGAACTGGGGAGACTCCTCATTGCTTTGACCTTAGTGTTGAAAGTCACTGCTGTCCCATGTCCTGCCAGTCACCTGAAGCAGCACCACCCAAGCTACTTGACCAGTTTGGAGTTCCGAGACTACACAGCAGCTCTTTTGGATATTTTTCTATCCACACAGTCCGTAAAAAGGTCATAAAATTCACCTGATTTGGAGCTTTCCTGTGCTAGCTACTCAGTCAAGCAGTTTAAGCTAAGTCATATCATTACATCATGCTTTGTGTTGCATGATCCATGATCTCTGCTCAGACAATCGTGGGGAGCTGCCTCTAGTTCTACCTTGAGGCCACCCATCTCTAGAAGCTTTGTGAAGGCAGAAGAAGCTCTGTGGGTCAAACTATTTCTTTCTTTGGCAGACATTTGTATTTTATGTAATCTACAGTCTCTGCTGTGCTCTGGGCAGACCCCCCTGCAGAGCTGCCCCCAGCCCGGGGGTCCCAGCACAGCAAGGACAGGGAGCTGGGGGAG
>JAWWEW010000041.1:55661775-55677086 GCA_035583185.1 Anabacerthia variegaticeps | reverse complement strand
GTCCAAGGCCAGGTTGGATGGGGCTCTGAGTGAGCTGGGCTGGTGGAAGGTGTCCCTGCCCATGGCAGGGGGTTGGATGGGATGATACTTAAGGTCCCTTTCAACTCAAGCCATTCTATGATTCTATGCTTGTATCATTCTATGTGAAATGCCAAGAAAAGGTGAGTCCTGGATGGAATCCCTACAAATGAAAACTGGAAAGTGGTGCCTTTGAGCCAAACAAGAACTTGCTTTGGTACCTTCAAAACCTACACATATGTTGTTGTTTCACTTGGGACTCTTCTTTATAGAAATGGAAGCAAAGTCCCAAGTCTATACACACTCCAGAGTGTTCCATTTTCCAGCTTCCATTATTTTTCAGCTCTGTCTGGTATTCAGAGCTGGTATATATACTCTCATGAGGGCTTCCCTCTGGGTATTTGAAAGCAAAACCATTAACTGTGCAGGTAGGTTGGTAATAGGTAGGTAGATATTTTGACACAGTAGTCAAGATGTGCATGAGAAAATAGGGAAGGGGAAGAATAAAACCAGTCCAGGCATATCATACCTGTAAACCACTCAGTTTCCAGTGAATTTAGATCTCTGCCAAGTGTTTGCTTAAATATTTGGTCCCATAATCTGGACCTGCCTTGAAAAGAGTTTCCTGTTAGAAAAACTCCCTATGATCCAATTGCCTTGTTCCTTCTAGTCTTTTATTCTGCTGCTTCAGTCAAAGTTGATTTTCATTTAGATGAGGTAAACATAACAAGCTCTTTCATGAAATGTTAGAGGTCAACTACACTCCCCACTTTATTTAGTATATATTTCTTTACTTCATTTAAAAGAACAGTAGGAAAACCACAAACTGAAACCAAATATCACCCAGCACTGAAAACAAAGGAGTGCTTATGGGATTGGAGTGCTGGGAAAAACCCCATCATTTTCTTTTGCAAAGTGTTTAGAAATGTATATTTTATCTTCTTATTTCTTTCTTTGGTGCCTGATGCTTCAGCCATTGGTCCCAGGTTTAAATCTGCGTGGCACTACCAGGAAATCTAGAGCATGGATTGAATCACATACCTAAAGACACTTGAATTTCAAATGGCTGCAGAGGTGTTTTTAATTTATATTTATGAATTATATTATAAATTATATTTAATTTCTGCCTTGATGCCAAAAGCCTTAAACACAAACAGTCTTCTCTTCCTCATGGTAACTAAATGGGAGATGGAGCAGATGAATTTTGTTTCAGTTCTAATTTTCTGGGTTTGATGAAGATGCAAAGTGTAGTCTCAGACTGTCCAATGCACATCACTCTACATCCACCCTTAAATGTTGGAGGAAAAGCTGCATGGACTATGAGCACCTCCCTCTTCTGTGGATTCCCCATTGGAGGATGACTTGTGATGACTTGTGTGCACATCTATATTTTATATATCCAAGAGAGGGACATTTTTGAGTTTCTGCCATTTTGTACTTTTTAATAAAATGACATCCCTCTGTAAACTTACATACTTCAAATGTTAAAATACAATAATTGAAAAAAAAAATACACTCTTATTCTTCTTAAGGCAAGTAGATCTTTAAAAAGCAGAAACATGTTAATTATCCAGCATGATTTTCCACAATTAGCCCTAGAGACAGTGGGAAACAAGAACAGACATAACATGATGAACTGCACATTGACTGGGAAACTCATTGCTTGGGAAGCCTGTTAAAAGCTGTAGCTGTAAATGGGATAAAATAAATGTGTGTGTGAGTGTAACAATATCAAAGTAAGTCTGGGTAGAGCTAATACAAATACTTAACTCTGAGCTGAGAATTAGTAACTTGGTCTTATAACATGTTGTATGTAGCCTTCAATGTCCCATGTTAACAGATCGAATATTTCCTTTATTTGAATCTACACAAAGGAAGTATTGCTTTTAAAGCTTCTGAATTAGTCAAATAATTCACTCTCCCTTTCCATTTGTACAATATTATGCCTGTGTGTATTTCTGTATTAACTGATAAGTATTGAAATGTATGGTTTTAATTTATGTGCCACCTATGTGTTTTTTTCTTTGTTCCATTCACACTGTTTGGAAAGGTTAAAGGCAGTAGAATGGCAAGGCACTGGGTTCTTGTCATGCAATGGTTTTCCCTGAAGAAGCAGGATTTGCCACAGCAAGCAGGATTCCAGTACCAGAGGCACTTAGAATTGGCTTCAGGAAGGGTGTGTACAGGTGTGCTTTTATGAATTTGATTTGAATGGGACGAGGTCCTGTGCAGGATTATACTGGATTCAAGGCAGGACTTGAATATCCTCATATTTCAATCTTACAAAACCTCTACAGATCATTTCCTACCACACAGCTCTGATAAAAACAGTGAAATATGGTTGGAATGTAACAGATGAGAAGAGTTGTTTTTAAAGGCTGCTTGCTATAGGTTAAGTGGGAGAGCAGCAGTTTTTCATTTAGTCCTTTGTAGATCTTGCACTGAAGAATTCCAGAGAAGGAAATAGATGTAGCAACAGACAGATGAAGTGGTTGGTATTTCTTGGTCTAATCATATTTTGCAAGAATTCTTTTAAAAATGGAGGCATTTGTTCCAGATCCTTTTCCAAACATTTATTTGTTTAAGCAGTTTCCACAGTAATTGGCTGTTGCAAATACCCAGAGTCTTATAGGGTTGGCATAATGGGCCTGCTCTTAATTTATAAAAATAAATCACAACTTAGATGTCACTTTGCAGTTCCGTGTAGCCAGCTGAAGAATGGTGACAATACGGTAGTTTCCTTTCAATTTTATTTTTTTTTTCGTAGAGTTGCAATGAAATTTCTCTTCAAAGTTGAACAAAACCCCAAGACAACATAACAACAATGAGACTGGTTAGTGCAAGCCAGTGTTTTGAGTCATCATTATTTCCAGTATGGAAAATGGCTTTTGGTGAACTGTATGTCACAGAAGTCCTTAAATTATACCCACATATGCACAGATGTCTTATAAATTAAAATCTTTTATATGTAAAGTTATTCCCTGCAGTTAAATTCCTGAAGCTGTGTGGGCATCTTCCCCAAATCCGCTAGAGGCTTGTGATGTGAGAGAAAAGCACAGTCCACCAGTCCTAGCACTAGCTAGAGCTGACTGGAAGACAAGAATCTCCATTTTTATTAACATTTTAGGGGCTTCAGCATTTATTTTATTGGTTGGTGGGGGGTGGGGGGAAGCATGCCGGAATAAAAATTCCACTGGAACAAAATCTTCCTCTTAGAAACAAGAAAGCCCAGCCCTAATACTGCAATACATACTGTGGGACACAACTGTGCCAGTGAAGGAGACCAAGCTTCTGTCCCCTGCTTTGTCTCCTTTGGCCACCTGGATGAATGTGGTGGCCCCTGGGCTACACAATGGTAGAATCATAGAAGCAGAGAATATCCTGAGCTGGAAGGGACCTACAAGGATCATCGAGTCCAACTCCTGGCCCTGCACAGGACACCACAAGAATCCACCATGTACCCAAGAGCATTGTCCAGATGCTTCTTGAGCTCTGCCAGCCTTGGTGCTGTGCCCCCCACCCTGGGGAGCCTGGTCAGTGCCCGACCATCCTCTGGGAGAAGAACCTTTTCCTAATACCCAACCTAACCCTGACACAACTCCAGCCATTCCCTGGGTGCTGTCCCTGGTCCCCACAGAGCAGAGATCAGTGCCTGCCTCTCCTCTGCCCCTCCTGAGGAAGTTGTATCTGCAATGAGGTCTCCCGTCAGTCTCCTCTTCTCCAGCTGAACACACCAAGCACCCTCAGTGTCCTCACACGCTTCCCGTTCAAGCTTTTCATCTTTTTCACTGCCCTCATTTGGACCCTCTCTAATAGTTTAATGTCTTCCTTACACTGTGTCCCCCCAACCTGCCCCACTATTGCAGGTGAGGCCACCCCAGTGCAGAGCAGAGCGGGACAATCTCCTTCCTTGTCCAGCCAGTGATGCTTTTCCTGATGCCCCCAGGACAGGGATGTCCCTCCTGGCTCCAGGGCACGGCTGACTCGTGGACAACTGGCCACTGACCAGGACCTCCAAGGCCCTTTTTCAGCACTGCTTTCCAGCATCTCTTTCCCAGTCTGTACCAACATCTGGGGTTGTCCCGTCCCAGGTGCAAAATCTGACACTTTTCCCTTGTTGAACTTCACAGGGTTGGTGATTTCCCTAATTTTTCAAGGTCCCTCTGGAGGGCCCATCTGCCTTCGAGGGAGCTGACAGCTTCTCCTAATTTAGTTTCATCTGCAAACTTGCTCAGTGTCCCTTCAAGTCCTGTGCCCAAGTCAAGGATGAAGGTGTTGGAGAGCACAGGGTCTAAGATGGAGCCCTGTGGAGCCCCACTAGTGACAGTCACCAGTTTGATGTCACCCCAGTCACTGTCACCCTCTGTGCCCAACCCATGATCCAGCTGCTCACCCATCACATGACGTGTTTATCCAGCTGTGTGCTGGACAAAATCAACCTGTTGTCCTCATTAACAGAATCCAAATTATTTATATACTATCAAAACCAGTGACAGTCAAAACAAGCAGTCTTTGTTGAAATAGGAGTTTCCAAACCTACTGGAAGACCTCCACAGCAAGGATAGTAGTTCCTCACAACAGAACCACAGAAACCACAAACTCTGTGTTTGTGCATGTCAAGCAAGACAAACTTTATCCAGTGCACCAAAAGGTAGATGAAAAAAAATAAAAAAAGTTTTTTTTTTTCCTGGAAAAACTTTTATACAACATATAAAGTATAGGAAAAACCATTCCTCGCATTTTTCACTAAATAGTAGTTCTGTTTCTGAGCTGACAGCGATGATTTTTAAGGGAAGCCAACTTTAAGAACATGCATCTGGAAAAGTGACATGGTTTTGCTGTATCAGATACTGGAGCACACTGACCTGATACAGATACTGGTTTTATAGCTCATTAAAGCTTGTCACCCACATGCTCCTCCAAAACATTTAACTACTCTTTTCCATCTCAATTCAAATGGAATAATTTAAGACCTCTTAAAACTCTTTATTCAGCATTAAGTTTCATGCTGTGACAGTTGTATTCTTCAAGTTTCACTTCAGTCTCTGATTGCTAACAATGAAGGTGAAATGCAGTATTTGAAGTAGATTGTGCTGTCTCTCCCTCCTGAAAGGACCTTGCTAGGTTCTTAATTAACTGAAATGGTCCAAAAAATCAAATTAAAGCCCTGTGCTATTGTGCTGCTCCAGAGGTGCTTTTGTCAGCTGTCTCTCCTGCTCTCAGTGCATGCGACAAGCACTTGTTCGAAAGACATCCAGTCAACACCCAATTTTGAAACTTAGAGAGACAAAAGGACACCTGCAAGACACACTGGAAATAGCAGGCCCATGGATTTTAGAGAGGTGAGTAAGAAGGGGTGCACCAGAAAGGACTGGCATAAGGAATGCAACTCATGCATAATTCAGAAGCAGAGGGAAAGCAGTAGGATTAAAAGTCATTCAATTTAAAACCGATAAAAGGGAAAGGATATTTCAGCCAATGTCCAATTAGCTACCTTTTGTCTGTATCTATTTTGCACAGCAAAAAAAGAGATAAAGAGCAAAAACCAAAGCACTATCTTCTTTTCATGTTAGAAAGTATAACTGAATATATCCCAAAAGTAGCTATCTTAAGTAAGGATGTAGCAGACTTCTAAAGCTACTTTAAAGCTTACTGAGGCAGTTATTAATAGAATCATTCAATTTTTAAAATATTCATGAGTATATACTTAAAAATATATATTTCACAATTTATAGTTATTATGAAGGGAGAACTCTAAGTCTGATATATCCTTTAAAGTCACTTGTTTCTGGACATAAAATTTTCAGAATAATGAACAGTCAGGATAATAATCAGTCAAGATAAGGCTGATTTGAATACAGTAATGTGCCTGCAAGTGGGAAGGCTGTGTGTGAGGAACGGAGGTCCTACTCAATTAAAAAAATCTTTAAAATATTAAAAATTATGGGTTTAAACCATTGTAAAAAAATCCATTTGCTCTTTAAAGGAATTGAGATAAAGATTAGGCTGCCATAGACTTTAAGAAGTCACCCAGTCTGTTCTCCCACCACAGGCAGTGTTGTACATAAGCAAACTTCAGTCTTACAACTCACCTGGCAAATGTTTGTCTAAATCTCTCTTTAAATCTCCAGTGAAAGCCTCCACAAACTCCCAAGCAAACTAATCCAGCACTTCACTATCTTGCCATTAAAAAGCTTTTTTTCTTTCTAATTCCCACCCTAATTCTGTTGAGGCAGTTCAAACACATCATGTCTTGTCTTGCTCCTAGTGTCTATTATCATGTCTCTGCACATTCTTCCCTTCCCTAGACTAAACAAACCCAACTCATTCCATCTTTTCTCCCAAGCCATGTTTTCTGGACCTCTAATAATTCTTGCTGTTCATCTCTGGAGTCCTGCCAATTGGTAGAAACATTTCTCAAACTGTTACCTGTCCCACATGGGGCTTTATCCATTTGGGAAAGAATTATTACTTCTCATACCTTCAATGCACCACCCATACCTTCAATGCACCCCCCATTCATACAGACTGCATGAGGATTCCTTTTTTACATCAGGATATATCTGCTGACTCATTCTCAAATTCCCTTTTGTAGATCTATTGCCTACTTAGTTGTTCCACACCATCTATTTGTCCCCTTGACTGTTCCTATCAGGCCACGGCTCTTTGTTTTCCTCATATTTTTTATTCTCATTGGGACATTTCTTTGAACTCTTGAATAAAATAAATGAATAATAATCATAATAATAAAAAAAAGCCATTTCTAAGTTCCAAAGGTGAGATGATCCAATCCAAAAGAGAAATCACACATATATTTATAGTGATGGCAAGACAGGGAAACAAGAAACCTACCATATAAAACTAGATTGAGTTCTACTACATCACAGTTATCATTTAGAGTCTCTAATCTCTTTTTACAAATGGTGACAATGATATCCAGTACAAATTACTTCCTTCTGGCAACATTTGTGTTTTGAGTTAATAGAATCCATCACTTCTTACCTATCACTCATAAATAAAAGGAAAAAAGTATGGGATCATTAAGCAAATGAATGAATAGAAGGACCTAAAAAAAAATAAAGAAAAAGTGAATGGATGTGTGGGATTTCCAGCATTGTCTAGAAAATTCAGGAAAAGAGCTGCATTTTCTTAATATTCTTTTCATTCTTTTCACTCCCCTCTAAGAAAGACTGAGAAAAAGCCCAGACCCATATAGAAATATTTCATTCACAAGTCTTCATCTGTTCTAGGAATGGGAATCCATGATCAGCACAGCTCCTGAAGCCCTGATACCCTGCTGTTCCAGGGTTTGGGGTTGAGCTCTCTGCTGAATTACAAATTCTGGCTTCATGACTAGAGCACTACCCCTGCCCTGCAGCTCTGGTTTCTGGTAATGCATTTGACTTTCTGCTCCAAGCTTTCTCTCAGTAAGGACTGCTTTGGATCTTTTGTCCCAGCCACCAATTTATTGACATTTGCAGTTTAGTGCCTCTGAAAACTGAAGTCATCTGTCAGACCTAGCTGAAACTGGAAGAGGGTTTCGAGATTATGAATAGAAAGGACAATAGCAGACATCAAACAGCTTGTTAGCATCAATCATATTCCCATAGAAAATCAAGACAGAAAGCCTGCTGCTCTCCATGCACCATCACACATCTTCATGCAAAATACAAACTGCTTTGTTCAGGCTTTCTAGACATAAATGGGGATAAAAAGAAGGCCTTCCTAGAAAGGAAACTTTTTGAGGATCTGGGTATGAGATAAAACCAAGGAAAAGTTTTCCACTGTCCAGAGAGAGAGTTTGGGTAAAACTTGCCTGGATACTGAGAAAAGGGGTAAAATGAAACCCCAAATTTCATGCTTAATTGCAGCTGACACGAGGGAAATTCCCTCCTAACTCACTGCAGCAACAACAAAGGCATTATAATGACACTACCATTTAAATGCCAGGGATAACACTGCAGAAGAACAGACACACTAGAATTTGAGCTGGCCAAAGCTTTTCATTGTCCCATTTTAAATAACTCACATATTTCTGCCATTGCCCCTCTTCATTTAGAGCTCCTGGGTAATCTTGGGTCAAAAACAAACTGTGGAAAACACCATGAAAATTTATGACATCTCAGCCTAGATGTTTTCTGTGTTCAGGTATC
Organism: Anabacerthia variegaticeps; assembly: GCA_035583185.1. Taxonomy (NCBI): domain Eukaryota; kingdom Metazoa; phylum Chordata; class Aves; order Passeriformes; family Furnariidae; genus Anabacerthia; species Anabacerthia variegaticeps. The sequence continues at coordinate 55,668,915 of JAWWEW010000041.1, read as the reverse complement.
TGAAAAGGGAAGCAATAGGCTGTTTGTAAATTTTCAGCTCTGATGTATTTTCTTTTTCAAAAGTAAACAAAATCCAGTCCTCACCTCCTTCCTTCCAAACCAAAGAAATGACCGAGTCGTAATTACACGTATTTCCACTTAAACATTTATTTCTGAGGAAAAATATTTTTTCAAAGAGTAAGACAAGGAATAAACTAGCAGAAGTATCTCTGATCTGTTTTGAACTTGATCATTAAATTGATAATTTTTCCTACCTTCTTGCTTTTCCAAGGTGCCCTCTGTCTTTCCTTCAGAAATTCCTTGCATTGTTTCACCAGCAGTTCCTAGTTTATTAATTCAGGCTTAGGCATCCAGTTCTTTTAAAACGGGGTTCCCTCAATCATTTTCTGGTCATGCAAGTAACCTTCTTCTCAAACAGTACTTTTTTTCCCCTCTCAAAAAGCAAATCCACCAGTATTATATTTCCCTATCAGAGAACAAATATATGAATTACAAATTCTTCCTTCTTCTTCCCCCACCCACCCCCACAACAGCCCGCTGATTTCATGCACGCTTTCCCAGAAAATCCAGCAGCTTTCACATTCTCCCTGCCCCCCAAATCCACCGAGTTTCCCATTCCCACAGTCTACTCTGAGCACACCAAGCGTCTCATTCCCAAGGAGTCAATAACCAGTGAGGTGTCTCCTCTGGCAGCTCCTCTTTGTCACAGCACCAGCAGATGGGCTGCCTTCCCAAAGCCCTGCAAGACATGTCACACCAGTCTTCCCGTGGGGCTCTCATTTTTGGCTGGTTGGCTGGGTAGGAAGTGGGAGAATCCGACCTGCCTCGCCTCTGTGCATGAGACGTGAAACAAAAGCCTTCCCACTGCTACATCACCCGCTGGAAGGGTGATTCCTGCTGTACACCTTGCTCCCAAATCCCAGAAAAAAAGACAGTGTCGTTCCCCTGATTCAGTGATGAGTGAGGTATAAAGCATGTGTGTGGTAAAGCTCCTGTAGGAAAGCTCCCTTTGGAGACATTCTGTTTGAAAATCATAATGATTTCTATCACGATGCCCTGAGTGCAATCAATTAGTGAGTTTCCAAGGATTATGTTTCTAGAAGTAGAAGAAATGTAATTTCAGTATTCCTTTTTGCTTATTGGATTTAACAGGTTCAGCCTTCTAAACATCTATGAATGCTTTTTATATTTCTTAAGTTATTATATGGGTATCAGTGCAGGCAAGTTCGTGCAAGCCAAAGATTCAGGTGTTAGGAAATTTGACTGAGAAGTCAAAGTTATTTTAATGAAAGAGAAGCTATTTCATTTACCTTCATGGCAGAAATGAAATGAAGATGATGATTTGCTATGTTACTTTGGGGAATAACTCCCAGGAGCTGCCCTTTGATATCCTTTCAAAGTAATTAAATGACTTATTATTTGATCATGTGAATATGGCAAAAAGGAACTCCATAATAAACACTGGATGCTGTATTTTATTAATAAATATAACTTCATTTTCATCCCAGTTACACTAAATACTTATGAAAAATTATTTTACTTAGAGTAAAATCGTAAAATCAAAATAACTAATTTCTCACAGTGCTGATCTTGTACAAAACCCAAATTTCTGGCTCCTTTCTCTGCTTTGAGAATACACTCCAGTTCTGATAAACTGAGAGAGCATGAAGTAGTTACAAGCTAATCCTTGTGGACTGAGAACTCCGAAGACTTCTTGTTCCCCTCCCCCTTGGCAAGAATTAAGGCCTTCCTCTTTCACATGGCAAATGTCCTTTTCCCACATATTTGGTGTCAGAGCTGTGTTTCACTAGGCCTTACAGATCCAAATTCCTTCAGTTCCTTTTCTTTTACTGAAATCCATATGCACAGCAATAGGAGTAGTAAGAATACACACACTCTTCCTGCTCCTGCCCTTCTCTTCCCAGGCAGTCAGCTCCTTTCCTTGGGTCCATGAGAACTGACAGCCTTATGTTTATAGGTTCATTCATAGATCACTCATCCGTGTCACCTCTTCCTCCATGGACCATTTAGCTCTATTTCTTCCTTGCTGCTATTCCAAGGAGAGCAAAGGCAGAGGCAGCACAGATGTGGAAAAACGTGGGTTGGAGGGGGTTCTGCCTGGATGGAGAAAGTCCAGAAAACCCAGCATTATCCCTACTTTTTCATTGTTCCCAGCTCCTAGAAACGTTCGTGGTTCCTCAGGTGACACCCCCTTGCATCAGTGAAGCTTAAAACTGTCCACCTTCTGCAGGAAATCCATCTGCAAACATCAGTGTTTCTGCAGGAACATAACTCAGCACTTCCCTTATAATAGTTCCCATCCTTTTGCCTTGGAAAAACGGGCTCACGTGTTACCACTCCCACTGCATGTTCATAATTATCCGACTGCTACTTTCAATACACTGATGATGTACAGAGCTCTACAGGTGAACCAGCAGTGAATTCAAAGCTCCCCTGTAAAATTAAGCACAGTGTTTTCAAATGAGATTGCAAAAGTTTCCGTCAGATTAGTAATATCTGGGGTTTTATGCTGTGAAATGCACTGTGATTCTTTGTTCCTTTACCCATCTCTGCTATCTTTGGTGAAATGAATCTGGATGGAAGGTGAAAACTTGCACCTCCTGCAGCAAACCTAGAGAGAGCCTTCCAAGGCAGCTGCTGAATGGGAACCAGTAGGGATGTTGAAAGGGGTATCACAGGTGGCACTGTGGGTAGGAGATGTTATCCCAGCTCATCCTAATGTGGAACCAGCTTTGCCTTGAGACTCTTTTCCAGGCCAATACTCACCTCTTCAGCAATACTTTTGAAGGGGCTTGACCTGCAGGAGTTTGCACTTCTTTCAGAACGGGTCATCATGTCCATGCTGACAATGAGTTTGCTGTTAGAAATTGCCTCATGTCCCCCACCTTCCACATTAAAACCCTCACAGCCAGCAGATTTACAGAGCCACTGAGGTTGGAAAAGACCTCCAAGGTCATCGACTCCAACTTTAGACTGATCATCACTTTGTTATCTGGACCAGAGCACTGAGTGCCACGTCCAGTCATTTCTTGAACCCTTCCCGGGATGGGGAGTCCACCACCTCCCTGAGCAGCTCCTTCTGAGGTTTAACAACTCCTTCAGCGAAGAAATTCTTCCTGATGCCCAACCTGGACCTCCCCTGGCACAGTTTGAGGACATTTGCTCTTGTCCTGTCCCTTGTTCCCTGGGAGTGGAGCCCGACCCCCACCTGGCTCCCCGCTCCTGTCAGGGGGTTGTAGAGAGTGAGAAGGTCCCCCCTGAACCTCCTTTTCTCCAGGCTGAGCTCCCTCAGCTCCCTGGGCTGATTCTCAGAGGACTTGTGTTCCAGACCCTTCCCCAGCTCCATACCCTTCTCTGAACATTCTCCAGCACCTCAATGTCTTTCTAGTAGTGAGGGGCTCAGAACTGGACAGAGGATTTGAGGTTCAGCCCCATCAGTGCACCTCAAACCTCCATCTGGCTGCTCTGCCACACCGGGGCTGCTCTGAGGATGTCCCTGCTACGTGCTCTACAATCCAAACTGTGAGTGAACATGCTGTGCTGTGAAGACATTGGCAGGAAAAATCTCCAGTGGCTCTTTTTGAGGAGAGGTGGCTGTGCCAGAGCAGGAGCCTTAAAACGCACCACACAGTTTAATCTGCCCTTGACATGTTTGCTTTTAGCCCAGTTGTTTCGTGTTAGAAAGCACTTTGATTTCTTCTAGCCATTCATCAGCACTTCTGCATGAACACAGTGTTTAACAGCACTCTGTGACCATGGGCTTCAGACATCAGCTGTTTCACTGCAAAAACACCCCCATCCTCCTGTGTTGAAATAAGTGGGAAGACATCTGAGTCCCGAGGATGCATTTTCATAATCTTCATTTTGGCTTTTGTGTTTTCATGTGCCAAAGTCACACGCGTTTTGATTCACCACATATATATTTGTAAATTTGTGCAGGGCAACAGGCTCCAACACCAACTTAGAGAGCTCTGCAGTGTGTGTTTAATGGGAAACATACTCCCTAGAACACTTTTGGCTCAGTCCAACCACCCCTGCTGTGGTTCAGGCAAGGTGACAGCCCCAAACCTGCATACAATAGGCACTGCAGGTGCATTTGGGGAGGAAGAAAGTTTAAGCATATGGACAGGGAGCCAGATCATGGCACTTGGCCTTGGAGCCAAGGCTGGGGCACCAGTTTGGGGCTGTTTTGTTTAGCAGAATAGAAGAAATCTACATCCTGTGCAATGTGGGTTTGTATTTCTCCTGTGAAAAATAACATATTGAAATAGGTGACTTTGATTAAAGGGCCAGCTTAAAACACTATGCACTTATTGTTCAATAGGCTACATTTTCCCTCTGGTCTCTCTAAGAGATTTATGTTTTTGCAAGAGGCTTTAGCAATGTCACTGAATTTTTGGAGAATGTGGGGTGAGTTCTATACTGATTACAGAATGCAGATCTAGTCAAGTCACAAAAGATCACATGGAGCAGAACTTAGAACCAGTATCTTATGTTACCTATTAGTTTGCCTTATGTCCAGAGAAAGAACCTTTTTTTAATCTAGAACCATTGTATCTAACTGGCTAAGTAGATTTTACCTTCAGATTTGTTATAATTAACTTTTTGTATTCAATATAAGAATGCTAGAGTATCAATGGCAGTATTAAGCAGTATCACAATGTGGTTTGTTTGGTTGTTTTTTTTTTTGTTTTCTGTTTGTTTGAGAAAGCACTTTGGACAAAACATTTTGAATACAAGACATGATCATATGTTCAGGATTTTCTGGGGAAAAAAAAGGACTTTGGAAAAAGAATACTTGAGTCAAATGGCTTGGGTGGCAAGAAAGTCCTTTGTAATGACAACTTGTGAGTTCTAAGCTTTCTTTTCTCCTGCAGCTTTTTTGCTTGGTCTAATAAAAACATTTTCTGTCCCTGCAACATCTGTTTATCACTGTAGAAGCAGAGGTGATATACACTCCATATTTTAACTAAAGGCTGTCATTTTCTAATATCATAGTCAATATCATGGCTGAGATGAGAATAATTTAGATTTAGACTATGCAGTGTTTAGGATTTTTAGCCATCAATGTCTTTGAAATAAGAGTCAGTCCTACGAATATTTCAGGCAGTGGTAAGAATTTCTACCTCTGGTTTTGGTAAGAAATAAATCTGGCACCATTCAGGGCAATGCAGAATCCTGTTTTATTTTCACTAATTCCAGTCTCAAAAATAATCCAAGAATCCTACAGAAACTCCCACTGTTGCCAGATTAGTAAAGACTTCCTTCTGTGTGAATTGGGCCACTTTTGCAAACTGGTGCAGAGATTGAGAAGATAATAATCTGAAGACATAATTCAGAAAAGATTTAAAACTGTGCTTCATTTTACATGTGTAGGCAATCTCAAAGAGATCAATGGGATAATTCATGGGCATAAAGCTAAATGCATCCATAAATCTTGGTGAAGCTCTGACCCAAGGGGCCAGTCTTGTATTTATCTTCAATATAGATTTTAGTACTAGAGGCAATTTCATTGATGACTTAAATATGTTCATACATAGTAGTATCTCATATTCATGGCTGAATGTATCTGGTTGATCAGGTCTTTAGATAATATGAGGGGTAGCAGAAAAGAGAGAACTTTTTTTTCCAGTCTGCTCACTTTCAGCGTTGTAACCCCAACCACCCTTAAATCCTTCTCTTTCCCTGCATTTTTACTCTAAAAAGACAGAAAATATTCATTCATTCCAAATTAATATGTTTCTTCCATCTTTATCAGGCCTTCTGGTTCCACCACAGATGGCTCTTAACTTTAGTTTACTATTATATTATTAGTGACAAATTGGTGTCCCCCTTACCCAAGCTTGGACTAGATCTTATTTGGCTTTTTTTATTATGACTGGTTTAATGTTCCCTTTCCTGTAGAAATTTTCTTTCCCTTTCCCTTGGCAAATATGATCTGCCTTCATGTAAACTGCTTTGATTTTGACCTTTTGCCACTCACTAAGGCATATTCAAGCATCTTCAATCAAAATTAATTTTTATTTGTTACTGTTCATCACTTCTCATTAAAGATGTATCAGAAAGGGGGTTTTTTTATGCTTGTGGTGGGTCTCTTAAGCTGACACACATCCACCCTAAAATCCCACAATTTCTGCTATGTTTATTTACCTATCTTCAAAGAATTACCTGGATTCAAATCACTCTCCTTTGAAGGACTGTTAACTGAAAACTCCCTGTGTTCACAACTCAGTTCTGTAAACCTGAAAGATAGTTTTTTCCCTATGAGTTTCTTCATTAATAACGATTCTCCACTTTGAGTTTGAGCCTTAACAGAGTGTAGCTTTACAGAATTTAAGTAAAATCACACTGCTATGAAAACACTGCAAAAGTAGACAAAGACACAACATAAATGTCAAGGTTTGGAACCACGATTCCAGTTTTCCTTCCTGAGTTCTGCAAAAGACAACATGGATTAACTAACAGCAGTTGAATTATATCGGTCCAATAAGATATGGGCTCAGAATCAATCATAAAATCATGAAATTATTAGACAGAAGCTGTAAAAAATGCAAATTATTGTGAGTTTTGAAGAATAATACTTCTTTCTGATTAAAACAAAGAAAAAACAAACAAAAACCCAAAAACAAACAAAGAACCCAAACAAAAAAACCCAAAAAAAACAAAAACCCAAAAACAAAACAAAACAAAACAAAAAAGAGTGTGAGAGAGGAACTGAGCAAACTGATCAGCCACAAAAGCCCCAACCCATTCTAAATGCACAATCAAGTCTTTTTGGAAGTTCAAATCACACAGTTCAGCAAAACTTTGAGCTTACAGATCCGAGGAAATTAAGGCTGAGGGCACACAGCTGCAATTTTGCTGTGGCAAACAATCTCCTAAAAATGCCCAAATGTGCATCCTCTCCCTTAGTCTTTGTACTGCTCAGAAGACAAAGAATGTCTTGCAAGCCAACGAGGCCAAGTGCTGGTGCTGCACCTGGGGCAGGACAACCCCTGGTATCAACCCAGGCTGGGATGAGCAGATGGAGCAGCCCTGGGGTGAAGGACTTGGGGGTGCTGGTGGGTGAGAGGCTGGACATGCCCCATCCCAAACCCCCCGTGCCCTGGGCTGCACCCA
>JAWWEW010000041.1:55629763-55658036 GCA_035583185.1 Anabacerthia variegaticeps | reverse complement strand
AGTTCCTGCCCGTCCCTCTTGTGCCATGGCTGGGCACCCCGAGCAGAGCCTGGGCCATGCTCTGCCCCCTCCCTGCAGATACTTGTACTCACAGACTCTCAGTTATCATCTCTTCTGAACTAGTTTCTCACCTGGTCTCTTTTTTTTTTTGCCCTAACTGTGGTCTCAGGGAACATCACACCATCCCAGTAACAAACCCATGGAATTCTGCCCTAAAAACTGCTCAGGTTATTGCCTCACCTCCCCTTTGCTCCTGCTGAACAGCTGTTGCAAGAACCTCAGTCCTTGGAAACTTCAGAATTCTTATCAAATTTCCAGCCTAGATGTATTCCTGTCTAGGTTGTACCCATTTGTTCCTGTGCCAATGTTTGCCTTTAGTTTAATCACTCTTCTCCCTTCCTGGTGTTTACTTAATTGCTTTTATCAGCTTGATTTAAGAGCTTGTTATGAAGTGGTTTTAACTGTCTTTTAGTTTGTTTCTAACTAGGCTGTACAATGCCCCAAGGGCGTTGGCAGGGGCTTTCTGTTGTCATAATTCTCTGATTATTCTTAATCCTGTGAGCCATTCCTCCATCAGGGATGGTTTTGAGGTAATTAGAAACAGCACCATCATGGTGTTGCTGCTTGGACCAGGTTACTAAATCAAGCATGAGCTGCTAACCAAAGCCCAGCCCCACTGACAGCTGTGAAAATTCAGAATAGAGTTATTGGGGTCTTTGGGCTCCTGTGGAAATGATGCTCTGGAATTTTTTAATTTGGAGTGACTGAACTGTTTCTTGGTCCAAGGCATAACCGGACACTGTTCAAATGGCTAAGGATGTTATTCAAATATGACTGGGATCTAAGTGTTAGCTTTCAACAGATATGCTCTGAAACAGCAATTATATTATTGATAATATTCCTCCCACTGTTTAAACATTTGTCTAAATAAATATACATTTGGGTCGCAGTGTGTGTACAAGAACATTCTTCTCCTTTTTTTTTCCCAATATAATGCCACTTCTTTACCAAGTGGACTTTGAAACAGAAGGTAAACACTGTCCCTTCTATTTACTCACACTTTGAAATGTAATTCCTGCAGTGAGGTGATGACCATGTCCTTTGTACTGTGAGTACCCAAACCAGCTGTAGTTCAATGAGAATGTTTTGCATGTGGAAGCATCACATCAGCAAAGTGTCTGCAGGACTGGGATCTTACACTGAATTGTTGAAGCTGTTCCTCTCAAAAAAAAACCCTGGTTGCCCTCCCTTTTCTGGGACTCTGCAGCCTGGGGGTGCTTGGCTGGGCTGGGGGAGCAGGTGAGACAGAGCTGTAAGCTTTCCATGTACCTGATTTGCTACTGCTAAACCAGCATGTGTGTTCAATTTGTTTAATGAATGGGAGTCTGATTATAAAGCAGAGGAAAGCACTGAAACAGAAATTTATGGGCTCTCTGAGATCACCTCACAAGCTGGCAGAAATTAGTGGTGGGATTTAATGTTGTGGCAGTGGCAAGGATGGAAGGAGGAATTCTAGTGGATACCTGGAGGCTTTCCGTGACTCCTGAGTGGAGAAGAACAAGGCTGAGGAGGTGACAGCAACAGAAGAGGTGCAGTTGGAAATGGCTTTCAACATCTCCTTGAGTCCAGGATGTTATGACAAGAGAAATGGGGAGACTTGGACAAAAAGTCCGGCGTGTTCCGACAGCAGTCTGTCCCACTGTTTGGATAGAGCATGAAAAACTGAGTCATAAAGGGCTGCAGCTATACAGTGCAACTTTGTGCCCATTTTTGGCTTCATCTAGAATTACAAAAATTACAAAGACTTCTTAGAAAGGAAAGCCTTGCCTTTCTACTAATATGCTGTAATATTCCTGGAAGGGAGCCAGCGTGTCGATTTAAGTACCCTCGCGGAGTGCGAGGGGCTGTGATATTTCCAAGCCACAATGCCAGCTCCAGCCTTTCTGCAGTGTGTGCCAAAGTCTTTCCACCGAGAAGAATGCCTCACATTAAGCGTGTCATCCCTGGGCTGGCCCTCGGCTCCCTCCCCACCTCTGGAGTCTCAGCTTTAACCTTCATTCCTGTATCCCGTTTCTCAGCCCCATGGAAAAAAAAAATTACCATGGAAACATCTCCCCCTCCCCACCACCACATCTTCCCTTTACACACTGATGTGAAATGAAACATTCTCATGGCTGGCTGTGGAAGAAGACAAAGTAATCCCGTGTGGGGAATTTTAATGTCACATTTCTTTCATAACATGGATGCTGCTGCGTGGACTCATCACTACAGCTTATAATTTGTAGGTGTCTAAGGACGCAGCCCTGCAGAGGTGATCACAAGTATGAAAAGATCCAAATTTGAACCACCAGGATGGAAAACAGACATTTTGTCTGGTACCACATCATTTCAGAAATAATTTCTGAGACAGGATATCTCTGTCCATAAGAACATCTCCAGACTTGTGCAGTTAACACAAGTATCCATGGGTACATTGGACATTTAGAAATCTGCTTAACCATCTCGTGGTTTAATGGAAATGAAAGTACAGTCCATTTGATGACTGATGGAAAATCAAGCTCTTAGAAGAACTTAATTAGATACGTTTTCAAATTAAGCCAAAATTTCTATGGGGTCAGACTCAACAATTAATGGTTCCTGAGTTGGACATCAAGAAATTGAATCTACTTTGTACGAGTTTCTAGAAACAGCGAGATATTGAACTGCATTCTGACTTCTTTGAGCTTCAAATATTCTCCATTTTTTTCAAAACAACATTTATGTGTGCTAAACTGCTTTTTAACTATAAAACTTGAAATGTTTGTTGTATTTTCCCCATTCTACATTTTGGCAATGACATTGTAAATCCCTGTTTAAAAATATACAGTTGTGGGATCAAGGTTTTTTTGATACACAGAGGAAACAACACCTGTTTCATCAAGCAGTTTCAGCAGTCTTGGTGTCAGAACATCATAGATTTGGGAAAAAAAATACCGGATATCACAACTTAACAGCAATAAGAAATTCTCAGGAACTTCACCTTGGTATGGGATTATTAGATTGGAAATATTCTTCTGGGAAAATAGGATTAATAACCCCAATTTTGTAAAAAATGACAGTTTAATGACCCATCTTCCTTCAGGAGGCCCCCAAACACTGTCCTTGTCAGCTTGAGTGCATGTTCTGAGCTCTGAAAGGTGAGACCCATCACAGTAACACTCTGATATTTTACCCCATACTTGGCCATCATTTTAGCATCATTCCCAAGGCATTATTATCAATTACCACTGATATATCTTGTTCTTTAGTGGTTTGGGTGTTTTGCTTTTGCTTTCACAAATAGAAGTTTGGAAAGATAAAGAACTAAGTACCCTGGAGCATCCCTGGAGTTGTGAAATCCAGGCATCTTCCTTTGGGTTCTTCTGTTTTTGTTTTGTTATTCAGTCCATCACTTTTCCTTTGCAATTAACAGGAAAATACGAACTTTTCTCCCTAGTTAGAGCTTTGTAGTTTTTATTTTAACTTTGGGTTAGGTTTAATACATTTGCATTTACAGATATGTGAATTTAGTGAAAATTAGTATTTATATTTAGTAAAATTAATATTTTATGTATTTACATCAAGAAAGTTGCTTAGTTGCTAGGGGTTTTAGGACTTGGGAAAAAACAAAAAGGAATTAGGGATTGACTTTATAGCTGTGAAAAGTTAGGGAGAATAACACAGATCAAAATTTGGAAACCCACATACACACAACAGGCTGACCATGAACAATCTTGTAGTGGCTTTGTCAAACTTTGCTTGGGCATAATTTGTAATCAAGTAATAAAATTTTAAAAAGTGACTGTTGTCAGTTAAAAGTCTTTGCTTAGAGAGAAAAAAGTCTTCCCAATTGTTGACTTGGCTTCTCCTTCCTAAGGGAAAAACTGTTGGGGACTCACTCTCAAATACAGAATAGCACAGAATCACAGAATCACTTAGGTTGGAAAAGACCTCCAAGGTCATCGAGGCCAATCCCAGACTGACCACCACCTTGTTAACTGGACCAGAGCACCCAGTGCCATGTCCAGTCATTCCTTGAACACCTTCAGGGTTGGGGACTCCACCACCTCCCTGGGCAGCCCCTTCCAATGACTGACAACCCTTCCAGTGAAGAAATTCCTTCTGATGTCCAACCTGAACCTCCTCTGGTGCAGCTCGAGGCCACATCCTCTTGTTCTATCAACTGTATCACAACCTCAGGTTTAGGGGCACTACAGATGAGGGGCTGGGACAGTCTTGTCTTTTCTTTGCAAACGAGATAACCAAGTTGCTTGGAGCTTCCACAGAGAACAGCATCACAGGATATGCCCATTTGGAAGGGATCCACAAGGATCATTGAGTCCATCTCCTGGCCCTGCACAAGAATCACACCCTGTGCCTGAGAGCATCATCCAAATGCTCCTTGAGCTCTGCCAGCCTTGGTGCTGTGCTCACTGCCCTGGGGAACCTGTTCCAGTGCCTGACCACCCTCTGGGGGAAGAACCTTTTCCTATTATCTGTCCTAAACCTCTGAGTCCATTTCCCACACAGTTTCTTCATTTCTACACGATCTTTAACCTTAGGCTGTCACAGACACCTTTAAGTCCCTCCAAAGAGGGTTGAGCTCCTGTCTCGCTTATACTGATGAAAATCCAGACTGTCTTTTTGGAAGCATCCTGGGTTTTAATCTTTGATTGGCCCTGGCTACCGTGGGGGCTGGTCCTGCAAGATGCTGGATCCTGCAGGACGCTGGATCCTGCAAGATGCTGAGTCCTGCTATGGAAACGAAAGGTCTTGGCTGCGACTTCCCTGCTGCAAACCCAGCGGTTCAATGGGGCTCGTCACTGGTTCACACGTGCGAGGGCCAGAGCAGCAGCTGAATGGGGTGACCCCCACAGAGGGACTGGGCCTGTGGTTTGTTTATGGGAAACCGATACGGGGCTGCAAAGCCGGAGTGGTGATTATACAAACCACTCTCCTGCTCCAACCTCAGCCCCTGTGCCAACAACAACAGCCGAGCGCGCCTTCGGAATCAAACGCGCTCGAGAAGCCGGGGGTGAACGGAGGCAGCAGTCAATGAGTGGGACTCCTGCCAGCTCCCAGCCACTTTTGTTCCTTTTGAATTCGCTCAGGAGCCAGATTACGCTGGTCTCTGATAGCGGATGCAGTTCCGAGGTGGCGTGGGAAACCAATAGGAAGGTTTTGAGAGCTTTGGCACCATCCCCAATGGCAGCAGGAACAGACCATTCGCTGTTATCTCCTTCCTTTGTCGATTCCATGAGGCTTCCCAGCTCCTCTCAGCTTCTGATGTAGTTGTACCACTGAATCATGTACTGCGGCTTGTTCGGCTACGTCTTCACTTTCAAAATTGGAACGATTCCATTTTCTTGCAATATTGATTAGTGAACTTGACACACAATGCTGTGGAGGGAAGAGTCAGGAATAAAAATAGTATAGATAGAAAAAATAGAATTAAACACCATTACCTTTAATAATCCCCTACGTATGCAGATATGTATTTGCTTTAATATGAAGTGAGAGAGATGTACACATGGGGAAGTTGCCTATAAGTAATCTCTAGAAAAAACAACGTTTCACAAGACATAAATGCTTTTTGAGGACCAAACAACACTCAGTTCTTCGTCATGGAAAGATGTGATAGAAATGGAAATAAGCCTTTGAAATCTATGCTATGCTGCTCGTCATGAAAAGAAGGCAGAGGTCATGGGAGTAACAATGAAAAGCAATTCGGAGGCAAAGATCCTCACCTGCAATAAGTCAATATACCCTTCATGGCATCCACAACTTCTCCAATTCCACACTCTTCCCACGAAGGAATAGGTTCTTTGAAAATTTTACCAATGCATTAAGGAGGGAAAAGGTTAGACAGTTGTTTATTCAGGGAACACAAACAGAAAGGTGTGAATTTTAATGTCATAAATTGTTGTAGCTCCAGTGAAGCAAAAGAAACAGCTGCTTACACCTGCTGATGATCTAACGCAGCTTAGCACCTCTCTAAAATATCTTCTAATGTCTCCAAGCACTCTCCTGAGGTTTTGCCATTTTGTTTTAATTAGAGAGGGGGAAAAATCCCTCTAGAAAGATAAAGTGAAAGGCTTAAAGGAATATAATGCAAATCTGTGAGCTAGGGGAAAAAAACCAAAACAAATTAAATTAAATTTTAAGCCAGGACAAAAAAAAGGCAAACACTAAGATTTAACTTGTAAATTTATGAACACTATTCAGAAATTGCAAAATGCTTTAAATGTAAAACTGGAACCGATGCTAAAAAAGGGATACAAATAAGTATATATGGAGAAATGCATCAGAATTACCACTATTTATAACATTTTAAGAGAACATATGACTTTATAAAGTTGGTAATAATAAGATTTGCTTTACATTTTTTCAAAGAGACAAAGCACTACTCACTATCTCTCATACACATAACTAGAAACTAGAGGCACAGATAAATAGCACTTATAATGCTTTTAAGGCTGTTCAGAACTGACCTGAAACACACTTTACCCCTCTGATATCTGTGACTGACATTATTTTAGACCTTGGGGTTAAATGTGATCAGTCATGCAATGAGTTTGGCCTGCACAGGAAACTGGTATTGTGAGATAGCCTGAACTGCAGCTCCCAGGAATATTGTAGGACAAATGGAGAGCCTGATTAGTGTGGAACTAATACAGAAGAAACAATATTGCTTAGAGCATATTTTATGTTTTAGCATCACTAATTTATTACTTTTTTATCTCTCCATTTTTTCTTTTATAAATCTCTTACTTTGAAAAAATTTTTTCTATTTCCCCCCTCCCTTCCTTCAGTGAACAACCAAAAGGTTTGGGGAAAATTGGCTTCCTTTTACTGCAAAGAAATCCAGTGGTTCTCACAGAAATTCAGACAAGTAGTGCAAGGTGAGAGTCCAATTTATGCTGCAGTCTCTTCTATATCACTCTGGTAATGAAGAGGAGATATAACATGAGCAAGAAATTGCATTGGGTTCAGCATTTTTATTGATTTTGTTTTCAGCTGAGTGTAAAACACTTTTATTCTCAGTGGGTTAAACACTTAACACTTTGACTGTGAAGCATACAGACTTTCTGAACTGCCTAAAACCTGATGAAGGGATCATTTTCACAAAGCAGTGAAAGGATCAGTAATACCTTCTCCATGCTCACAAAGCCAGAAGACTTCCATAAGCACATCTAGTGGGAGAAAAAGGTCTTTTTGCTCTATGTCTTTGCTCCCACAGCCCAGCCCACAAGCAAGAACATTTCTCAGAACAGCCAGCAAGGGATCACTGTGTTTATCCACTTCCCTAGGGGCTGAAGTGTGTTTTTCTGCTCTTGTTATGTTAACCCCTGATACCAAATGTTAGTCTTGTCTGCCCTGTGTGTGACATTGGCAGGCACAGGGAAGTTACAAAAAAATCACTCAAAAACCCCCTTCCAGATGACTTTGGCTCTTTCCAGCAAAACAAGGATGGACTCTTTAGCTGCTATCCTGTGATCCCTAAATATTTTCTGGGTTGCCTCAGTCATACCTATCCATAATGCAGCAGGTCCAGTGCTTAATCCATGACTGAAAAGGTGCAAAGGGCACATTTTGTTTGAGTTTTAGATACGGAGCAGCCAGGAGGAGACTTGCCCTTATCCTTCAGCTCTCTTACAGGGAGGAAAGGTCAGAGCAACTCTGTGAGTCAGCAAACCCCAACTCTGCTCTGGGAGAAGTTATTAACAAAATATCCAGGATCAGATTTCCTGAGTCACTCATACCCCACTAGGCCAGCACAGAGTCATCTAAGGGTGTTAAAACCTTAATGCAAGCTAGGTGGAAAGCTGTTAATAAAAACAGAAGTTTTGCAGTGAATACATCATTATAAGGTAAGTATTACCATAGTATGCCATTCTTGTTTAGGTTTTCCAGTCTTTTAGATTAAAATACTGACTGAACATTTTTTTAACATCTGATCCAGACTGCTCTTACTGATAACTTTGGAGTTTTTAAGTGGATTTTGAAAGCTGAATCCTTTTGAGTGAAAAAGGGTCAAGAATAATCTTTTAAGCAGAAATTCCAATAGCAGAAATTTTTCACTGTGTAAAATGTTAAATATTTTTGTTTGTTTCACAGAAACAAAATTGTTGTTTGTTTTTGTTTTTGTTTTTTTGTTTGGTTTGGTTTTTTAATACAGTGACAAAGCAAACATTTCATTTGAGATACTGCAAACATTCAGTACCAGCACAAACTGTTCATCCTAATCTGGGACTAGTGGCAAAAGAGTGTGTTTTCATGTCAGAGCTAGACTTTGGGTGTATTTCTGCATCTTCAGCTTTTAACAGCTGGCCTGAGTAGGCAGCAGTGTAAATAATTGCAAAAGTGATTGTGCCTCAGGGCATTGTATAGGTAAAGTCATGTCTTATCACCTTCCTCTGCATGTCAACATGATTTTGTAGCCTCAGAGTGCACAAAGTGTTATCTTTGTTCCTCCAAATTCCTCTGACTGCAGTTATTCTCATTCTTTTCAGTGTTATTTACTTTTCCAACTAGCTATTCCATCCACTTGCTTGTCTTCTTGTTTGCCTCCCACTTCCTACACACTATCACTCTGCTTCACTTTTTTTCCCACAGATCTCAGGGTAGGTGATGTAGCTGGGACCACAGAATGTGTGTTATGCACACAGTGCCAAGCACAAGTTGGTGAATGAAACTGTCTGTAAACAGGGGTCAGTGACAGTGGCACTACAGAAAGAAGCAGAGAGCCACAGAATCATCAAGGCTGGAAAAGACCTCCAAGATCATCGAGTCCAGCCTGTGACCAATCCCCACCTTGTCAACAAGACTGAATTCCATGTCCAGTGTTTCCTTAAACATCTCCAGGGACAGGGACTCCACCACCTCCCTGGGCAGCCAGATCCAATGCTTGACAATCTTTTCCATGAAGAAATTCTTCCTGGCATCCAACTGAACCTCCCCTGGCTCAGCTTGAGGCTGTTTCCTCTTGTCCTGTTGCCTGGGAGTAGAATCCAACCCCACCTGGCCACAAGCTCATTAGGTTGTAGGAAGGTTGACAGGAGTCACTTAAGATCACACAGTGCTGGCATGTCCAACTCGTCTCTGTTGGGAGATGAAAAAGAGGCACGAACTGAAAATCAGCCAGGAGATTTTATCCCAAGGCACAAATCCTGTGCAACCTGAAATTCAGAGTGCACCACAGAGACACCCTGAAAGAAAGACCCTATGACCCCCACTGGACATCTGGGCAATGGGGGCCTCTCTGTTGAACTGCTGCTTCATAAATTCATACTCAAGTGCTATCCCCAATCTCTGAATGGTTTTTGTATCTCCCTTTGACTATCCCCTCTTTTCCTGTCCCCTCCCGCCCCATCAATCAGTGGATCCCATACAGGCACAGACAAGACAGTGGCACAAGGATGAATTGCAAACCAAGCTCCACAGCAGTGTGTGTGTGTCTGGGGGTGTTTTAGCATCACAGGCCATTTATGTGTGAGCAGGGACATGCCCACTGCCTTTTAATAAGTAACCCAAGTATAATTTTGAATGTTCTTATTTTTATTAAGCTGATTCAGGATATCATGCCTGGGAAAAGCACAGTGAAGCATGGAAATTGCCTGAAAGAACTTGAGACTGCAACAGAAATGACATGTGGCATTTCTCTCAGTGCAAAGTAAGGCATGTTGCATGGTCATTTTTTCCCAAGTGAAACAATTATGACTTGCTCTAGGTATCACATCACAGGACGAAAGCCTGTGTGTGTGGGAAGGACTTAGAACTACATTGCATGCTAGGAAATTTGTTGGTTCTAGCTAGGCATTTTTAGGATTTTCTGATATTTACTCACTCGCTCAGTAAGATCCCAGATCTGTTACCTTGTCAGATACAGTACAAAATCCATTCTTTTCTTGAGATCGTTTGGAAAACAGAAGTCATGCATAGAAGAGGTGAAAAGGTTGCTAAAAGATAAGGGAAGATACAGGGAGGGTATCCAGGTACAATGGGGAAAGTGAGTTAATCACTGAGGATGTGGAGTTTGGTATGGACAGATTTCAACAAGTGATTGTTTAATGTTCTGGGCTTAGCTCAGTATAATCATGTTTCCAAAAATAAATAAGTGATTCCTGGAGTTTTGTTTTATTTGGGGTTGATGAGAGCCAAAATATTTGTCTTTATCAGCTGCTGTCTGACTGTAACACTGACTTGTGCCTTGCTGCAGGAACAGTCTCTAATTTCAGAAGAAGCAGCCATGCAAAAGAGCTTTATTCACTCTCACAGTAAAAACTTCATCTTACTCACTTCAGGACATTTAGGCAGAGACCACAGTAATTAAGGGAAAGCCAAGATGCATATTTAGACTATAAACAGTGCCATAAAAACTCTCCTTAATACCTTTTGATTGCAACTGCATACACACATTTCAAGCCATTATCAATGATCCTTGTGGGTCCCTTCCAACTTGGCACAGTCTGTGATTCTGTGAAGATAATGATGTCTTGCTTTATATCAAAACAAAGCTTGCAGGGATAGAGCCTGTCTTTAACAAACACTTCTGGCTACTGAGAGAAGCCACGCTGGGGATTTGTCTTCAGCAGGAACTTCTCAACAAGGAGAAAAAGCATTGAATTAATCACCAGAGGAAGGATGAAAACCAAACACAGCATGTGCACTAGGGAGAACATACATGCCACGGCCTCAGAACAGTTGTAAAGACCCATAAAGTTTCCTATTGTTACTTGTATGACCAAGCTTGTGTGACTCATGCCCTGGCTTTGCCAGTCATGGGCCACTGTGTGACCGTGCCCATCCTCCTGCAATAAACACTCCCTGTGTCCTCTGCTCGACGTGTGATTTCTTCATTTTCCTCCCTTGAAGGGCAGGAACCTCAGTTGCTATTTTGGTCCTCGTGGGGCTTGCTAAAGGAATGGCTCAACTACAGAACTGGAATGAGACACAGGACATGCAGCAAGACATGTGAGCAGAGGCCTTTTATACAATCGTAGGCGTGGGTTAAACATCGATGATATTTGGGAAGAGAGATTTGCCATGACCATGTAGCAGAACAGTACTTGGCATGAGCTGCCTCAGAGGGAAGAGAGAAGAGTTGCTTATAAACCAAGAACTTAGCTTAAACTTCCCTTCAGGCATGGACAGCCTGAAGCACAATCAGCCTCAACAGTCAGTAGTCCTATTCAATCAAAAGAACATTCTGGATTTTTCCATTCGGCCTCTTTTTTAACCCACTACTCCCACAATGAGAAACGGGGCCGAAAGCCATAAAGTCTTCAGACTGAGAAGAAATTAGAATTTTAAAACCCTCTGTGCCTTTGCTTCTTTCCTTATCCCCCTTGATTCCTTACAGGCTGAACTTTTCATTCCAAATAAAGGTGGGGAGGGATGGATTCTGGGTGGAAAACATTTGCCTGCTTGTTTTTAAAAGACACGCAAGGCAATAAATGAAAGGTGTTCTCTTTCTTTTAGCTAAGTCTCTTGCTGCCTGTTCACACAGTTCCTGAGGAGTGATTTTGACTGTGTTGTGCATCCCTTGATCCTCTGTCTTCCTGAGTGTCTCTCCCTCTGGATGCAGAGAAACAACACATACTTTGCCTACAAGAGGGTGGGTACACAGAGACTGACGTAGGGATGGGCCTGGAATGGTCCAGCTGTCAGACCTGCCTGAAAGCTGCCTGGCAGGACCACCATTTGAAACAGTCCCAAATAAATCCTAACAGCTCACTAATTCACAGGCAATCACAGTGAGATTAAACTTAATATTGTACAAAGATGCATTAAACGTTATTTCTATAGACTCCCAAAGAGTACTTAGAAAAAGTGTACTAGGCTTGGGAAATACCTTATTTTAAAGAGGAGGAAAAAAAAAAAAAAAGAAGATAGGCCAGGATTGACAGAGTGCATACTTTATCCTAGAGTTGTTTAAAACCCCCTCCTGTACATCTGCCTTAGCTCAAACAGGACTTTCAGTTTTTGGCTGCCTGAAAGTTGATCCATACCACTTTTGTTGCCCTGCCCCTCCTCCAGCAGATGTGATTTCACACTAAGCTTTTAGAGAATTAAAATGTAGAGGCTCAGCCAAATGGGCATCAGCATCCATCAGATAAAAAAGTTTGAATAAAAATTGCTTTAATTCAAATGAAATTGCCTTGTAAGGTCAAAACCCACAAATACTGACTACAGGGGATACAAGCCAGTGCTGAAAAATGTCCCACTGACTACAAAAGCTGATTTCTGCTATTAAATACACCTCGTCAGCTGCACTGTGAATCAAGACTTTTTTTTTTTTTTCTGTTCTGACAAACATAATCTCAGAACAAAAAGAAGAGCCTTAACTAAAATAGTTTATGAAAAATATCATTGCCCCTTTTTATTTTCATAGTTACACCAATTTTTGTTGCTGCCTGCAAGGGAGTGAGCAAGGCTTTTCATGGAGTGTTTTAGTATCCAACCTTCTTTTCTTTGCTTTGACCTATTTTCTATTTCTTCTGGTACTGACAAATGAGAAGGGCACCTATATTTGACAGTAGCATTAGGAATGTAAACACAAACATCAGGACACATTTCCCTGTGGCTGGAGTATGATCAGATGTATTGTGTGGAACTGAGATTTTCATTTCAGTCTTGGGTTCTATATCTTACACACACATCTGATGAAACCAGCAATGCTCTGAGGCCCTTCTCTTTGGAACTGATTGACTTCATGGCAAATATATTTATTTTTCTTTTTAAAACGTTAAACTTGTTGTCTACTTTCAAGTTACTTCAGACATTCTAATTCCATTGCACCTGAAAGATACAGAAGCCTCAGTCCAGGAGAGAAAAGCAGTCCTCTGGTTTACTTCCCTGTAGGGAAAATTCTCCCAATGTCCCAAACCAAGGCATATGAATATCTAATAGAAACTTCCTGAATGATTTCTCTGGGAACTGTTCTTCCAAAGCTAAGTAGGTGAAGTTCCCGAAAATATTTGTTTTCAGAGATGATCTAAGTCATGTAGTGATGGCAAAGATGGGCTGAGAGAGACTACCTAGACCTTCCCTTGCCCCAGTGCAGGTTCAGTTACAGGCTTGTGGGTCCTGGCATTTTTCTCTACTCTCTTAGGGTGGACCTTCAATAAATCAGTCAGTTTTGGGGCTTTGGCTCTGCAGTTTTTCCTCGTGTCTAACTGGACCATGTTTTGCTGCAGTTTCTTGTCCCAGTGGTTCAGGATGTGAGCTGCTCCCTTGGTGATGCAAAAGGTGTTCTGAGCTCAAAGTCTTCAATCATAACACCTTGTAAGTTCTCTCGTGTTTCATAAGCAATTCCAATTTCATTTTTCATCATATTGTATGTTTTAAACTATATTGCACATTTAATCATTTCTTCTGTCATTTTTGGGATCTTCTTGCACTTGAATATGGTCAGAAGAGGATCCTACATCCCAGCTGACATCTTACCAAAAAGCTTTATGCATCTTTTATACATCCCAGTGTGGAATTTGTCTTTCTCACAAAAGAACTATGCTGTGACTCCAAATATCCTCTTCCTCCATCAATAAAAACCGAAGGCAGCTCTTCCCAGTTCCAGAATAAATACTGGAACTGAATGTCTTCATGTCACTTTAATTCGATTCTTTTTTCCTAAAATTTTTTTTACAGATAGTCATGGAAGTTCTCTTCAACTAGTTTGGTAATAATAACAAATTAGTAGGCACTACAAAATTATGCCTATAGTTGCAAGGAATATATTTTATTTCCCAAAAATATTTCCTATCCTCAACCAGCCTCGTCCTGCTGCACCAATTCTGGATCATTCCTGCATTAAAGATTGTGTCTGAAAAGAATTAGATACAATCAGGAAAAGACAAATAAGTAAGTAAAAATATAAGTAAGTCCAAAATATGTGCTAAGCTGATAAATGATGTAACACATGAGTATAGTAGAGAGATTTGTAATCATCCATGAATCTCTTGCCAACACATAGCTATATAGTGGCAAGTGTAAGCCCCCTCTTGTATATTACTTAATGTATGGCTTTATTTTGGTACAGAAGCACAGATCCACACCTTCCATTCATCAGGGAAACTTTGAAACGAAAAATATTTGTAAAGCACTTCAAAATATTAGGTGAATAGTGCTATGTTGTGTGTGTGTGAAAAACATTGTTCATAAGAAAGTACTAGTAGTTGCTCTTAGTAGATGCAAAAGAGTCTGTTGCTTATTATTTTAATTATATTTATTTGTAAAATCCCATCTAGTTTCACTCCGCTCATTCTCTGTCAAGGAAATAGGATTGCATAAAAGCTCTTTCTGTAAAATGTCCTGTTTTTAGGATGAGCTCTGAAGAGTAATGGCTTTCAGGGTGCAACCATAATTCCTGGTTATTTACATATATTTTTCCCATCCTGTATCTTGGCATGCCCACAGCTCTGGGTACCTTTTTGACACTGTGGCATCCTTGATCTACCATGCTAATTGTTATGAGCTGTTGTAATTATTTCAAGAATTTAGCAGATTGTTTTGTTTTAAAGAAGAGGAACACCAGCAGAAAACAACTTTTTAAGAAATGCCAAATTTGACCTTGTTTGTGAATCCTCCTCGGAACTTCTGTTTAATATTTCTCGCTTTTCTAGCCTGGCTGCAAGAGAGTCAGGCAAATTCAAACGTGAGCATATATGATGCTTCAAAAGATGATTGGAGGGGGTAAAACCATGCTTAGATTCATTTTTACTTTTAATGAAACATTTGCAGCACACTTGAAGTAAAAAAACCTTTCCCTAGAGATGTTGTCAGATCCCTTATTTAATTCTGGAAACCCAAACAAAAATGATTTCAGCATTTGGAAGGTGAACAGCCTCCTGTGTTGATGATCTTAGACAAAATCTTCAGAGCTGGTCTTCTGCTTGTTCTGCTTTGACTTTACTACAATAGTATCCCCTTACGAAGGGATGACCATATGGCTAGAACATAATTCCTGCTCAGGTAAATGCATTTATTGATGTATTTTAAAACCACCATGGGAACAGCCCAGACCTGCTGATGCTCCTATGGTGTCCCTACAGCCATTCCTCCTTTCGGGATCTATTTGGAATTTCAACCACAAAGGGGTGCTGTTGCAAAAGCTAAACATTTTAACCCGTGCTCCCTGCTTTTAGAATGACCCAAGGCATGCATTCAACCCAATAAAATTTTCATCCATTTGCATACTCACATGCATATCTTCCCCATAAATATTCAATTTTTTATCATCAAATGCAATCACAGCGGTATCTGTTAATAGGTAGAGAAAAATACATTTCTTCAAAGTATGTAAAATATCACTTTTTGAAGTATGGTCAAGTGCCTAATTAATCAGATCAATGTCTAGTAATTATCCCAATTAAACCCACCAGAATTCAAAGATGATTTTCTACAGCGTGCTTGGGGCAATATTTCAGATTCTTCAAGACAGAACAGAGGCTTGTTCAAAGTAACAATTTTTATTTTTTTTTTTTATTATTTTATTTTTTATTTTTTTTTTGCCATGTCAAAACCTCAGACCCAAGGGCAACGGATAAAATAAGGTGACCGTTTGGGAGCATGATTGCTTCTCATAAAAAATGCAGAAACATGCTTAAAGTGCAAAAGAAATCCACTTCTGCTAGCATTTGGAAAAAAACCAGCTGACCCCCAGAATTGCAGATAAAGATGGGAAAATACCTAGAAAGAAACAACAGAAACATCTGTAGAGAAAAGGTTGGAGAACTTCAAGGACCAACCATGTCTCCATTTCCTATGGCTGTGAAAACACGCTGCCTGCAATGCTTTTTGCAGTGCACACATATTTGGCAAGATTAAGGTGTCACATCTCAAATTACATGGGCTCTGATTGCCCACAGACCCAGACACGGGGCAAACCCCCCCCACTTGTGCTCTCCTAGGTTTGCCTCCCTCCAAAGGTAGGCAGCCCCTCTGCTGGGATATTTTCTTCCAGATTTCTGCTTTTGCTTTTTATTTTTATTTTTTTCCTTTTTTTTTCTTTTTTTCTTTTTTTTTTTTTTTTTTTGCTGGGCTTGTTGCAAATGCAAAGTTCCCGGGCTAGGGCTGCCTTCGAATGCTTAACCCTTTGCCTCCCTCCAGGGGAACATTCACCAGCCTCTTTTCTATTCCTAGCACTGTTTGTCTACTTCAGGAGATTAAAAGCTGAGTCATATTTTAGGCATTTCTCAGATCTGACTATAGTACCGGGGCTGGGTGGGAGATGCACAGGATTTCATTCTAGTTCCCTCCTCTTAGCTGAAAAAGCTCTAAATAGGATGGAAACAGCACTCAGGCACAGGACGACGGCAAACCCCACTGTTTCTAGAGTTATTCAAGGTTTAAGTGGTTGGTAGAGCCAAGTTTTAGCAGAGAATTCTTAGGAGGCAATGGTGGAAGATGACGCTTTCCTTCTCAACAGTTAGAGGGAACAAGCTACTCAAGCAGAATTTATGAGGCAGATACAAATTTTAGAGTCCCCTAAAGAGCACAGTTTTATGGTTTAAAAAATTCAGGTAAAATACAGCAACAAACACCACCACCCATATTTCAACCCATGGCAGAAAATATTTCAACAAAACTGTGGTGACTCTCTAGGTAGATTGAAAAGTCTTAGAGGATGGTACAAAGCTTTGGGAGCATGAGAGGGCTAATCATCTTTACACAAGGAGGGGAAAGAGGAAAAATTCCTTGGTTAAATAGCAAAAGAAAGAACTTCCTGAGCTAGTAAAGGAAATAATCTGGTGACTCTTAAGATTTAAAGTGTTATGTTGCATCTTATATGACCATGTTCTTATGGTTATGACCTGCTCAATTATGCTGGAATCAAACAGAAAAGAAAGATGACTTAAGCATGTAAATTTAGAGGGAGACTTTGAGGCATGCAGCTAAATTTATCAGCCATCTCTGTGAGCGATCACTCTAAATAAAAAGTTTGAAAACCAGTCGCTGCTGGTTGCTGATGAACTTTCCATGTTTTTGGCACTCGCCATCCTTTACTTAATGGACTAATCTGCAAGGTAAAACAAGAGGAATATCTGAACACAAACCCATCCTAAGGTCTGTACTTAACAGTGGGTATTTCTCCCAACATTTATTTTTGTATCATGGCACATGGCTTCATTGACAGAGACACTCACCAAAGAAATAAATTCATCTAAGATTCACAAATAATAGAAAGGAAAAGGAAAATAGAAAGAGGAGCCAGAGCGAGAGAGCAGAGGCTTATGGCATTCTAGTGCTCTATTTCACCTGTTTTACATGTCCTATAATGACTTCTGAATATGGGTAAGAATAGCAACACATGCTTGCAGTTTGACCCAAATGTGTGCATGTGTGTCAGTGTGCATGTGGGAGACAGAGAGAGCGTGGGGGAGAGGGGGGCGGGCGTGGGGGGAGTGCATGGACCATGGGAGTGCAAACACAGGAACATTCCTGCAATAAAAGACTCGCCTTCTGAGAATCGCAGTCTGGAAGAGATGGTTATGATTTAACAAAAGAATTCTCTGAAACGTTCCCTGGTGCTAATACTGTTCTTACTAATAGGAAAAGATTTGGCCAGGAAGAGGAATCAAATTGTCAACTGGATTTAAAAAAAAAAAAAAGAAAAAAAAAAGAAAAAATAATAAAAAAAGAAAATAGGCACACGACTATTTTTTAGAGCAAGCAGGGGGGAAAATGACCTTTCCGACGGTTTTGTCATTTTCAAAAAAATGCCTCATTCTGTGAATTTCCCCAGCCAGGCAAGGTTCTTATAAATGGTAGGTAGGGAAAGCAGAGTGTGGCAATAAAGGGGTTAATCAGTGGAGCACAGAGCCATCTGGCTGAGCTGGTTTGTTATAATCGAGCAGATTATGTTCACGGGACTCAGAGTTTAAGGCTCCTCTCCCATAGAGCAACTCTGCACAACCCAAGCAGACCAACTTTGGGACTTTGAATGAACGTATTTACATCCACCTTTCTCTTCATGTCGACTTTTCTGGAAACATTCACACGGATGCCATGGTTACTCCTACCACGGTAAGGGAAATTTGACGTTTTCTAATAGGGTCCTAAGAGGGCGGGAAGGGGAGGGGGGGAGAGGAGTCCTTTAAAGAAGTATAATGGGGAGGAGGTGGGGGTCTTGTAAGCAGTAGATCTGTCCCAAATGTTGCCTTTCCCATTGTGCCTCCTCCTTCCCTCACCCCTACTTGCCCTATAGTTTGCTTTAGTCCTGAGGTTCCCCTCTCCTGCTGCTCCTGACACTGCTGTTCAGGTCCACCGGCGAGAAAACAGCAGAGGAGAAATGCGAGGTGCTAAAGGAATCCGATTTGAGAGGCAAAGGCAGAGGGGACTCTTGGTTTTATTTTAGGAGGGAAAGCAGCAAGTCCAGATATAACAAAAGAGGTTGAAAGTCTTGACCGTGGATTGCAAGAACCAGCCTCGGCACACGTAGCGCGCTCGCCCTCCGGCAAACTTAGAGCCCATGACAAGCGAAGTCAAAATTCCCAATTTCTAGACCTCGCCTGTCTCAGGTAACTGGGTTCACTGGAGCTTGCTTTTATTTTTTTTTTTAACGTGTGTGTGCCAGACACTGGAAACCCTATTTGTGACCTTAGAATCAATCCTCATTCTCCTCAAACCCAAACACTGAATTCTCTGGGAGGAACTGGAGATCAAAAGATTCCCTGCACATCTGTGTCTAGGTGGAAAAGAAACACTCACTCTGTGCTGGGATGGGAGGGAAGCTGTTCTTATGCTGCAGGTCCCAGCATTTGCTAAGTTCCTTCTAGGAACGCAGCACACGACTGATCAACGTAGATGCACATATAGAGAGCAAAATAGAAAGCTGTTTCTCATCTAAACAGCTGAAATGCAGCTTAAAGCGTCACTTACTGGCGAGTCCTTATGGAGACACCAAACTGCTCTTAGCCAAGAGGGGAAAAAGTCCTTGAATGGTTTAGATAGTTTTCTGATCAGTTCTTAATCCTTCATTAAAATAAACGGGAAAGCTCTGTGCTGGTCCTATCTCTTGAACTATAAATATGCAGTATCTGGAGAGATGGATATTTTGGATTGAATAGGGCTGCTATGTGCACATTCTCTGGTTCCTATATTGCAAAACCAGTTATTTAGAGATGACTCTCTGTGTGTGAGGGGGGTTGCTTCTCCCCCTCCCCTTTTTAAATAGACAGGGATGTGTGTTATATGGTCCAGACAATTGTTATGAGCTACAACCTTTCAGAAAGCACTCTTAGCTCTCAGGCTCGTGTGATTTGTTGCATGAGGAGTGCAAATGGTATGTAAAGTTTTGCCTTTACATTGTGCCTTCAGGAAAATATCCAGACAAATAGGAGAGACATTCTCAGGCACAGAAATACCTGATCTGTGCAAGCCTGTAAGTGGAGGAGGAGTGGTGCAAGAAACACCTATAAATGGGATATAAGAAAAAGGCAAATCTAAGAATAATTTAAAAAAAAAAAAAAAAAAAAGTAATAAAAAAAGCCTTGCTTTGTGGCAAGGCAGACAAAAGCAGCAGAGAATGGAAGAGAGTTCAGCATGGTTCCAGCTGCTAGTAGTAAAAAGATTGGGCTTAGATACACGTGTCAGTACCAGGAGCTCTGTGTGTGAGCGTGGTGGGGGGAGGAAAACTAGGCACTATTGCAGGTGGTGGACCCAAAACATGGGGAGAAGAGGATGGACAAGCAGAGCCAGGAGGGGAGTGCTTTGTGGAGTAGGGTGCTGTATGTTGAGGCTTGACAAACACATAGGTTTAGGAGGTTTTGTTTGTTCTGCTGTGGGTTCTTTGGTTTTTCCCTTTCTTTTCTCAGGGAAAGAAAAATGAAATGGTACATATAAAGATATATAAAAGGAGTCTGGAGGGACAGTGTTACACACCAGGAATAAAGTGTTATGTATTATTCTGTATTGGGGTGATGAAGGGCAGGTGAGCCTTGCAAAGGTGATCAGCTTAAAAGGGAAACTGCTGCACATCAACTGGAAAAAAGAGGATCTTTGTGGGTGGAAAAAAGTTTAGGAGCTCGGAAGGGGAAGTAACACTTGAGAAAGATGGAAAAAGGTACAGACTGGAGGCTGGGTGAGGATATGAAAGGGACAAACAAGGGTACTAGCTCTGCAAGGGGGAGGTTGGGTATGGTGTGGGAGTGGAGGGAGAAAGGTGAAAGCACAGGGCAGAAAGGATGTTTGGAGGAGGATTAAAATGTGAGCTGTTGGCTATTTGGAGAAAGGTATGGAAATTAATCAGCTACATGATGCTCGTGGGGGGCGTCAAAAGGAGACACCTTTGATTCTGTCAAGAAATAGATACGAGGATGTGTTTACAAAGAAGGTGTTATGAAAGGGGAGGCTGGCATGGTGATGGAAACATGTGCTGAGAGCAGGAATGCAGATTTAAAAATGAGCTGGATGGAGACAGAGTGTGGTGAGGGGAAAAAGGTATAGGGTCCCATAAGAGTGTGAGGGGGTAGATGATTAGAGAAATTTCAGAGGAGGCTGGAAGCTGGAGTGTGCTGCCCGATTATAAGGGAGAGACAGAACTGGGGAAGAAGCCATGGGAAGGTGCTGTGAGGAAATTCAAAACAGCAGAAATCACGGGGGCAGGTTGAACTGGGACCCGGCTAGAAAGATGTGGCAGGTGTTGAGAAGCATGAAAATGGGGGAAAATAAGCAATGTAGGAGGCAAGAATGAGGATGAAATGAAGAGCTGGGTTTTCTGAAGAGACGCCTCAGCAAGAAGTGGTTTAGAGGAGATCCAGGGCAAGAGAGAGAGGATGAGAGGAAATTTGGGGTTTTATTGCTTAGCAGGCAAAGAGGCAAAGGTGCAGTAGTGGTTTGGTCAGCAGAACAGAGGATGCCTCCTTACTGGGTAAGTGGAAGAACACAGGGAAAGAACCAGTAACATGTTACAGGGGAAGCATTTGAGGCAAAGAATGGCAAGTAAGGAATAACGTGAAGACTGTGGGAGGAGGAGAACACATCCACCAAAAAAAAAAAA
This sequence comes from Anabacerthia variegaticeps, assembly GCA_035583185.1. Taxonomy (NCBI): domain Eukaryota; kingdom Metazoa; phylum Chordata; class Aves; order Passeriformes; family Furnariidae; genus Anabacerthia; species Anabacerthia variegaticeps. Next base: position 55,637,017 of record JAWWEW010000041.1, on the reverse strand, counting down.
AGGGAGCAATTCTCTGTTACAACAGACGTAACAAATGTGTTTATATCTCTGTGGTAGGTACTGGCTAAGTGAAGCAACAAGAGGGAATGGAACAAATGTGCTGGTGGAGAAATGACTAAAGATATAAAGGGGTGGGAGGAGAAGGAATGGGATGGAAAACTACCTGGAGGGCCGTATAAGCCACATGGCTGTACTAAGGTCAAAAACAAAGTGTGAAGTGTGTGGGGAGGCGAGTGGAGTTGGGAGCTGTAGGGCATGAAGTGGAAGTGAATGGGAATGACAGTTCATGTTACAAGGGGTGAGAAGCTCAACGGAGGTCGACACACAATGGTGTGTAAGCGAGGAAGGAACCTGTCAGCCTGTGCCGGCTTGCAATGGCTGGGGAAAGGAAGGTGAAAGGAGTGAAAAGTTGTGCCTGATAAGAGAGATTTGTGCGCACAGCATGCTCTGAATAAATGAGGGAAGCACAGGTGAGGATTGCAGACCTGGGTGTGGGGCCTGGGAGAAGGAAAACCACTTATGGGGGAGGGAAGAGTGATGAGGAGTGAGAAAAAGTTTATGACGGCTTAAGCCATCTGTAGTTATCTGCCTCTTAGTTTAAGGCAGGCTAAGTGTGCAAGGGGCCCTACGTGCCTGCAGAGCAGAATGAGGGCAGATTGGGAGTTAAGTGCAAGGAGAGAGCAAGCAAGAGGCACAGGTAAATCCATACAGTCGCTGATGGTAAGTGCATGGATATTCAGGATGCTGGTTCTGTGGGAGGGTCAGGGACAGACGTGTTCAGTGAATGTTGCGCTTGCATGACTGGCAGAGTCGCAGAGGGAAGCATGAGATGAGAACAATCCAGCAAGCAGTTGAAATCCTTTAGGGGCATGTAAGAGTTCTGGAGTGCTGCAAGGGATGACTGCCTGTGTGGAAGTTCCAAACACCCACCCAGGAAGCTGTGCTGGTGTGTAAGATGGCTATCAGAGGCCGGCTGGAGGATCACGTGTCCACTGCGTTTGTGGCACAACTCTCCGTGTCGAAATCAGTTATGTAAGGCACACAACAGAGGTGAGTTTCGTGAGTGCTAAGAAAGCAATGTTTGCATTTAGAAGGAGGGTAGGGAAAGATGACTAACAGAGAAAATGGTTTGGTGCGTGGGTAGCAATAGAACCGAACGTGTGCTAGATGTACTTGCCTTCTGCATGACTTGCACAGCAAGCAGAGGGTTTTTTGCGGGATTTTTATGAAGAACTGCTGAATAATCCAAAGAAAATCCTAGTACATCTAACTACTAATATTTAAACCAGCTTCATTTTGAAGCATATCAATATATCTTATTTTTGTGCCTTTAAATCTTCAGTGATGCTGGCACAAAGCGTCAGGGGGATTTCTCTGGGACAGTTTAACAGGGCTACTAGGTAGTTAACAGTGCTCTTGGATGAACAGCCATTGGGCTGAATTGCACATAAGGGCTACAGATGTCACTTAAAGGAAACAGAAAAGGACTCGCTTTCTCCATGGCTGGAAGCAGTGCAGTTGGTGGAAGTTTGAAAACATAGGAGACAACTTTGGTTTGAGAGACAAACACAAAGAACTTCTTTCCCTTCAAAACAAATGCATGTATTGGTGACATCTGTTCTTCAAATCTGTTCTACAAACATCTTCAAATTGTCCAGCTTGCCTAAGGCTTTGGTGTCTTCTTAAGCTCTGTCCTACACTGGGCAGAGAAGTGCTCATTTCCATGCATAGCTGGTCACAAGATTGTGAGTAATTCTGCCAGACTTGCACTGGAAGAAGTCATTCTGATCACACAGCACCTCTAAGCTTAAAGTTTGAAGCCTCTGAGCCCAGACCTTACATACCATCAGTCACATGGATCATGGTTCATGGATCCTTTTCCTGTTTATTCCAAGGATCAATTCCTGCTTAAAAAGATAAGCAGCCTGTAAAATAATAGACAATTAGTGTTTGTGTAGCCGTGGGTTTTGTAGGGAACCCATTGTCCTATGTTTTACGCTGATTTCCCACTGCAGAGTCCAGTTCCAGCTGGATAATTTTTCCTGGCAGTGCTTGCAGCTGGTTGTTGTCTGCAGAAAGCACCTTTCTCCTCTGGTGGGAGTGAACTTCCCACCACTGCAGGTTGTGGATGGTGGGGATGGTGAAGCAGTTGTCCATGATGGGGGGATGCAGTCCCAGACACTGGGAACCACAGACCACAGCCTGCTCAGCCACTGCCACCAGTGCAACCCAGGGTGGTGGCCTGGCCTCTGAACAGAAAATGAAAACCAAATCATGGCATCAACCTGCCAGCTGGCTGAGAAAAGAGAAAGGGATTGAGGGGTAGAATTCCTGTTGGATTGTTGCAGGAAGGAGATCAAAAAAGAGCGATTTAGCCGTGTGTGGGGTATTTGTGTCTGCCTGGACTCCTCTGCAGCCATGACACAGCCAGAGAAATCGGTTTGCAAGGGCTGGAACACCTGGGCATCCCTGCAGACCTTTGCTGGTGCAGGGCCGTGTGTGTGTGTGTGTCTCCTGGTGGTGGCTGGGAGTGGACAGGGGGAAGAAGAGTGGTGTGGGTTGGGATGACAGAGGTGGATGGCAGCTGTTTCTGTGTGGGAGAATGTTCTTGCATCTGCTGGTGGGGGATGTGGGGATAAGTCACTTTCTGAGGGGACAGATGGGATGTGCATGCGAAGAGACAAGTGGTAAGGGTGGATACGGAGTGGTTTCAAGGTTGTGAAATGAGTGGTAGAGGGAATATACACAGCCATGTTCCTGATTGTATCATGTCCATGGGGGAAAGGGACTCCTGCACAGAAAGCCTCAGGGAAGATTATACTTCCCAAGGACTTGAAAGTAAAACCAAACTCAAGCATCCACTTCAGTTAAGTCTCCTTCTTTCCTTCACGTGGTCCAAATAAACTAAGCAAGGTGGTCCTTTCCTTCAGGGCAACAAGGATTTGAAAGGTCAGAGCAGGACCATATACTCCTCTCCCTCTTATCTTTCTCTGCCTCTCTCTTCTCTCCCCTTCTTCACACACATGCAAAAGGGTTTTTCCCAATTTGGCTTCTTAGCTTGTGTTTGAAACGTCCACGTGAGGAAACGTGTGATGAAGATGCATGTGAATGAGGATGCTGGTGTGTTGGGGAAGGTTGTGTGTCTCAACTTGTTGAAACAAAGTTTGCTGGGAGTTATCTGTGGCTCAGAAGAGTGATGTGTTGATTGCATTTCAAAGCACATGGAAAGGATAGCAGAGTATTCCACATTTCCATCGGGCAGTGCTGGGAAATCAGTGTACATGACTCATTGCCTCTCATTACTTCAGGGGGAGTCACTGCTTGCCTAACCATGTAAACATACAGATTCTGTAGGACAAGGTCCATCTGCGTTATCCACATCGGCACCAGAAGTGATGGAAACGCTCTTGGGGAATTGCATCCTACAGAGAAAGATTTGCAGCACTCTTCCAACATTTTCTCTGCTTCCACTGTGCATGTTGCCCATAATGGAACCATGGCAATAAATGTGCTTCTTCTCAGTTGCTCTTTCACACCTTCCAGCAATAAATTCCTTTATTTTGAGATTGCCCCTGCTATAGATCTTACATGTTTTATCTTACATTAGCTGAGTTAGCATGTGAGAAAGTGTTAATCTAGTTAATTCAGGAATATGTATTTCTAGGCAATGCCCTACAAAAATTCACCCACATTTGCCAGAAGTCTAAATCAATATAGTCAGAGGTAACAGGCAGTGAACTGTAGAGTTGCAGAAGGAAGAAGTACTTTGTACTCTCTGTGAGTTTTTAAGGGCTTGTCTACACTCAGAAGTGAATTCAGGTTGTGAACATGAAATTTAAATCCAACAGCTGCTTCTGAATAGCTCTGTGGTTAGACAAGTTCTAAGATAGCATCCTCTCCTGTGGCTTCTGCTCAGACAGGAGGTGGACACACTTTCAAGGCAAATTCAGACTCTATCCCCTCAAGAGACAAGATTTGGACAGTATTTTATTTCTGCGTCAAGCCAAGATCAGATAATATGGCTTTTGGCTATCAAATACAGATCTTGTAAATCTGAGGGAGACATTTAACCAGTTTCCCCAGTGTGCTGTTTGTGACAGAAACTCATAGTACCACTAGATGCTGAGATCTGTGATGAGCTTGGTTTCAGAAATGCTAAATGGTGATGATAAGACCGATGCCTTAGGGAAATAAAATAAACAATGCGTAGTCAGTTGACATAAAAAATAAAAAATCTCCTTAGATGCAAAGGCTACAGAAGAAATATTTAAGAAATGTTTTGGAAGAATGTGAAACATGTCTCTGTATGTCCTTTCTATAGCATTCCCTACACTTTCCTACCCACTCCCAGCATGTAAGTGGTATGCACAAAGCCAAAATACAAGGTAGCAGTAAAACTAAACTCCACTGACACCACCTTAGAAGCAGAGAATCCTGCTTTGGATTAGGTAACAAAACCATGGTCATTAGGAGGGGCATGTCATTTCACATGTTGGAAGGGCTTTCCTGGGTTTATACACTCATAAGTTAGAAAATATTTATTCACTTCAGTGTTTTCAGCTCCTGTGATAAGTAAAACAAATTTCATCCACTCATTTCTCAAATAATTTGCAGTCTTATTCTACGTGACTGACTTTCCAGATGGGTGATGCAGATAATTCCACAACACAGAAAATTCTTCCTAAAAGGATAGATTTTGTTTGCTGTTTATTCACATTTGCATGTTAACCCACTTAGATCCTCCAACATCTTGAGCAACTTTCCTTTTTTATTACTGTTTACTAAATATATTCCTCAAATACTTGCCTTAAGCTGTCCTTTGTTTAATCCTGTTCTTTGTCTTACAGGGTTCATACGGATTTTTTTCTCTTTAAGCTTTTTCTTTTTTTTTAAATTATGCTTTTTTCAGTTTTCTGACTTTCCTCAGTTTCATTCACAACTTTGTGGCACTACAGCTTTCAGGAATCAAGATGATGTTCCAAAAACAGGAGACCTCTTTCCTTTCTTTGTCTTCCTTCTGTAATTACTCTGATTTTTGTTCTCTCTGTTTCTCTCTTCCCTGTCTCCCTTCTACTGTAAAAGAACTTCTGTCTAATAAATCCAGCATTAATTCATAGTTTAAATCACAGCTAGCTAATTTTCAATATTATGCCTTTTCAACTTCCTCCCTGCCATTTAATACAGGTGCTCTGAATTGATTTTCCCTAGATCTATTATCTTAGGCTTTTCTCCTCTGAATCTTTTATTTTCTGTCCATTTTTCTAACTGATCTCTGTCCTTCTATATAATAACATGTTTGTTATGCTTTAGATTCTTTCCACCCATTTGCAACCCATTCCTTCTGCCTTGTTCCATTTTTCTTCGGCTTTACCCTTCAATGCTTTCAGACTGCTCGGTGACACACCAGGTGTGAGGTCACCAGACCAGCATCCTGTTTTTGGCCTTACATCCAGTTTTCAGGCCAGGTTTATTTTGCAGGTTAGAAGGGAGTCACATATAAGCCAAATGTATGTATGTGCAGGACAAGGTAAACATGCATCAGTGTGATTGGAAGGGAACAATATGTGGTTGGCATCTTATTTCTTATCCTCCTTTCTGCCTTTCCTAGCACTGCCCTTGCCCTCCCTCCAGGCCATGTGAGATTGTCACAGATTTGTTCTTTGCTGCATTGACCCACTCTTGGAATTTTTCTGCAAACTGTGCCTGCTTTCCTGGCAGGGAAGTGTCCAAGGCCAGACTGGATGGGGCTTTGAGCAACGTGGTCTAGTGGAAGGTGTCCCTGCCCTTGGCAGGGGGGTTGGAATGAGATGACCATTCCTCTGCCTTCCAACCCAGGCCAGTCTATAATTGTGATCTTGTCATCAGTGGTGTTCTGACATGCTCCTCACCCACCTCAGCTCTGTCACTCCCACAATGCTTGGGCCAGGCTCCTTCACAGCGATCCCACCTGGTCCTTCCTCACCACCAGAGATCCCACCTAGCTGCCCTCTAATTTCAGTTCTCTCTCAAACACCTATTTCTTTAGTAACATAAAAATAACGCTGTCAACTTAGGCTGGAAGAAGTGAGATCCCTCAAAACTTTGGACAAAATGAACTTCTTTTTCAAAATAAGAGGCAAAGCCACATGAGGAGTGACTCAGGTCACTTGGTCTGTTCAGCTGGAGACGGGGAGTCTGAGGGGAGACCTCACAGCATCTGCAGCTTCATCAGGAGGGGCAGAGGAGGGGCAGGCACTGATCCCTGCTCTCTGGGGACCAGGGAAAGGACCTGAGGGAACAGCTGGAGTTGTGTCAGCAGAGGGCTAGGTCGAATATTTGGAAAAGGTTCTTCCCCCAGAGGGTGGTCGGGCACCGACCCCAAGGACTCCCCAAGGAAATGGTCAGAGCACCAAGCCTGGTAGAGCTCAAGGAGTGTTTGGACAACACTCTCAGGCACGTGGTGGAATTGTTGGAGTCTCCTGTGTGGGCAGAGGAGTTGGACTCTATGATCCTTGTGGGTTCCTTCCAGTCCAGGATATGCTATGATTCTATGAGAAAAAGAAGGGAAAGACATTTTCATCTGGTGAGCAGTGTGTGGTATTAAAACATCTCCTGTTCACAGGGGCTACGTAGCAGCTTGACCAGATACACACGGAGTTGAAAACAGCTGTAGTTAAAAACTCCCTGGCGTTAGTAGCAATGAGGGCTATCAAATTTTTCAACCTTGTGTCCCTCCAGCCCAGAAAGCAGGATTTCAGAAACAAAGCTGACACTCCTTTTCAGAGCTGAGTGGAAGTTTTAGCATCAATAGTAATAGAAACAATTAATTCAATACTATGAGGATCCCAAAGTCCTACAAGTATGAGATCTGCTAAATATTCTTGGCCTTGTAAATGACAATATGAATACTTATATTTCCCACGTCTGTGTCTTAAAGAAGAGTGGCACTTTCAGCTCAGGTGTGTGTGGTGAGTGCAACCATCTGCCAAACACATCCTTCAGTTCTGCTCTGTGGCACCTGCACAGAGAGAAGCCCACAGGAAGAAAGCTTTGCTTGCCAATGGGTTACACCATAACCTGGCCCTGCTTTGTCTATCAGTTGTGGTGCCACCTGAGAGTCAGTCTAGGAGAGACTTTACTTGTGGCTGCAGATTCTGGCTGTCCCTGTTGGGGGGTGAGATTTTCAGCTCTGGGAAGACCCCAGCCCGGGGGTCCCAGCACAGCAAGGACAGGGAGCTGGGGGAGCGAGGCCAGAGCAGGGACACCAAGGGGAGC
>JAWWEW010000041.1:55595326-55616197 GCA_035583185.1 Anabacerthia variegaticeps | reverse complement strand
CCTGCCCACCCTCACAGGGAAGAATTTTTTCCCCATACCCAATCTAAACCTGCTCTCAGTAGTTTTAGCACCAGCAGCACTGTGCAAAGCCTCACCTGCTATTTCTCCCAGTTGCATCATGTAGGCAAGACTCCTCCTCCATATGGAAAGTGGAAGCACCGGGGTAAAATGACTGATGAGCACAGTGGAAGAGATTCCTGTACTTAAGGGATTTGTTGCTGTAGCCTTCAAGCTTACAGCTGGCGGAAGAATAAAGATGAAAATGCAATTTCCTGCCTCTCAGACTGAGTGAAATACACCTGGGAATGAACAGGACTAGGGAACACAATTATCTGGAGTGCCTGAAATGGAGGCTGGGTGGCACATCGGTTTTGCTGTCGGCCTTTTCATAGGAGCACCTTTATCTGCTGTGTTCTTTCCTCCGGAATATGCTAAAGGTTATCACAGCTCTAGCTTTTACGCACATTTACACATTAATCAGCAGAGATATGGCACTGAGCTTTTCCTTGAAACTCCTGCATATTTACTGTCTTGCATGACATATGTATATATCATTACTGGATGTTGATAAGAACAAACGAGAAGGAAATATTTAACAGACCAAACAAGCACTATACTTAGCATATGATTTATAAGTTTAAAATGGAGTCCAAATGCTAGAGGTGGGAGCCTTGTAAACTGCATGTGCAGTGTTGTGTTCTGCACCAGCACTTAGAAATGAAAAATGAAACACTAACTCCACTTACTTAGTCTACAAGGAGTATCTCCTGTGCTTTATGAATTACTGAGATGTGCTTACATTCCAAACTAATTGCAAAAAAATGAGAAACCCAAAGACCTACAAGAAAACTCCTGTCTCCACTTTACAAGATTTTTTGAGTCAGAGACCAACATGTGCTTATGCCATCACACTGTGGTCTGGATAAGACAAGACAAAACAAAGCATTGCAGAGTATATGAAAGCAAATTGATTCACTGGGAAAGTCCTTTGCAGGTCAGTCCTGGAAGGCAAAGAAAGTGATCTCCATTTTCAACCCTCTCCAGAACAATAACCCAGCAGCATTTCAGAAAGTCAAGTCAAGTGTTCTCTAAAGGAGATAGAACCAGTAGAAAAACTTTCCAGTGTCAGACTTTCCTCTATGACAGCTAAATATGGGCGGGTTAACACAGGATAGCAATGAAGGAAAGGACAACAGAATTTTAATATAAAAAGAAAGCATAAACAGAGAGATTCTTCCTTCAGAGAAAACAAAAATTAGTATTTCTTTTTGCCCACTCTGAAAGGGAAGATATTAAAATCCCACAGACCTATCCAGATGAAGTTAATGGAGAGATTCCTATCTACTTTGGTGGATTTTGGAGTGACTCTGAACTTCTGATGTTTCACGGACAGGCTATTGACATGTGGGTAGGAGGGATCCAGTTCTGTGTTATTATTCCAGAAACATCACAGTTGGTCACAGACCCATGGGGTCTGCTTTGTCCCATGGAAAAAAATGGGTAGACTTTTGTGGGAATGATACTTTTCTTCCTCTCTTCCCTTTATGACTTTGGGCTGAAAAGAGGCACAAAGCAAGGTAATAGTGTTGAGGCAGACAGAAATCTAGAACAAGCCATTCTATCTGGTGAAGTTATGGTGCTCAGGGACACATGAAGCATCTCTGAGATGGAGTGTTTACAGAAAAGAATCCCACAGCTCATATTTGTATTATGTATTTATAAATTCCTGGAACTCAATTTTATAGGGTTTTTGATTAATGGCCGTGCTGCAGTTCAGCTCCAAGCCTATTGAACTTACTGTACTGGAGCTGAGAAAGACATGCACAAGCCAAATACAAACACTACTACTGGGCCGTGATTTAGGGCTGGTTCACTGCTCAAAGGCACTGCTGTGGGGGCTCTGCTTACTGTACATGCAGAGATCAAAGATAAAGGGGGGCCTCCCAGCAGCCTCCTTAAAATCAGAGTCAGACCTGTGTTTGTCTCAGACACCTCCATGGCAGAAGAGCTGGGGAATAATGAAAAACGCTGTGATTTCCCCAGCGTTTTTACAGTGAAGTTGGTGCAGCGCTTGTTGGTGCATGGATTCTCCTAATTATGTATTTATGGCACTTCAATCACAGCATCTTCCAGGAGCATGGCCAAATGCTCCATTTTCTTATGCTGGTGTCGTGTGCCAAGTGTTCCCACACTGTGGTATTTGACATTAGTGCTGTTTCTCCCACACTTCAAAGAAGACATCTGTGGTTATGGCTGGCAAATGCCAACTTAATTGTTGATTATCATAATAATATAGTCAAAGCAGTCTCACTCTGCTGAGGTGGGAGTCACTTCATTAAATACAGTCCTTATGGCTATTACGATTTGTGAGGAGAAACTCGATGCCTCTGATCTGTTGGTGTGCCAACTGGAGCCAAATGAAGGCAATGTGAAAAAATGAAACTAAAAAGCCTGGATGAGAAATCTGAAGACTCGCCAGCACTGAGAGAAACTTCCACAGTCCACAACTTGGGTTGTGATCCCCCCAGACAGCACAGCTTTCGTCTGTAAGATGGAATCACTTTAGGAGGTGAAATCTCTGATTGATCCCAGGGCTGGAATGTGAGAACAGGATCCCTGGTGTATTTCACCCACTCTCTTACAATCACTTTGAGTGAAAAATAGGATGGAGGAATGATAATCATTATTAGTAATACAAGGCTTCAGAAAACATGAGGAACATTTGTACTCCCTTTGAAAACACAGGAGTTAAGCAACAAAATCTGTTTCACCTCACTCCTTTCTAAGTAGAGCACAAAGATGAAGCTCCATGCACATCCTTCCATACACTGCGAGACAACAACAGCAACAAAAAGGAGTCCACCCCTCCCTAGACACAGAGTAAATCCTGGAAAACTGAATTTGCAGGTAAAATTCGATGCTCAAAAATTGCTTCCAAGGAAGAGTTTCTCCTTTGGTGGTTTGGCTTTGTGTTTATGAAAACAAGAAACAGTTGCAATGATGCTGGCTTATTAAATAGCCCCAGACTGAAAAAAAAATTGAAGTGGTATAGAGTTGCTGAAATTCATTTAATTACACTTTTGCAGTGTAATGGGCTTAACATAAAGACAAGCCTTAGTCTGTTTTTAATGAAAATCTTGCTAGTTTTTCTGACTGCTTGCGTTTGGATGGATTTCCTTTATTTTTAAGTATAAATAGCATACATAGGTAGTTAGCATGATCTGTTTGTGGCAGAATTGCATCTCTTTTTTTGCTTTGTTTGTACTGGGTTTATCCAGCACTCATCTTCAATTTAGCTGCATTTTTGCTTAGCTCTTCTCACTTTCTTTGAGCTTTGCAAGGCACAGTGGCTGTATTTTCTTACTCAGGGCACTGTTTTGCAAGGTAACTGGAGTGACTCGTGTGTTTCTTTTTAAAGAAAATTTTCATTTGTGCCCAATGAGGTCCTTTTTCCCAGATGGTTCAAATATAAAGCAGCATTTTTCTTGCTGTGCCACACTGTCTCTTGCACTTTTCTGATGGCTTAGTCACAACTAATGGCTGTCAAGCAAATGAGACCCTGATTTGTTCTTCCAGAAGTCCCTGCTGTAAGATTTAGGGGTGTGAAGTGGGTCAGCCACCAGTCAGACATTGCAGCAGACAGTCAAGCTCAAACAGGAGTGACAGACAGTCATAAAGTTGCTGTTTTAATGGGAGAACACTGGAGTAAAAAATTACACTCTGAGCATGTTAATTCTAGAGAAAAAAAGTGGTGTTTTAAAGGGGAAGGGCAAAGACATCTAGAGTGTGTTCATATATACAGACAGACCATCAAGTTTTGAATTCATACACATTCTCAGGCTTCCCAGGCCTTCAAAGCAGAGATGATATGAGGTGGTGTATTCGAAAGCACCAGAAGTCTGAGTTTAGCCTAAGGATGCAGAAGATCATTCACTCTGGATAGTTAAAATTCCCAAAGGGGTGATGCGTGCCATCTTGGATGTAGTCATGCCTGGGAGTATTAGGGACCAAAAGGTAGAGGAGCTGTGAGTGATCTCACTCTTCAACTCCCTGAACTTGCATCCCTTGGACACAGTGTTGACATGAATGATGTAAAGAGATGACAGCCCCCAGTGTTCGGTATCACCGTGGGTTTAGTGTGTTTAGAAGACAAATTCTGGTCTCCAGTATCTTGACAGACTGTATTACTGAAAATATGAAGGATTAGGGAATACCAGAGGGATTGTGTATTTTCATCCTGACTCATTAAGTAATTCTGAGTAAGTGTTCCCAAAGGTTTCCCCAGTGTTTCTCACAGCTTTATCAGTCCAATTCCACGACTCCAAAAGGAGACAGACAGACTCCCACTAACTTCTTTTGGGGATGGATGGGTCCTGAAACATGCTGTATAGGGTATACACAGCTGTCTGCTCAGAAGCCCAAAAATAGCTAAAAAGATATTGACAAAGTTCATTTATGCTCATTAGTTGGAATTCCTTTTAAAGAAGTTGTATTAATTTTATGGTTCATGCTTCTGGCTGTCAGATTATACATATATCAATGACCAATACAAAAGCTACAGAAGATGGAGAAAAACACAGGATCACAGTCTCTGATTATGGCATGTAACCTGCATGAAAGAAAACCAAGGACAGTCTGCCCTTGGGGTCAGTGAAACTATGACCACTTTACACTTCAGAGTGGTCATTCACTTCTTTATGTCCATTTTTTTTAGGGTTGTAAGATGTTTTTTGTTTTGTTTTGTGTTTTTTTTCCCCCCACTAACATCCTTTAGCAACTAGAAATCACTTTCATGCTTTCCCTTATCAATTTATTGTGAAAATTGGAGGAGAGGACTTGCTGTGACATATTGCAGTGATTGCACACACTAAGCAAGAAACATCCTTGTTTTCCAGAACACAATTATCAGCCAGAGGTAGTTCTACTGAAACCTCACATGTTAAATCTCTTAGTGCTACAGTTTATCTGTGTAGGGAATATAATACTGGATTCTACTTTTTATCAATTCCACATTCCAGGAAAGCTGCGTCTTTGACAGACACCACAGCAGCAGGACTTGTCCAGATGGTGGATGCAAAGCATAGAGCACTCATCTCAGAAATACTCCTCAAGTATCTATAATGTTTAAAAATGTTGAGCCATTTTTCAAAGACTATCAAAAGACAGGGGCTTCAAAGTAAATGTCACTTCCCAGAGAGCTCTTCAGCAATCAGTTCTGAGATCTGATTCATTTGGTAACATTTGGCACCTTTATCAGACTTTGAAAATCCTATCCATGATATTGGTTGCCCCTCTTTGTTTCTGGAGGTGATGACTCACTGAAAGGAATCAAACATATTTATGTTCTTTCTTGAACTCACCTCTTGTCCAAGTCATCACTGTGAGGAGTCACCGTGTGTAGGAGGTGTAGACCTACAAGAAAACTTCACTGACATTATTGTGATCACCACCAATATTTTCACTTTGATAACAAAGGCAGGCAATATACATTGTTTCTGTGGTCATATATGGTCATATGAACACTTACTGAAAATTTGGATGGTCAAGTTCTTATTTAGCTGAAATTGATTCTACATGGCCTCATGCAAAACCAAATAAGAATCTGTGGTCAAAAATTAGTGTCTGGCTAAAGTTTATTAGCAAGATCAGTATCATGGTTTACAGAAACAGGTTGGATGGGGCTCTGAGCAACCTGGGATAGTGGAAGGTGTCCCTGTCCATGGCAGGGGATTGACACAAGGTGATCTTTAAGGTCTCTTCCCACCCACGCCATTCCATGATTCTGTGATTTTGTGATCTACTATACCATCGACAAAAAACAGGTAGTATCCTTCTAGAGGTGGGGAGTGGGTGGGTTCACACCTCTCTCTAGCCTTGGCCAGACTACCCACAGACCACTTGATCACTGTGTACACCCATCATGAATCTGCCCATTCCGTGTCTACTAGTATCATTTACAGGTCTAGTCATGCAAACCTTTATTACACATATTCTGCAGCTAGGAAAAGAGTGGTAAGCAATAAACCTAGCTTTCCCTAGTTTTTATTTTTAGTTATTGTGACACAGATGAGTGAAATGCACAGTTGAGAAAAATGTCTAAATATATTTTTGCCCATACATGAATATATCCAGGGAACCTCGGGTACAGAGCTATCTTCATCTCCCACAGTGGCTCCCACAATAAATACAGTCTCAGTTTTTACACTATACTCAAGCGTCATTAAGAGAAATTTAATAGGCAGAAAAGTGGCTTTAGAAAGCTGCATGCTTCTTTTACTTCAGAACCACTAAATGCATCCTACTCACAAAACAATAAAACCTTCAGCTGTGCTACTGAATCAACTTCAGCAAATACACCTCACACTACAATTAACTTGTTTTGTCTTTACTGGTATAACACGTAGCACCTTCAGGTTTATCAGTAATGCTGAAGTCAAAAAAGCCAAGTTAATTTTAGCAGTATCCACAAGCCCTTAATATCCTTCCCAGACTTATAAGGACAATTCCCATGGGAGCTAGGAACTGAACACAGGTTAGTGAATGTAACCACTGGGCACTCAGAATCACAGAATATCCTCAGTTGGAAAGGTCCTACAAGGATCATCGAGTCCATCTCCTGGCCCTGCACAGGACCATCCCCAGGAGTCACACCCTGTGCCTGAGAACATTGTCCAAACACTTCTTGAGCTCAGTCAGGTTTGGTGCTGTGACTCCTTTATGATTATTTGAGCACTGAGAAGAAATCCTGCAACATTTCCAGGCACCATCAGCTGCCAGTTGGCCTCAGCAGGACTCGAAGTCAGGAGCAGTTGGAATGCCACAAATGCACTCTGCACAATGCTCAAGCCTGCTTCTGATGAGACCATGGATGTTTGCGAGACTTCTATAAAACCATATGAAAAGCCTGATTTCAAATTTATTGCCCATTATTCAGTTAGTTGCGGCAGGTTTTTAATTGTTATTGCAATAACATCTGGAGGCCTTTGTCACGTTCCACTGCCCCAAAACTGTGCAAGATGCAACTTTCCTGCGTTATAGTGGATGAGACCCCGCAGACTTCATCGTGGAAGGGGAGAGGAAGTGGGGACATGCTTCTGGCATCTGGGGCTGGCAGGCGACCAGGATGCTCTGGGATTGTCCGGTGGGCACACGTCCAGTCGGGAAAAGGGCCACGGCGCGAGGCTGCAGCTGAAAATAAAATCTCCTCCTGAGTTTGCTTTCACACACAACTCCACGAGGTGGAATGGTCTGCTGCACCATGACGTTTCCCCCGCTCCGTGACCTCAGTTAATCCAGCGGGCAGGTTCACAGGGCAGGAGAGAGGGAACAGCCATGTTTGGTAAGGATGGGAGGCTTGGAAGCGCTGGGACCCTCTGCTTTGAGATCTGACAGCGCTCACGTACGGCCACGACCCACGACGTCAGTCGGCCTCCCAAAAAGCTTGGAATCCAACAGAAGAGATTTAGCACAGGGCTTAAGAAAACAAGGCAGGGGAGGGGAGGGGCTGCCAGGAGGAGGGGGTGTATTTATGTATGTAGCTGGGTGCTCAATTCACAGACACGCCCTCGGGCATTCTATACCAGCAAACACAGCAGCAAGCTGTACTTGTAAATATATATATTTTTGCTCACTCGAACTGTAAACAGTGATGACAGCTGGGAGAAGAGCAAAAATGAGAAGGAGAGAGAAGAGGGGTTTTTTTGATTTTTTTTTTTTTTTTTTTAATTTATCATGAAGAAATGCATTTGCCAATCTCAGAACTGGTGAAAAAGTGCACGGGCACCAAACCAAAAAACAGCTCTTGCGTGACACATGCTGACAATCAAGGTTTGGGGCTTTTTTCCCACTGAATGATATCATTTCACAAAGGTTTGGAATATTTTCAGTTAAGGGCCAGATCCTCACAGTGATGCAAACGACTAGTCAATGGTGTTAAACTACAGAAGATCTGGCCTTCCAGGCAAAATTCAGATGCCTGTATTGTCAGACAACATGGACTTTCAAGGCTTTTAAATACTTGTCCCTCAGATTCTTTGGACAATATTGTTAGATCTTATGATTCCTCTGTAACAACATCATCCTCCAGGTCAAGGATTGACTGCATTGATTTGCAGCAATCAGAGATGATTCTTGCTTTGTAATGAGTACATCATAGATCCCAGTCCTCTCAAAGTCATGAAATGGTTTTGAATCAGAAAAATCTAATCAATTAAATTCAAACCGTGTGGAAGGAAAGCCTGTTCGCTTCAGACAATTAAACAATTTGTGCTTCTAAACATATTTTTGTTTGTTTATTTCTTTTAAAGTTCAAGTCAAACAAGCTGTTTTGATCTGTTGAATTGAACGCAAAATATTTTCAGATGGTCAGCTTGTAAACTTTCTGACATTGACACATGTATTTTCTTGCCAGATTCATGACTTTTAACTCTTTGACACTGTCTCAGCTTTTGGGATCACTCTTCTCCATATTGAATAGTACTTCAAATTCCAGTTAGTTTCTTTGTACCTGAAACAAGCTGCAGTGATTTAAAGCATTTTTGACTCTTTGCAATTCCAAGATTTAGCTTTAAGTAGCACCTCTTATTTTGTTTGTTTGTTCTATGTCTATTTTTGTTCCTTGCCTATGAACAATTGTACTCCGTATAGGTCCCTACACTCTCTTCATCAGCAGAATATGCAACTGAACTTTGATTTGGTGGGATTTTAAAAATTTTCTTCATTTCAAAAGCATATTTCTACTCTTCTTTATGTTGAAAAAAGACTGTTCAGCAAAGAAAGGCTTTTCCTGATCTTAAACAGGCTGCCAAGATCCTGCAGTCTGCTCAGAAAAGTTAGAATCATGGCAGACATTTCTATTGAGTGTAAGCAGAGGATTTCTTATCCCTTCATGAAGGTCTTTGTCTTAAATATCCTATAGAAACAAATCATGATAATGATGAAGAACAGAAATACTCAAAAAGCAATTTGTGCAGGCTCTGATCACTACACCAAGTCAAGGTGAAAGAGAAATGCTAAATCAAAGCACAGCCGCTGTTCCAAGGCACACTGAGATCAAAACTGAGATCCTGACACGAACTTTGGCTTCATCTTTATTTATGCTGAGCCAGTTTGAACTCAGATGCAGGACATGAACTGCTCCTGAACACTGCAGAAGTGATGCATCTGAAGTTATGTTTGAGGGAACGTCAGACTGCTGTTCTCTCATAGCCAGAAAAGTTCCAATACCAGTAGCTAAGATCCTAACACCAATTTCTTCTGTACTCCTCAAATAACACCACCTCGACTTTGCAGGGCTCTAAGTGACTATACTCCAATGTAAGAATGGGAGTAAAGGTGAAAACCTCAATTGTTCCCTGCTAATTTGCTCTGTTTTCTGCATTCAACGCCTGTCCTCCTTTGACCATCTGAGTTAAAGCTTTCAGGAACTTCTCTGGAGTAAGAAAGCACCTGTTTAACAACATGGGAAGAGAGGCCTAGGTTTTGCAACTCCCATCTCTTCCTCTGGAAACCATTCTGCAGAGATGGCAGAGAAGAATGTTTCCTACTGTTGCTCAGGACTATTGGTAGAGCAGACACCAGAGAGAATGAATTAACAGCTCTGTGCTACAGAGACCCAGAGGCTACAAGGATGGTAGAGGGCAAAACCCGGGAATGTTTCTCCATGTCATAGCAACATACAGCCCATCTCACCCAACACCCAGCAATTTCTGTAATACATGAGGCTTATTTGGTGACAAAGTCTGTGTGTCTGTTCCTTAGTCCCACCTAATAAACTTTTGACTTGTCCACTGTTGAGAGAGGATCTTAACACGTTTGACTTTGACAAAGGTCATGGAAACAGAAGGTCAGAAAGAAAAGATGGGAGTGCTGTGTCACTGAGGAACATTTGGCTGAGAGAGAGAACCCTGGAGACATCACTGTCAGACAATCCTTGCGGCACAGAAATTTAAGAACATCCAAACTGCTGCAGGAGTTTCAGTTGCAGTTTGACTTTTTAGGAAACCAAAGAATCTAACCACAAGACACTACGTTACAGCAAAACAATGTGGTCCTACTCCAGGAAGCGTTCTGCTGCAGGAACCAGCAGGTCCAAATCCAGAAGCTTCTCTGGCCATCGCTGACATTGGCTCATGTCAGTCCAGCTCTGTCACACCACAGACTCCCCACGGGGCTTGGCAGGTCAGCTCGTCTCTTTGTCAGGCAGATTTGCACCTGCAAACCAGGAATAATTGGAGCACGGTTGAACTTGGTAGGAATACCATGAAAGTAAATACTATAAACATAGCAAATCTCTATTTTATAAAGCTGAGGAGGACAGAAGGGATGTCTAGAGCCACGATTCTGCCAGTTGCCCCTGCCAACAAAGCTCTCTAACGGGATGACAACACATGACAAAAAAAGGGATTTAACTCCCAACAGAGCCATGCCCTTCCCCAGGAATAAACTATACAACACAAGGACTTTGCAGCAGCAGCCTAACTGTGTCTGTGCTGTACAGGTAGACCTTGTCTGAGAGGGATTTTAATGTAAAGAAAACCCGTGTAGATCTGGCCTGGGCCTCCAGTGTGTCTGGCAGGTTGGCTTCATCAGAAAACAACCACCAGAGGCACAGTCATGTACAGACAGGGCTACTTTCCACCAGCAAAGCTCACTGAAAGAGTCAAAATCCATTTCTGCCAGGAGAAATTCAAGGGAACCTTCTGCCCATATGGTTGTGTGAAAGGCAAGAAGAAATACAGAAACAGAGAATCATAGAATTATTATGGTTGGAAAAGACCTCTAAGATCATCAGGTCCAACTGGTAACCCAGTAGTGCTGTGTTGACCACTAAACCATGTCCTCAAGTGCCATATCCACATGTTTTTTGGATGCTTCCAGGAATGGTGACTCCACCACTTTCCTGGACAATCTGTTCCATTGCTTTACAACCTTTTCCATGAAGAAATATTTCCTAATTGTGCAGTCCCTGACTGATCCTCGTATAAATCAGGGTGGTTTTGATACAGGCTCGGTTAAAATTTGAACTGGTGCAACTTTTCTATGTGATCCATTTTAAAACAATTTGTCTGATCTTTTTTTTTCCACCAGTAGAACAAACACAAGCTGAACTGATAGCAAGTAGATTAACCCACTGAAAAGACATTGTGTCAGGGTTATGGTCTTGAATATTTGAAGAATGTGACTATTGGGAGAACAGAATCAGAAGGAGAGGGGGCCCTTCTTTTGTCACTTTTGCTTGGTTTGCACATTTTATCAGCTGCAGTGGAGTTTCCCCCAGTCTAAACTAGTGTTAGAGAAAGAGGTGAGGCCCAGGGAACAGCAAGAGTGAGAATTTTTGAATTAGTGAACTGAACAATCTGGACAGTTTTTAAATGCATGTATTTCTTACACTGATGGAAAGGCAGAAAGAGAAAAAAGCTTGTGAAAAGGCTAAATGCAATTTATTCCAAGAAATGAGATCAAAAAAAGTATTTGACCAGGAAGAAATTTATGTTGCAAGCAAAATATAAAAAAAAATACTTGTGAAGCCACTGTTAGTGAAAACCAAATTCTCTTTGGCATCTACTCCAGAGAATAGCAACCAGGAAAAAAAAAAAAGAAAATAATAAGCCTCTGTGTTGCATTATTTCAAAAGTTCACTTGAATAAAAGCAAGTAGTACAATAATGAACTGAGTCAGAGAACACTGTTCAATTAGAGGTAGAATTTAAGGGAATTTATAATAGCGACACTTAACGAAGAACGACTTGGTTGGGCTTATTGTTATGGAAAGGGGAAAAAACTTGTGGTGAGTTAAATGACATTTATAACATTGGAGAGTCTGATCAAACTGATCCAGATTAGTCCTCTGCAGCAGTAAGACCTTAAAATTAGGTCAGGGGGATGAAAGGAGAATTGAGTCTAAACTGTTTCATACCAAGGCTATGTGACATATGGAACACGTTACCCTAAAGAGTAACTAAAGCAAGGAGCATGAATGTTTTCAAGAAAGAAAATGACAGGGAACTCCATAAGGAAATTTCTAACCATGGAAGCTTCAAAAGGAATACAATTCTTTTTCATTTTTGTATTTATTTAGGGGAGTAAACTATTATCTGCATTCTGAAGGGAAATGATGATAAAAATTATTTATTCTTCTTCTTAACTATGGTGTCTGTGGGGTTTAGTTTGTTCTGTTTTCATTTGGCTGCGATTTTGCCTTCCAAAAACACAAAGGACAAGACCCAATAACACCTTAAAGGCTATTTTTTTTTTTAATATTCAAAATATAATGTTTTAAAATCTTAATTTTTTATATTCTCTTTTGCTTTCACTAGGAGTTCTGTAAGTGACAACTTTTCAGTTTAAAATGGGCACTTTTTACTTTTCCGGAAAAACTTCATGTCCTGATAATGTTCTCATGGTTTTTAGTCTGTCTTGAATTAAGTACCAGCAAACTATCACCAGAACAAGTCACGGGGCAATTAGGTCACCCCAAAGCCTTCCCTTCTCCAGGCTGAACAATCCCAACTCTGCCAGCCTTTCCTCCCAGCAGAGCTGCTCCATCCCTCTGATCATCTTGGTGTCCCTCCCCTGGCCTTGCTCCAGCAGGTCAATGTCCTTCCTGTCCTACTGTTAATTCAGAACTTTAATTTCAAATCTTGAGCTTTATACCTTTAGTGTGAAAACGTCTCTTCAGTTAGAAACAAATAAAAGACAATTGAGAGACCATTAATTGTCTTTATTCTGTGCAGAAAACTCTCTTTTTCGCTGCCAGGTTAGGAAGAATGCAGGGAAAATACAGTACATTTTTTGTGCAGTAATACTTGCATTTTAAGGCATTTCTTTTATTAGAAAGCACACAAACTAGTCCCCTTTCTTGCAGCAATGCTATTTTTTTTTCCTTTCAAGTAGCTGTAGACCATCTGAACCAGCAAAACAGATCACTTCAAGCTTCACAGTGTAGGCTCATTACTTTTCCCAAATTTAAGGAAAAGGAAAGAATTTGGAGAAATGCTGATCTCAGTTTCAGCTGTTGATAGAGCACAGAGAAGAGGAAAAGAAGATAGATTGGGTTTACTACTGTGTGTTCAGAATTTTCTACATGTTTTTCAAGAGCTTTTGTTTAAGATGTGCCATGGAAAGACCTTCCAAACACAAAGTCACATTTTCTCCAGGTAAATCTGAAGCAGCACCACTCAAGTCTACAGAATTATTGTAAGTCTATACAAGTAACTTTTAATCAGAAGACACATCATTGTTTCTTAAATTCTTCCAGTTTCTTTGGAATCCTGTTGACTGTGAGCATTGACCCATTCCCCATTGGATTTCCTCATAGAGACTTACCAGTACTGATTTTAGCTTTACAGAAGACCAAGCCAGCTCAGACTTTATGCCAGATTATGACCTCAGTTACATGCAACTCAGCCCACAGTCGCCTGCTTTCTGCGTGACCAAGAGCAGACTTTGGCCTCCAGCTTTAATTTTTAAGACTTGCATATACACAACTGTCTCCAAGCATAATACCATATAATAGTTTAAAATGGGAATAAATGTTCTTTGTAATTTCCCTTAATTTCTGGCAGTCTGAAAATATGTGTCTTATCTTTTCTAGATAAATCTCTCAAAGTATTTTGCTTGTAAATACAGTTTCTGCACATGCACTTGAGTTCCACAGTCCAAATGGTCTGAATCTCCAAGGCTTGAGCTGCCAGGTTCTCTTCTTCTTTCCATTCACCCATATTCTTATTGAAGCTCTGCTGAAAGTTGGAAATCACAACCTGTACCCCCTTTATGTGTGACGACAAGAAAGAGGCCTTGGTGACATGGTCAAGGAAGAAACTTCTGAGGCTTGAGGTGTTTTCAACCCAGAGATGTTGGTTTTAGGTGAGATAATGGGAGCACAGGTCAGAAAAGAGGGGTTTTGTCTTTTCCTGGGATGGCACAGGAGGTATTTCCTGAATATGTGTAGATTTCCCATCAGTGCCAGCCACAGGAAAAGTTGCCTTCCCTTGAAAAAACCCTTTACTCCTGCCTGGAGCTCAGCAAAGCTTTGTGTTCCCACTGTCAGGAATGCCTGAGAACTTTTTATCCCCTTCACATGCAGTTATCCCAAGATGCTGACTGACCTCTCACCTTGAGTAAAGAGTTTCCCCATATGTTTGCCTCCCCAAAGTTCCTAAGGATGTGATTGCTTTGTTTTGTTTTTGCAATGGGCTCCCTTCCATATTTTCTAGTAACAGGCTGAGAGCAGGTTAGGAAGAGGCTGGTCTTTCACAGGTTTCAGGGAATGTGCTCCCCCGTTTTCCAGCACTAGTAATATCCTGTCTCGTTTTAACATGGGCCTTTACTTCAGAACCTGCACAGAATGCACTTGTTGGGTTAAACTCACCCCAGGTTGCCAGTGCCAGCAGTCAGACAGGAATATAAGAGGGAGGCAGGCAGGCAGGGAGGGAGGGAATGAGGAAGGACTGTCCCTCCCTCTCCCCCAGCTTTGTTCCCATGACTATTAAAGTTAATGCAACTCTGCCTGCAGCAAGAGGAGCAGGGACTGCTCACCCAATACTCCCTGCTGAGAGGAAATGGGTGGAGAGGGGATGCTGAGATGACAGAAGTGCAGAGAGCCCAGGCTTCACCCCACTCTGCTTCCTCACTAGCCAAGGGATCTGGCTGGGAGCATGGGAGAGAAAACTGCTCCGTGAAAAATAAAAAAAAAATTTAAAAAAAAATAGGAAAAAAATAAGGATGAAGTAATTGACTTTTGCAGCAGAGCAAAGGGAGTGCATGTGGTGGTGAAGGGGAGATAGGGAGGAACTGTGACTCTGACTCACAATGTATTCTGTACTCTGCTCCTGGGGAGATGCAGCTGTGCATCTCCCCGTGTATAGGCTACACTGTAAAGTTACACCATCGTCCAAAGTAAGCATCCCTAATTCTCCTACTTCCTGAAGCACAACAGTCTTTGGCTCCTTTTTAATCAGGGATTTCTACTGTGCAAACTGAAGCCTAGGACCAGGCTTTTCCTATGTGCAGAATTAAGAATTCCTCCCTTGATTGTTTTGTTGGTTTCTAGGGAAAACTACTGAACTGTTGCAGCCGATTTACATTGGCCTGATCCCTTTTTAAAGCTCATTCCAAGTTATTCTTAATTCCTCAAGGCACCTGAGATCTTCTGCCTGAGCCAGCTATGGACACCTTTGGCAAAGTTTTCCACATCCTTTTTTCCTCCCTTCGCTTGCTTCCCAGTTACTTCTGACTTTGCTAGAGTAAGGAGTGTTTCCCTATTCTACCACTTCAATAAGAAGAAATATTGCATGGAATTACTTTTTTATTTTTGGCCAACTGACTCAATGGGCTTTGGTTTAGGCCAGCAGAGCATGGGGAAGAACCTGAAGAAGAGGTAGTCCAAGGTGTAGAACCAACCAGAGCTTAGACCTCACGAGAGGAAGGTCTGAATGTCCACTGTCCCATTGTCTTCCCACGTGACCTTGGGCTCCCCTAACCCAGGAAAAGTCACAGTCTGCCTGGGCTTTAGTTTCTAAACTAAAACAACAGCAAAAGCATTTGATCGCCAAAGCCACCCTTAGTTATGAAGAAAAGCTGCTGTACCTGCAAGAACCACCAGCAACCATCTCTTACCCTCTTTTAGCAGGGAGGGTGGAACTGGATGGTCTTTGAGGTCCCTTCATACCCAAACCATTCTATGACTTTGTGATTCTATGAATTTTGCGGTGGTGGGATGTGAGTAGGATTCTGTCACGAAACCTATAAAGTGTGCATGCAACAACAGGTACACAAAAGTCTGTTAAAAAATCAGTTTCCATTCTTACTTCCTGTACCCTGAGAGTTCCTTTAATCCTGCCCTTCTCTTATATAGCTTTTTTTCATAACCATAATTTCTTCAGCAAGAATACATTTGCTAAAAAGACAAATTAATTACTGATTGTATAAGGGGAGGCAAGGACAGCTGCTGTGCATCTCATCTGCCTTCCAAGGTTAAAACCTTGCTTTTCTATCAAATATCTGGAGATCATATGCTTGGTGAGACACAACATGTGTTAAAGTACTCCCAGTTCTAAAATTCCCCTTCCAGGGATTTTTGGCAAGGGAGAGGGGGAAGGCATTGTGCATCAACAGCAAAATGGCATCTGGATTGAAAGATAAGGAAAGGCAAAAACCAGGGCAGTTTGCAGATGAGCTTTGGACCTGGCAGAGGAGCAGAGCTTGCATTAGCACCATAGGAGAATGCAGAGATCATTCTTTGACTTCAGAAAAGCTTCTAGAGGCCCTTATTTGACTGCAAATTAGCAGATTTTGGATGGAATTTAGCAGAGCTTTCGACCACGAGGTTACTGTGTGAGCAATCTACATTGCAGCAGGGCAACTCTCAAACTTCAAAATCACATTCCGCTAGCCTGGGTTCAGAATAATCTCTCCATCCTTGAGCATTAACCCCTAAATACAGTCAAACTCACAGCAAAGTGTTAACTGAGAGTTAAAATTGGAAAGCTTCCATGTCTCGAGGAGAACTGCATTCTGGAAATTTTATCCACATGCACATCGATGAACTAGGGGACTCACAAGCGAAGTTCCACTTCAAGCAGATTTTTACAAGGCAAAAAAAAATGCAGAGTAGCCAGACTGATAGGAACAGTCTTTGCCCTCAGGACAGGCCTACATGTAAACAATTTGCTATAAAGTAATGCCAATTAGTGGAATGACTTTTTTCTCTAAATGGGCAATGGCTTTATGAAAGATTCAGACTTAATGGGAAAAGACACAAGCCTTTCATGGGCACACATTGCATTTGTGAGCTCTTCTCCATAAGAAGGACTTGGGGTCTCACCATGCAGCTGGGAGCAGTTCTAGGAGAGCCCTCAGGATTTCACAGCCTAAAACTGAGAAGAGTTGTTGGTAGACATGATCTCTCCTCTTAGCCAGCTTATTTAGCTGGTCAGAATAGACAAGCTTTTGCTTATACAAGTTATTTTTAAAGTCTTACATCTTTTGGAAAGGAGCACATTTTCCCTTTTTCCACCCCAAACCACTTCCCTGTGTTTTTTTTCGGAAATACAAGATTCGTTTTTCTCTGAGAATGATTTTAACAGTATATTTTTGAGTTGGATGCGAGCAAACTACTGCACCCATGCAAAGGGCGTGGAAAAGGTATTAATTATATACCAAAATGTTAATTTTTCACTATGGTCCCGATGCAAACAATTCAGTTGCATGTTACATGGATGATAAAACAAGGATCAAACAACCTCTATATCTATTCACACTGTCACTCCCCCATACCCCTTAGTGTGCAAAAGCTTTGTCCAACTCATACTGAATTCAGTGAGCTCCTATTGGCAGTTTTAAAATATTTGGATCAGGCCTGGGGTCCTTTTCTTGAGAGCTCTGCATCAGATCCTTTGCACCTGCAAGCCTTAGGAGAATTTTTTATTTGGAGGTTCATGAACCTTTGAGGAACAGGGAGAGGCTGTTCCGAGAGCAGACTTTGATTCACGAAGTGGCCCTGGATGTATTTCTGTGTGGCTGTAGAGAAAACCGGAGTCACGGGCTTTTGAAAAGCAAACACAGGTGCAGTTTGGGATGAAATGAAGCGGATCTTCCCCACCAAGCCTCTCGCACCACTGCTGGTCACAATCCCAGTCCCATGGAACACCCTTGGGGTGGCAGTGCTGGCATGAGAGGCACAGCAAGGCTCACACGTGGCCAGTGTTTGGGACAAACTCTTGACGAGCAAAGCTGTTCCTCCTAAGCAAATGGCACTTTAAAAATTTGACAGCGCCTTGTGAGAGGTGGTGCTGTCTCTGTACTCAGCACTGGTGAGGCCACACCTCAAACCCCGCGTCCAGTTCTACAAGAAAGACATTGAGGTGCTGGAGAGAGTCCAGGAAAGGGTATGGAACTGGGGAAGGGTCGGGAGCACAAGTCCTGTGAGGAACAGCTGAGGGAGCCGGGGATGTTTAGGCTGGAGAAAAAGAAGGCTCTGGGGGGACCTTCTCACTCTACAACTCCCTGAAAGCAGTTTGCAGCAAGGCGGGGATCAGTCTCTGCTCCCAGGCAACAGGACAAGAGGAAATGGTCTCAAATTGTGCCAGGGGAGGTTCAGGTTGGACATGAGGAAGAATTTCTTCACTGAAAGGGTGGTCAGATATTGGAACAGGATGCCCAGGGAGGTGCCGGAGTCCCCATCCCTGGAGGTGTTCAAGAAGGAACTGGATGTGGCACTCAGTGCTCTGCTCTAGTTGACAAGGTGGTGATCAGTCAGAAACTGGACTCGATGACCCTAGAGGTCTTTTTCAACCTTAGTGATTCAATAATTCCATATTCTCAATGCAAACATTGGTATTCAAGGATGATAGCAGAGCTGTCAGAAACCCAAATAAACGCTTTTTTGTTTGGTTTTGTTTTTTTTTTTTTTTTTTTTTCTCAGGTTAACATCAGGATCTATTTTAATTCTAACCAAAGAAAAGCTCATTTCATTTCTACTTAGCACTCCTTATTACAGTATTTCTGTTTTCTTGTGGCTGTGAGTCCTGCCAGTACCCATAAATTAGGATCAGGGATGCAAGATTTTTCATAATGAGACTAAAAATTTTGAAGTTTCAGCCCTTGCTTTCTTCTGTTTGCCTGCTTGATTTCACTGTTTTCCTTCCTTCATAAATGAAAAAAAGAAATTGCAATGTATTAAAAAGATGGAAGAGGAAGTTTTTAGCTTTTAAACCAAAACAAAATAGAAACCTTTTTGCTCTCACTGTAAAATCTTTCATAATAATGATATATGGAAATTGAAAGTTCAAGTTTTTCCTTTGAGATCCTTAATA
Organism: Anabacerthia variegaticeps; assembly: GCA_035583185.1. NCBI lineage: Eukaryota > Metazoa > Chordata > Aves > Passeriformes > Furnariidae > Anabacerthia > Anabacerthia variegaticeps. The sequence goes on along the minus strand of JAWWEW010000041.1, from coordinate 55,597,383 downwards.
TCAGAAAAACTAACAAACAGCAGTTTTAAACTCTCTCTTTTCTTTTTTCTATGTTTGTTTTTTTTTTCCAACTAAATGAATAGGCCAGTGGGAATATAAATGTAAAAACATGTCAGACCATCCTACATCACAGGGTCTCCAGGAGGCTGCTCTTTCATAGTCTAAGGAGAGGGACAAGATTCTGGTAAGCTGAGAGATGGTTCCCTTTCTCCTCCTGCTACCAAGTTAGACAAAACCAATCTTTGGCATTTATAAATAGAACAATGGGGACTGTTATAAGATCAGACTTGAACCCCTCAGAAATGTGGGGAGGTGAAAGAAGTGAGTTTCATCTGGGAGAATGCTCTCAACTTTAATTATGGGGAACTTAAGCCCTCAAAGCAGCTCTGTGACAAAAATAAGAGGAACTGGAACTATTGCCTGATGTTAATACGAAACAATTAGTCAGCTCTGGTTGAGCCAAAGTAGGTCCAGGTTGACTTGAAAGGTTAATGGATCTTCAAACTGTTTCAAAAGCAGACTTAGATGGAGTTTCAGGGCTGCGACGAAACGTGAAACCAGACCTCTTTGGTGTGGCTTTGGGTTTGTTACAAACATCTTGCAGAGCTGGAAAACCGCTTTTGATGATCGGCCTAACTTCCCTTTCTTTAGCTTAATCCCAGTTTTCCTGATTGCACTCCTTTGCCCCACCCTAAAGCGAATGTTCTCCTTCACCAACACTCACGCTTTCCAGACCTTTGCTCTGGGATTTTTGTCGTGCCCTGTCTGTTGGTTCACAGCAAAGCCTTGCACCTTCAAGGGCAGTTTTTCAACCCTTTCAGGCATTTTTGCTGTTCTTTCCTGATTTTTTTTTTTTTTTTGTATGGCAATACCTTCCAACTTTCAAGCAGCTTTCTCAGTTTTTCTGCTGTGCTACAAGAAGTGTGGCTCTGCAAAGAAATGCCTCAGCATTTGCATTTGTTAAATACTGTGCCTTTCCAAAGTTTTAGATCGTTCCTGGGTCTGATCAGGTATTGCTCCTTTCTAAGTTCCTTTTCCCCTCTGTATATCACTGTTCAATACCACTATTCCCACAGCACCCTAGCTTTTAATTTCTACCTCGACTTTCATTTTGTAATTTTCTGCCAATATTTTATGTCTCCATCTCCCCAGCAGAGATTGTATTTCCCCTTTGCTCACTGCTGTTTGCATCCCCTCCAAATTCAGCTGCAAATTTAATTTGTTTGCTGCTTAGCCCTGCTGCTAATAACAAACAGTAATGAAAGGATTAACTAACACACAGTTTAGCAGCTTAAATTATCCACTACCGTGATTTAGTTCTGGAGCTTTCTCATCTTCGGTTTGCAAATTACTTTGGAGGGAAAAAAATGCAAGGATCTAGGCAAATATTCTGATATTCTGCTTTTTGTAAAATTAGAACAGGTATAATCAAGCTACTGATTTAGCTAGGGATATGACCTTTAGATTCCTTTTCACTTTGGGCCGTTTTCAGAGTTATACAGTGAATAATGTGTAGAAATACTTCAGCTTTTGTGGAAATTGTTAACTCAACCACAGTTTTATTTCTTTGCCATGACTAAGACGTGGCTGCCTGCTCATCTAAGATGGCCTTGTTTTTATTTCCTTGTATTTCATGCTTGTTATTGACCACCCAAACTTCCATACAGTATTACAGGTGGACATCCCTGATCCAGCCAGTGCAACATGAAAACCCCAATCTGTGTGACCTTGCAAATATCATCTGACTTCTGTGTATTCCAGGTTATGTTCTTTTGAAATGGGAACAATTACATTCTTCCTACTTTGCCAGTATTAACCAAGATAAATGCTTATGGACTGTTCAAATTTCAGTGATGTGAGAATCATAGGATCACAGAATCATGGAATGGATTGAGTTGAAAGGGACCTTAAAGATCATGTCATTCCAACCCCCTGCCATGGGCAGGGACACCTTCCACCAGCCCAGCTCACTCAGAGCCCCATCCAGCCTGGCCTTGGACACTCCCAGGGATCCAGGGGCAGCCACAGCTTCTCTGCCCAGCCTGGGCCAGGGCCTG
>JAWWEW010000041.1:55576445-55589015 GCA_035583185.1 Anabacerthia variegaticeps | reverse complement strand
TCTAACCCTGCTCTCTGTCAGTGGGAAGCCATTCCCCTTGTCCTGGCACTCCAGCCCTTGGCAATAGTCTCTCTCCAAAATTAAATATGTAATTTTGGCAGGAATTATACAGCCCTATAATGAGTAGAAAGTGTCTTTTCATAAATGATAGGCAATAATAAACAATTTCCTTATTTTCAGATGCATTATACCTTTCTTGGAAACAGAGATGTGGGAAATTAGTTGTTTCTTTTTTTAAATGAATGTCTTGCATCTCTTATTACCTTCTTTTGTCTTAATATTGTCTATCTCTCTGGTAAGGAAATTTTTTCAAATACGAGGCACAATGATTTATGCTGTCCTTAAAGATGAAAATCCAAGGGAATTTGCTGTTTATTTTAAGGGGGCTAGGAATCCACCTGGAATTTATGTATTTATTTTGATTTAGATATGCCTGGCTCTTCATAGGAAAATGCCAGTGGTTGCCTTGTCAGGGCAGGGAGAGAACTCAGGATGTAAGGACTACCCCCCTCACCACACCTCAGAAGATCTGACTTCTGCCTTTTCAGCATGTGCACAGTTAACAGAACAGAGGGGGTGTTCCCACTCTGCGTATTCCAACTTTCAGCACTCCACGTTGATTCCTTTCCCCCGTTCCCCAGGGGACTTATAAAACAATCATGACAATAATCACACATAACTATTGCTTTTGGATACCTCTGTTTCCAAGGCCTGACACTGCTTTGGTAGATATTACAGTGTAATTGGAATGGCTCCCCTGTAACATCATTGTGGTCAGATTTATTTGCTCAGCACACAGAGTGAGTGTTCAGCTCCTTCTTATCATGCACAGAACTGCCAAAACCTTTCCAAAAACAACAAGGCTCATAAGTATCTATATATACATGTATATATATCCATATATATCTCGCCCCACTCTTAAGGCGAAGGTGCTCTGCAAAGGCTTTTAATCAGTGTTCTGCTTAATATCCTGTGTGTTCTGCCTTTTGGAAGTCAAAACATTTTGGCCTGAAAAGAAAAAACTCAGCGTGCACACTTTGGATGATCAGGCCAATTCCAGGTGACTGGGAAGCCAATGGAAAGACTCTCCTTGGCTCTGGTAAGGTATGGGTGAAGATGCAAGCCAAGGAAGAGTAGAAAGCATTGCTGTGACAGTTTCTGTCTTCTGATTGCCAAGCTTCAGAGATGATAAAGGGAGTTCTGCAGGGCTTTTCGCTCTCCTACTTCATTGAAGAGTCTATATTTGGCAATGGAAAATAGCCCTATTTAGAGATTTTTGTAAACAATGTTAGTTGTAGGCAATGAATTTTTTCCACCGCCTATATATAGTTATCTGAAGCACTGATATGTTCAGGTCAAGAGACAAGAAGTTATTTAATGTGACTTAGGTTTAATGCCACATTGAACTGCTTTAGCTCACCACTGAGAAGGGCACTCCATGTGTCCCTGCAAACCTGTGAAGAGCACACCTAATTCACCAAGATCAGATCATCCATCAGGAGTCAACAAACCTCAAAGTGTAGCCTCAGACACACTCAGGGACAACCTGTGCCATTCCACATCCCAAAAGACCCTGTTACAGCTTCATGGGTTGTTGATTCTCAGCCAGGAGAGGCATCACAGGAACACCCAGACAGGCTGTAAACATATAGGGCATCCACGTGGCCACGTTCATCTTGGAGAACGTGGTACTTCTCTCTGCTTCATGGACCTTGTGAACGCACAGATAGTGAGAATATTAACACTTCTTGCAAGATGAGATACACCTTGATCTGTATGATCTGCAAAAGGATGCCAGATTTAGTTTTTGTAATGAAAAATCCTAAAGCAGATTTCAAAGGAATTTTCTGTATTCCATTGTCATGACTACTGGTTGGGTATTTGTGTTTTCCTGTCCCTAATTATCCACTGAGCCACCACTCAGGATGAGCCACTGGTCTAGACAGGATTGGTGGGGTTTTGGTTTAGAGAACTCAGATTTATGGTTGGAGGAATGGAGCACCTCTCCTGTGAGGAAATGTGGAGAGAATTAGCATTGCTCAACCTGGAAAAGAGAAGCTTCAGGGTGACCTAACTGTGGCCTTGCAGTACCTGAATGGAGCCTACAAGAAAGACGGAGAGAATTGCCAAGGGCTGGAGTGCCAGGACAAGGGGAATGGCTTCCCACTGACAGAGAGCAGGGTTAGATTGGATATTGGGAAGGAATTCCTCCCTGTGAGGGTGGGCAGGCCCTGGCCCAGGTTGGGCAGAGAAGCTGTGGCTGCCCCTGGATCCCTGGGAGTGTCCAAGGCCAGGTTGGATGGGGCTCTGAGTGAGCTGGGCTGGTGGAAGGTGTCCCTGCCCATGGCAGGGGGTTGGGATGAGATGATCTCTAAGGTCCCTTCCAGCACAAACCATTCTGTGGTTCTGTGATTCTATGTTCAGCAGGCAGTGGTAAGTGAAGTGACTTGTTTGAAGAAAGTTTAGCAGCAGACCCAGCTACAGAACCACAGCCTCCAAAATTCCACAGTTCTGCTTCCTTAAAAATCTAATATTATCCAAAGACCTGCAAGTGCATCCAGGGTTGAGGGAATTCTTTATGGATATCTATTTGTTCTCCATTTGGTTACCATGCTATTTGATGGTTCAAATACGGAGAGACAGAATTAACATTGTTTCCTCTATCTCATGTGAAAATACACAGAGAAGACCTTTTCAGTCAATATGTAACCTGTTTTCTTTGACCCAGGGTGAAATGTTTCATGTGAAGTATGACCAAAAAGAACCAAGAAGGCAGGGAAAAACCAGAGGCACAAAACAACCATGGGAAGATATGCACCTGCTTTGGTTTCCATCAGCATCTCATGAAGTACATACAGTGTTCAACCAGAATGTGAAAACAAGGGTTCCTTACTCCTCTGCTGTCCATTACTACTCTTTCCACCCCAAAAGCATCTCCCAGAGAGGGCAATATGCATTAGGCTCAGAGTAATGAAAAGAAGAGGCAGTGAAGGGAAAACAGTGTTCCTCTTCTTAATACTGTATAAGTATTCAGGAGAACAGTTATTTATTGAACATTTATTATTAAAACTTCTGTTTGAGCAAAGTTTTTCACAGAATCCTAGAAAATCCTGAGTTGGAAGTGACACACAAGGATCATCAAAGTCCAACTCCTGTCCCTGCACAGCCCCAAGAATCCCACCTTATGCCTGAGAACGTTGTCTGCATGCTTCTTGAGCTCTGCCAGCCTTGGTGCTGTGCCCACTGCCCTGGGGAGCCTGGTCAGTGCCCGACCAACCTCTGGGGGAAGAATCTTTCCCTGATACCCAGTCTAACCTTCCCCTCACACAGCTCCAGCTGTTCCTTTGGGTCTGTCACTGGTCCCCAGACTGTCCACAAATCCAGAGCTGCCCCATCCCAGGGGCAGAATCCAACACTTGAGTTTCACAGGCTGATGGTTGCCCAGCCCTCTAATTTGTCCAGGTCTCTCTGCAGTGACACTCTCTCTTCAAGAGAGTGAACAGCTCCTCCCAATTTAGTATCATTGGCAAACTTAACATCCCTTTGAGTCTCCCATCTGAGTAATTCTGTAGATATTTGCATGATTGTAGCCTAAAGTAGTAGGGTGTTGTGGATGCTATCCTGAGGGACACAGGTGGGAAATATCTCCCGAAGGAGAAAGTTTAAAGATAATTTTTTTTTCAAACTTTACCTGGTCAAAGGCCCCAGGTGCTAATGACACCATAGCAGCTTCCCAGCAGCAAAATGCAGTTGAATTCCTGTTGTTCTCCTGCACCTACCCTGCTTTTCAAACCAAGTTTTTTGAGAGGTTCTCATGATGAGTCTCTTTGGTGATCTGCACCTGAATTTGCTGAATAGTTCAGGGATTATGGAATTGCATTTGGACACTTCTATTAAAAATTGACTGCGTTAACAAAAGAATATTTGCTAAGGTTAAATTATCCAGGAAAGTAATAGTTTCATCTACAGTGGCCTATGATGCTGAAAACCTCCCTTTCTCCCGTGCCAAAAGTCCAGTTGTGGCAAACACTTCTAAGGATAAGTTCAAGATGTTTTGGTTTCTTTCTAATTCATCTCCGTGTGTTGCTCCAGGCATTGCGTGTGTAGGAGATGTCAGGATTTGCTATTTCCTCTCTTTCCTAACTCTGCAGTGGTTTTAAGGTTTACTTAAGGACAGGCTGACCAGTTAGAAAAGATTGTTTGAGTTAAATTTTGTCAAGGTGCCCAGAGTCTTCCAGGGAGGGGGAGAGAAAGGGATGCTTATTATTTACTCATACACTCACAGCTCCTTCCAGTGAGCCTCCCTTCAGTTTTCCATGTCTGAAGTGGGCACATGCTTTCCTGGAATTAACTGGGATTTGTGACATGTGAGGCTTCAAGACGGGCAAATAACTTGGACTGAAAACAGAACTGAGCCATGTCTGACCATGGAGGATCTGTAATTTATCCCAGTTGTGAATGCACACCCAACTTCCCTGCATCTTACAAATGAAGGTTGTTCTTGGGAACTATCCAGTGCTTCCATACATGAACTATCCAATGCTCCTGTACTTGTCTGCCCCTAGGGATCAGAAATGCTCCTGATCTATGCTGCAATCAGAGCAGACTGTCGTCTGATATTGCAGACAGATCCATTCACACTGAAGCTCCAGATCAGCACTTTTTAAATATAACAGTAGTTACATCAGCATGAACGGCCCCTTCTCCGCCACTGACAGATGTCTGTGGGCCTGCCAAGTGAGGTGGGCAGGGGAGCTCTGTTATGTTGAAAAGACATTTTTGAACAGCCTTGCTTGATGCTACAGCCCAGGTAGCCATCAAATTGCACAACCAGCACCTGAAAGGACAGGAATTGCTTGAGTCAGCACTGCTGCCAGAACAAAATCTCCGTGGAGACATAGCTAGGAAGAAAAGTGCTTTGCAGACCACATTTCTAATGAACTCGCTCTCTTCTCAGGATGGTTAAAGGGATTTCTGCCTGCATGTCTTACGAAATATAGTGCTTAGCCCTGGTTGCATGCAACCAGTTCTTCAGTCCATTCCTTCAGTGTCTCACTGACTCCTTCATCCTAGGGAAGAAGTTTAAGCTGTGCAGACTCTGCCTTTTTTCTTCTGAAGAAGACCTCTGCAGTCATGCAGAAGTCCTAGCTCCTTCTTTTTTCTCCTTTATCCCACCCACATCCAAAGGATCATCACACAAGAACTACATGGCATTTTGTAATCACTAAGGAAATAAACCAGCACAAAGAAGATTTAATTTTTTTTTTTTCCCCCCTAGAAATTTTAGTGCAAACACCCCAAATTCCTACTTCTAGCTCATGCCTTCAATGGGTGAAAAGCAGCAATAATGAGAGCTCCAAACAGGGAAACGGGGAACTGAATTTCTAAAACAGCAGTGACAAGATGGGTGAACCTCATCCAGTTAATTCCTACCCTGACAAGTGGGAACAGGATGATGCACAACAGAGAAGCACCATGTTAGACCTGGGCATGGCTAAATGACCTCTGAGAACACAGCCTGGTATCAGCATCAGCTCATGCTTTGGAAGCCAATTTCCTGCCCCCCCCCCCAAAAAGAAGACATCAGGCAATTCAGTGACACAAAAACCCTTAAACACTAAGAAGGGCTTCAGCTTTGGACAGGTTTTAAAAAAAGATAAAAGCAGACAGAGCCACATGGAAATACAAATGACATCCTTTCAGAATTAGCTCTCCCCCTTTTATCTTCATAAGCAGCCAAGCTGAACTCCAACCTTTGGATTCTCTCGAGGCATTAGCTTTTCGTTAGGAATGAATGGCTGATCACATTATGACAGACAAATGACGGGCAGCAGGAGGGTTTACCAACATGCCATGCACTCCCACAGTCACTGAGGGGGAAGTCTAATGAGCAAATAACCTGCTGCAACTTTCTACATATTTCCTGTAATTGAGAACTCTTCTGTACTTCATCTGGAATGCAGATGCCTGTCAATCACAGGGTCATAAATAGGATTAGGGGCTGTTTCTGAAAAGGCAGGCAACTGGCTTTGGATGCTCAGTTGAAAATACAGATGTTTTCTGGCTGCATGGCTGTTAGGCAGTGGTATCTCCAGCTCTATTTAAGCAGGCTTGGCTACCAGCTCTTCCCTGAGGCTCCAGACTTGCAGATTATATTAGGAGTGCAGGTCCCTACTGATTTTTGTGTTTGCAATCAATTGCAAGAGCCAAGCATTGAAAGCTATGTTTAGAGGTGTACAGCATAGAGCTAACTCTCCAAAGAGAAGCTAGTCCAAAGAAATAACTTCTATCAAAATTGTCTCCACATCTAGTGGGCACTGAGCCATTTTTTTTCTGTTAAGAGATTTGTTTCAGACCATTGCAAGAAAAGGATTAAAAGTATAAACTTCCCATGATGAGAATCCCTAAGTAACTTCCCTGAGTTACGCTGAGAAATCTGACAAAATAATATAGACTTCTGAGAACTTCAACCTCCTCCCTCCCAATTATAGCTGCTGTCTGAGACAGAAATGGCTGAATAAATAATATTTACCAATATTTCAACAGACTTTTTAGTGCCACTGGCCAATACAATGATTTCAACAGTACAGTACAAAAAGAAAATATCTCAAAAAAGAATGTAGTTTACAAAAAAATGCAGGCATTTTGGTTTGGGATTTTGTGTGTGTCTGTGTGTATTGTTTAGGGGTTTTTAAATGCAAGGTCTGATTACCAGCTGAATTGCTTGTGTAGAGACTGTGAAACTTGTATGAGTTTTGTGGCCTCTTATGGGAAGAAACAGGCTCTGCCTCACAGCTTTGCTGTTCTGCTTGTCCCTTCACTTCCACGTCTATATTAGAACTTATCTCTATTGTCAGTAGAAGCTATTTCTCTTTTCAGCAAATCTCCTTATTTAAGGAATATTCCGAAAGAGCCTCAAGATCCCAACCAGGATCAGGGCTGGTGAGCCACTTCATAAGAATGCAGAAACAATCCCTCCCCTGAAAAGCACCTCCAATCTCAAAAGCCAGGATATCAAAAACCATGGGATGAGAGCTACTGCAGTGAGGCAACTTCCTCAAGGTCACACAGGACATCAGGCCAGGAATAAAACCTTCACCTCCCACACCTCTCTGCTGTGCTCTATTTCTCTTTAGTAGAAAGAAGCCAGTGTTGAAGTTTATTGTTCTCATCCATGGCAAATTCCAGTGGCTCTCACCAAAATAAAGTTGGAGAGAGGTGATAGATCCACGTTAATCTGCCTACCAAAGTTTGCAAAACCCTTGCATGGAATGCAGCTGAGTCTAAACCCATTCCATTTCAGCAGCTTATTCAGGCTATCCAAGCCAGATGGAAGTCTGTGTATTGCAGGATTAAATGTACTCTGGATGAGAAAGGAGCTACGGCCAAATTCATCCAAAGCAATGATATGAGAGAGGTCATTGTCTCCCATCCGTCTATGTTAAGGTCACAAAAGCCTCCACAGAGATAAGGGAATTTGGTCAGTGCCCTGAAAGGCTGACATGCTAATTACAGACAGAACAAAGGGCCAGGGGATAAAGCACAAGCCAGGGTAAAGGAATGACATGGGGTGATGAGGATAAGGCCACGAGGTTATTCAGCAGAGTCACGATTAACAAGGCTGCCCGTGTCTCCTGTTAACATTAGGCTGCTCCTGGTGCAGACAAGGTTCTGCCTCTTTGGGGATATCACTGTGAAGTGACCATACCAAAATACACTCTTTTGTCACAGAATACAGAAGAAGGTTTCAGAGGAATGGTTCATTCTGCTGAACAGTGTTCCTATACTCCAAGGTCATTGCTCTCTCTCTTGCACACACATACAGATACATACTGCATTTGCAGTAAAAATTATGTTCTACCTAACCTCCAGCCCTACTTGTGGATTTTATTTCCAGACAACATATCCCCCTCAGCACAAATTCCTGGTTTTCAGGTAAAACGCACTTCACAATCACGCTGAGTTGGTAGCTGAGAGAGGACATGGGTATTACCATGATATTACCCTTGTATTTTTCCTTGTTGCATTTTATATTAGGAAACATAAAGCTATTCAAATTTTGGCATCTGAGACGTTTGGATGAGTTTTATCTTGAAGCAAAAAAAAGACACTGACATGTTTTGCAGGCTTTTCTCCTCACACTGGCCTTTTGCAATGTTTGGTGTGGCATCATTCAAACTTCCATGAAGAATGGTTGTATTTTGTTCTGTAGCTAAGCTAAAAATTCTATCTAGGATGGTCAGAGCAAACCTAGTCCAGTTCAATGTGATGTTTCTCTGTCTTCCCCTAACATTCCATTTGCCTCAGCAACATCCTGAACAAATTCCACTCATCATACACACTTGAGCAGACAAAAAGGGAATCTTAAATTAGCACAGGACATAAAGTACTTCACACAAAGGGACTTTACTCACCACTAATCTCCTAGGTGTTTCCAACCCAAAACTAACAGCAATGAGGTCTAAGACATGCCCTTGAGTAATTTTTATGGTGCCAGCAGCAGGGTGGGATTGGCACTTGGACACCTCAGCTTTGAGATGGGTCTCAAGAGGGGCAGAAGATCAGAACCAGCCTCAGGTTCAAAAGTCCCAGTTCTCATTGATAGATTCTGAAATTTCTCCAAATCATAACATTTTTTTTCCTTTGCCCAGCTGGACTCCTACAGCCATGAAGACACTGAGGGTCTATTACTTTGGGTCTGTCAAAGCTGAGCTTTTGTCTCTTGTGCTAAGAGATCTGTGGAGTAAATAAATGCCATATTTGTCCAGTCACTTTGTCACCACAGTAGCACCTTGAGCTAATGACCAACAGGCCTATAAAAATACTTTGATGCTTATAAAAATATTTTGATGCCTGAAGACATATGTGGAATTAGCCAAAACTTCGAAGCTCTCTGAAATCCAGCGCCACAACAGCCATACTCCTCTGTCTCTGGGGAACTACACAACTTGAGAAGCTTGTCTTAGGAAAAAAGAGTACAGAAAACTTGGCCTTCTCCAATTTTCAGTCTTGAGCAGTGTTTAGGTTCGTTAAAGAGAACAACTCACAGAATCTTCAGCCTCATTGTTTTTCTCCTTTTATGTGTTATTTGTTCCAAGCTTTCATCCCCTTTATCTTTCACTCAGGTTTCTGTATTGAATGTCACAGGTTTTCCAGCATTCGTGCCTGTGCACCACCTGGCTCACATCCAAACTGAACTACACTGGCATTCTTCCTTTCCATCTCTTCCTGTGGCAGAAACAGCCATTCCATAACTTCTCACCTGTAAAATTCAATGTGGGCCAACATTGCCAAGGACTTCTCAGCTGACTCAAGCTGAAAAATGTGTTATTTACAGCACTGTGCGGGTAGAAAATTGGGCCAAAAGGAGAGACCAATGACTCAGTTCTGCTGCCTTGTGTACTTATCTCTGCCCATTTGAGCTTGCCAAGCATAGCCAAGCTCAGTCCTAACTGTCCTTATGGAAAGGTCTCCCACAGGACTTGTGGCAAATCAGGCAGACCCATGAGGTTCTTTCCAATAGCCCAGAACATCTCCAGGCAGCAGAACCTGGTTCTATGAGGATAAGTGAAAAGATTCTCAGGTGATTTTCTTCACTTCTCATAACAGCCAGGTGTGAACCTGTGCTTTCCATGTCTCATTCATAAGCCACTGAGCACAACAGGAGCCCTGGAGAAAGACCTTCTTTGAACAGAGGTTTTATTTATTTGTGTCAGGTAGACAATGGAAATTTAATTACTCAACCATCAGGAGGGATGGGCCAAGGTGGAAAAGATTGGTGGTAATCACCGGAGTTGTGTCATGAAAGCAAATGAAAGAACATATGAGGACAAAGGGGAAATTAATAATTGAGGTATTAGAGCAGGAACAGGACCCAGGGGCAATGCAGCTCTTTCAGCAGCCCTGCCTGTGTGTTTATGAGCTACCTGTGCCAAGAGTCACAGGCAAATATTGAATACATAAAATCTCCAAAGGACTGAAAGTGACACAGACCTCACTGTGTTTCCTGGCCTTCGGGCAACACATTTTCAAAGTCAGAAGTGCTGCCTGATGTCAGCCCTGCCCTGCTGTGGACACAGTGAAGAATCTCTTCCCAAGGCTGTCCTGAGATGGCTCTGCACCCTGACAGGGGATGGCTCCCATGTTTTCAGCTTTCCTACCTGTGAACATCATAAAACCCCACTATCAGAGTCTGGAGACCACTGGGATATCAACGACATTATCACTGATGCTCAAGAGCAGCAGAAGTGTCTTCAGGGAGCAGGGTGAGATGTTTGGAAGGTTATTAGATGAGGTCTGCTCTCTGTCATGTCAGGGCCATGAGGAAAATATATCCATCAATAGACTCATCAATGGGCAGGGATCAATTTGGGGCTGTATAATTATTTTGGAGGATAATTCTCCTTTCCAGATGAAAAATCCATGCAAAAACCATAGAGAAGCCCAACCATTATACGTAATTTTTCACGTTATCATAGACTGATCCTGTTACGCCATGGCTTCTTTCTAGTCACCATATCTAGGGAAAATATATTGTTATTACATTAAAGAAGCTTGTGCTCCAGTGCAAAATGGGACTAACATTAGAGGAGTGCTTTCCTAACATAGTTTGGGTCTCTGCTTCAGCCTCTTACCCTCCGCTGTTCCTTAAGAGACACAATGTCAGCTCCAAGTTGACATTGCCTGTGGTTCCCAACATGTCTTTCCATTCAGAGCTGGCTTAGCTTCTTCTGCCCAGCACTGAACCACATACTTTTCCCTACAGTTTCCTACAGGGGAAAAAACCCCACCAACCCTCTTTTCTTTATTAGCAATCCCAATAGCTTCCTCGTTGTAAATTCATGGCAAGGACTTTGTTTTCTTTTAAGCACGACATACTACTAGGCTAAGATCACTGCTGCCAGAGGGCAAGTGAAAAATTGTCCCCAAAATAGGTGTGTGGAGTATCACTGGGGGACCTCCACTTCACTGACACTAAGATATAAACACTGAAGGCTTTTAAGACAAGCAGTTTTGGAAAAGGTTGAATGAGTTCATGAGAGGTAAAGTGAGCTGATTAAAAGCATGGTATTGACAGAGAAGAGCTTTAGAGAAGCTAAAGGTTATGGGACATTCAAAACCTAAGGTCATTCTATTTGTCTACCTGGCTGGGTGTTCTTTTAATGATTAAAAAGAAAAATAATATGAATTAGCAGAAAAAGATGCTAAGCTGTCATGTCTCACACTTAAGGTAGCACATTTTGCACAGCACTCACACAATTTTTGTTCCTAGAACCGCAGTGGATATGTGGTTAAGCACCCTCAAGTGGATTAAAATTGGATGAAGTACCACAAGTGATGGGCAAAAAATATATCTGGCACTGTTTCAAGCTGAGAAGCAGCATATAATTATCCACCAGAAAGGATCAAGTTCAAGTAGGGCTCGCTAATTTTCTAATTAATTAAACAAAACACACATTAATATTATTTGTACACTTAGCATGCAGTTAGATTTTGATCTTGTCTGCAGGGTTTCCCACATCTGTACAACTGCCTATTTCCCCCCCCACCCCTGCTCTCTGCCTGCACTGAGAGCTGGTAAATTTAGAGGTGAAGAACAGTTCCAAAGATCCAAGCACTGCTGTACCACCTGGCACCTGTTTTCCTCAGTTTCAGCTGGGGTCACTTTACAGAGCCATAATCTGCATGGATCTGGGGGAGGCTGGTGCTTGTGGGTGGCTGGGAGGACAAGACTGTAACCCAGCACGAGAAAATCTTGCAGTTGTTTGAAGGATGGAAGGACAGGCCTTTATCCTGCATCAAAGAGGGTGGCTTTGAATGGAAACTCAACTTCTCATTTTAAATCTTCCTTTGAACTGAGGAATGAAACGCATAAGTCTGTTCCTAAAAATAGCATCCTTTTATATTTATTTCTTTTTTAGTTCTGAGGAAATCTATCTCTGCCCAAGCATGGTATCTCCTTCACATTTAGCATTGCAAATTATTTATATCGGAAATTCAGGTGCAGGAAAGAAAAGATGGACTTGATCTCATTGAAATGGATTCCTAGATGAATACCTCTATGGAGTTATTTTACCCCTTCCATTTCTGCTCTGAATTGAAGGTATTGCCCTCCTTGTCTCTTCTTACTGCCCTTTGGTTCATACTGAGTGAGGTCTCACAGCACACAATACAGGATTATCTTTGGAGGAAAACAACCTGGGAGAGCCATTCAAAACTGTACCTGAAGGGCTCCAGCCATGAATAGACTTCACTTCAGAGAACCAAGTTGGAAATAGTCTGAAGGAACTACTAATCCACTTCCAAGGTCTGTACTTTGCTCATGTAAGTGTAGGCAGTGAGTCCCCCCCATTCTTATAATATTTTAGCACAGTCTCAACATTACCAATTTAATATAATATCCAATGACAGCAGGACAGGGGGGATTCTGCCCCTCTGCCCCCTCTGCTCTGGGCAGACCCCCCTGCAGAGCTGACTCCAGCCCTGGGAGGAGAGGCTGGCAGAGCTGGGATTGTTCAGCCTGGAGAAGGGAAGGCTTTGGGGGGACCTCCTTGTGGCCTTGCAGTGCCT
>JAWWEW010000041.1:55564918-55576345 GCA_035583185.1 Anabacerthia variegaticeps | reverse complement strand
GGCAGAGAAGCTGTGGCTGCCCCTGGATCCCTGGGAGTGTCCAAGGGCAGGTTGGATGGGGCTCTGAGTGACCTGGGACAGTGGAAGGTGTCCCTGCCCATTGAAGAGGATTGGGATGGGATGATCTTTAAAGTTCCTTCCAACCCAAACCATTCTGTGATTCTGTGATCCCATGACAAATTTCTGTCTGCAGAAGGAAAATGCTAAAAAAGTTTCCAATGGGAACGACTAGATCAATGCATTAGTACCAGTGAAATATATATATGATAACAGCATTCAAATGCTTCAAGTGTGCTTGTGTAATTGCAAAATTGGCCAGCTTTTGTGGTATCTGAATGTACTGAATGACCACATGGTCAAAATCTTGAAACTACAGTGCGTAATAAGTTGTCATCCCCTTCACGAACAGCTCTGCGTAAGCGATGCCTATTTTTTTCTCATCACTCTGGTATATTTTAAGAAAATATGATGATTAATTGAAAATAGATATTTTTTCCATATGGCCTGGAACAAAGTTTTGGATAAACAGAAGACTGAGCCGTCTGGAAACAACAGATGGCAGTGTTTTAAAGATGAAGAGATGAAAGCTTGGATAACCAGTGCTGTAACATGATGGAGGCAGTACACTTACATCTGGGAATTTAGCTTTACCAGAATTCTACAGGATGGACATGTGGCCCAAGGACAGAGTTGTTTTTTTTAAATGAAATGGAGGAAAGTGAGCTACCTGTCATACTCCAGCAGTCTCCTTAAATTTAAATTCAATAGGATCACTTATGGCTGCAAATAACATCCCCAGAGCAAATGGCAGATGCAGAAGGGTTTATACTACCAGTGCAAAAGCTCAACTTTTTTCTAATATCTATTTACATAAAACCCTGGGAGAAACATCCAAAACAGGATGAGAGTGGGAAATGTAAAAGGAGCATAAAAATGCTCAAATACATCTGATAACTATGGTATTAAATAAAAAATAAATAAGTAAATGGATAACCTCCCCCCCTTTACATGTCCCACATTTGTCTGTCAGTATTTACCATGTAATGTAAAAACACATCTCCCATGCATTTAGCCATGATTAAAAGGCCTATTTCCTCACCACTGGAAGGAATGTGGACTCATTTGAGTAATGCCATGCATGGCAAGTGGACAGTTTGTCCCAATTTTTGTAACAAGTTGTGCTAATATTGAAAGGAAATCCCAAGCCAGCTTAAAGACTGGATGGAATAACACTGTCTTCCCTCACTATAAGCCTCAGCATCATTCCTGAATCATTTTGTGTAGGATATACAACATTTTCCAGCTAAATTTTTAAGGCAGAGAAGGAAACACTCTACCTTTTACATTTCTCTCTGATAACCTGCATTTATTTTTGGAGATGGGTGAAATGGAGAGGGGGGAAACCCAAAATCAAGGCAAACAAAATGATCTGAGATAAAAACAAAAGAGTCATTTGGTTTAAATCTTCTTACTTGCATTTCCAACAGCAGAATTCTTTCAGTTGTCCCAAGCTGAAGATCTGAGCTACGCTACACTTGCTTTCAAGAATATCACAGTATTTATGTATACATTTTAAAAACTGACAAAAATTGCTGTTTTATTATTTGGGCTTCACCTCCAGACCTAAGACCCAATTCCTTCCTCTGTCTCTGTGCACAGGCTGTTAAAGCACAGTGTGTCGCCTTCATAGCTGGATGTTTGACTTCAGACAGACAAGAAGATCAGTTCTCACCCTCAACTTGAGTAGAGTGACTCCTCTGAGAATGTGCAAATTCATGCAAATATATTTTTATGCAATAGTTTTGTACTTATCATTAATACATTTCAGTGTTCACATTAAGATAAATTGGTTTAAAATGCAATATCTCTTATACATACTTTTCCTCCAGTAAAGTTTTTGAAGATGTTTTAACTGGGTTTTTTTTCTTTGATTTCTTTTACATTTAACTGAATACATATAACTATAAACTATTTTTTTTTTTTAAATTTCCTGAGTTTGAAATGCATGAGTGTTTTGATGATTACAATGTTTTTATGATGCCTTTTGTTCATGTGTAGCTGGTATAGGCTCCCAAAGCTCCTCCTAGATTCATGTACCTTTGAGTCTGGGAATCACTGATATACAGGAGAATATTAAAAAACATCTTTCTTGAACAGCAGTGTCAGAAAACTCTGTAACAGCACAGGTGTACTGTTGGTAGCAAACTGTACTGTGGAGAGAGGTAAATTTTGTGGTTTAATAGAAACTTGTGTCTAAGCACAGTGTTATACTGTAGCTTATTCTGCATTTAATGCTCACCAAGTGCCACAATGGGCATTTTGCGCCCTTAAACCCCACGTTTGCTTTGTGTTTTCTCTCCTTTACAGAGCTGGAGTTGCTCCTCAGAGTTCACTGAGGTTCCAGAGGAAGGGAGCAGGAGCATCTGGGACAGTGTCTCAGCAGTGACAGCACAGGATCTGGATGTTCTTATCAGATTTTTGACCGAGTCTCCCCTCACCTCTGCTTTGTTTGGGCGGCTGATTTATGGCACCATCTGAGAGAGGACGGCAGGTGATCACTGCAAAGGAGTGTCTGCTCTTCATATCCACGATGCTGTGCTGAGAAACCACACTTTGTGCTCAGCATCTGCATGTTTGAAGCCACTTGGTAGCTGTTGGAATGAAACTCACCGGGCTTTAGGCAAACCTTCTGAGTAAGAGCAGAGGATGTGACTAATAGATTTTCTCAGGATCAGATTAGAGATGTTAATTGTATCTCTGTTTAAAACCAAAAATCCTCCAGCAAGTGCACTCTTCTTGCCAGTAGAGCTGAAGCTTTTAAAATTTTTGCCAGGGATCAAAGAGCCGTTTCCACTTTCAAACAGGTGAAGTCAGGAGTGAGCCCTTTGGAGTCAAAGGAGTTACACCACCACCAAAGGAAGCGAATTGTAACATAAGGCAGGATCAAAACACCAGGATTTACAAGGTAATACTGCTCAAATGACATACAGGCTATGCTTCAGCATCAACTACATCTCCTTTTATCCACTAATTGTGTAATTCATTCAAAAGAGCAAGCAGATTGGTTTAATCTGTTACATATTGTATGGGCCAAACCCCAGGAAAATATTCCCCTTGGCTCGTCCCAAGGAAAACATTCACACACGCTGTTTATTTTGATATTTTCAAATACTACTTTTATCTTCTGTTTTAGCTAGATGTTCCTTTAAACTTGCTCTTCTGATTCCTTGTCCCTTTGGTATCTCTTAATTAGACCTGGTGACTAATTCAAAAGGAATTATTTTTTTAACAAATCCCACTCTTTCCCATCACAAAGCATCTACAAGCAAAACACTACTTTTTTTTCCCCAAGTTGGTGTTAATTAAAAATTATTTACAGACATTCAGAGCAGAATTCTTGTTCAGTAGCTTTGCCCTTGTGCTGGTTTGACATGTGCCATCCCTGCAAGGATGTGCTGTGCAAGGCAGTGACATCTGAGTGAGTGACGTCAGTAACTATGCGACAGCTTGGAATGGAAAATGTTTATGTCCAGACACACATTCTTCTACAAATATAGACTAATTAATAGTGTCAGACATCTCTCTATTCTTCATTCATTCACTGTTTTGCTTTCCCAGCCCCAGACAGAAGTTATGGTCCTGTACAGCTTGGGAAGGTCTCCGTGCAGTTGTTTGTCTGTGCAGTGGCAGCCAACAGCTGTAAAATGCTGTGTGAGCACAGTCTCCTGGCTCCCTGGCCCTCTTCCTTCCCTGATATGCTGGCTCTCGTCACTCACATGTCTTCTACTTTTACTGAAAGGAAAGGGGGAGGGAAAGAGAGAGGAGGGGAGAGCTGTGTTTACTTTTTTGCATCAGGTGTCCACACTCCTCATCTTGCTCCTGCAATATATGAATGGAGACAGACCTGAATGCACACCTGGAGAGTGGTCTGGTGTATGGGAACATCCCTATACCTTTCCATTGGCTTTCTTGCCCACCAGGCTCCAGACACAGACCTTAGCTCTCTCTGTCCAGACACATACTGCAGGACCACGAGGACACACCTGTTTTGTAGGAGACAAGCAAGTCATTGCTTTTTCCCAGGATTTTGACCCTGATGAAGGAGAAGAAATGGGTAGAAAATCTGGCTGTTTTGGTAAAAAATAGGAAACTATAGAAACCTGTAGGGGTTACCTGCGATAGGAAGAGTCACTACTGACTATAAAGCAACACAGGCACTGACCCTCCTCCCCTGGAGCTGATGCAACGTTGGTATGAGGTGTACATACATCTATGCATCCATATGGCCACGAATCCCAGCTGAATTCCTTGAAGCTGGGGCAGCCCCCAAAGCCTGTCACTGAAAGGAGATGATAAAAGGATGCCCAAAGCAACCACAAGGATTTTCTTCTTGATGCTGGGATGGAAACCTCGGTGCAGGAGTCACATACACCTTCCACTATCCCAGGTCACTCAGAGCCCCATCCAACCTGGCCTTGGACACTCCCAGGGATCCAGGGGCAGCCACAGCTTCTCTGCCCAACCTGGGCCAGGGCCTGCCCACCCTCACAGGGAAGAATTTCTTTCCAATCTCCAATCTAACCCTGCTCTCTGTCAGTGTGAATCCATTCCCCCTTGTCCTGTCATTCCAGCCCCTTGAAAATAGTCTCTCTCCCCCTTCCTTGTGGGCTCCCTTGAGGGTCTGGAAAACCACAGTTAGGTCACATCAGAGGGTTGGAACTGGATGCTCTTCAAGGTGCCTTCCATCCAAAACCACTGTATGATCCTGTGATTTCTACTCTGTGCATGTCCCACCTCAAACAGCAGTTGCAGCCTGGCCAGACAAGGCACCAGCATCTCTTCCCTTTCATGTCCTCCACCTGGCAAGCACAAACACAAAAGAAGTGTCTGTCAAAGGTGCTTTTTACAAAGGAAGCAGCTTTAAAGAAATTCAGCATCTTTGCAATTTTTTTCTTAACTTTTTTCAATTTTTTTTCCATATGTTTTTTTAAAAAGAAATGGGCCATAGTTTTTTTTATGTCCTTTACAGAATAGCTTGTCCAGTTCAACTCTGGCAAAAAAACCCTCAGGAAATTGCAGAGAGATGAAGCTGGAAAGTGAGGTCAAGCTGTGCGTTGCTGTCACAAAAACTCCACTGGATACGGCATGGAAAGCTCGGAAATAATCGCACGAGGCTGAGTCTCAGGTTTAGGAGTAAGGGAAGAAGCAAGAGGGAGAATGTCTGACTTCCCCTGAGCCTGGAAGAGGAAGGAGAGCCTCCTCCTCACTGTCAGCAGAGGAAGGAGCTGTGCTTGCAGATGTTCCCCTTTCCCTGGAGCTGGGTGTCACAGACTTCCTGGGCCAGTGATGGGACACAGACCTGGCGGATGTTGCTGGTCGTCTGCCGGAGGCTTCTGTGATAAATAGGTCCAGTTCAAAAAAATAATCACTGATTTGAGGATGACCTCTTCCCACTCCTTTTCACCAAAACAAATGGGGTTTGTTTCGTTGGGGTTTTTTCTCTAGAAGCCGTTAGCTTGGGGGGAAGGGAAATTAAAAACGAACAAACAAACAAACAAAATAACCGTAATTTTATCGCAAACGAAGAGCTTGGCCTTATTTTGGCTGCCAAGGTGTCTCCCAGGAGCCTCTGGCCACATTTCCTGCAGCACATGATGCTTGACCCATTAGGAAACAAGGCAACATGCAGCACATACAGAGCCAGAGGAGAGAGGCAGCGAAAAATAAGAGGCTGAAGATCGTATGGGATGTGTAAAGCTTGTCTCTTTTAATACTTTTTCACAGCATTAGGTTTTGTTGAAGGATTAAGCTGCCCTAATCTCTGCTAAAGCCAAGAGAATAAAAAGCCAGTTATAATTAATCTATTTTCTTGGCTTTGGAGAAAATCCCAAGTGGTTATTTTTCTTCAGCTCCTAAGCCAATTCCAAGGAAAAACTCCTGTCAGTGTCAGTTATGTGAAGAGTGTTTCTGACTGAACTTGAAGCCGTGGAGTGGCTTTCAAAGTGCTTTCTCCTCCTTTGGTTTGAAATACCTTTCTGTGTGCAGTTCATGTCCTGCCTCACGAACATGTTGGAGGTGATGATCTTAAAGGTCTTTTCCATCCTAAAGGATTCTTCAATTCAGTGCCCACCTCCCTGGGTATGTGGCATTGTTTTCCTTCTGCTTTCTTGCTCCATCTGCTGGAACCAGTTCTACATGTCATTTGAATGAACTAAACATGGTATGAGTATATTTATTTATTCTTGTTGGGGGAAAATGAAAAAAAAAAAAGAAAAAGAAAGAAACTTCTTAATCCCGTCTTTACAGTTGATTTATTTTAGTTTTACAGCTAAATCCACATTCTGTAAACTAAATCTTCCCCTTTTTCAGGCTCTTAATCAGAGCCCTGGCAGTAAGAATACTATTCTAGATCTAAATGTCCTCATAGGTTCGTGTCCTTACTGACCTTCTGTGTTTCCAAACTCTTATGAAAATATGTTGTTTTTTCTCAAAAGATTAGAGGTAGCAAAACAAAAACAAGATGGAAAAATTCTCTCCCAGCATCAACAGAAGGATGTTTTGTTGAATGTAGTAGAGATTTGAATTGTACCAGCCATATGTAACTCTTTTAAAATAATAATAATTAAAAAAAAAAAAGGCAGCTTCATAAGAGACGGAAAAGAAACTAAAAGAACTAGATGCCAGAGGAAAGCTTAAACCACACTTGTAAGATTGAATATAACATCATTATCATATTTGTTTGTCCCTTATTTGAAGAAGTGGCTACTGGAAAAGCTTTTGGAAAATAATCCTGTTAAGAATTAGCTCCTAAGGATGTGTGTCTCTGTTTAAATGCTGGGTAAAAAAATGTTGGAATTTCTCTCCGCATTTGTACAGTTAAAGATTCCACAGCTTTTTGCTTGAATTTCCCCAGCCTTTTGTGCATAAAACTCATCAGAGTAGTCAGGGATCACTCAAGAAACAGATATTACCTTGTGGGACAGATTCAGGTGGGGCTGTGATTTTGTCCTGTAACTTCCCTTTAAGTAGAGAACAGTTTGCTCCAGCAGAAAATGGGTCTGTGGACTTGGATATTATATTGTTAAGCTCTGAAATGCATGTGCCTACCAGCAAACAGTGTTCTTTATTCTCACAACTTCATGGACCTGTTCTCCTGATCCCTGGTTCCACCTTCCTAAACAGCTTCTTTCTAGTTTTAAAGGCACAGCTTTCACTGCCTTTCCCAAAAATGCCTGGTCCAGTCAGAGGGCTGCATTTCCAAGTTGCCTCCCTGTTTATTCTCTCCCTGAACTTGCTGGAATCAAACACTACAACATTCAATAACAGGCAGCCTATTGTGAGTGTTCATCTGTGTTACACAAGCTGTATAGATTTAACTAAATGTTGGATCAATATTCCTTATACATTTAAATTCAGGGATCACAGCTTTCCACACTGACTCGTAGTTGTGTCTGCCTTAAGCCCACACCACATGGAAGCACGGAGTGATAACAGTTCTGAAAATCGAATTTGCTAAAGCCAGCTCTGACAAGACACCAGTTTTGAGGAGTGATCCCATCCCAGGAAAATGCAGGGTCAAATCCCAAACTGCTGGCTGCACACATTTCCCTCAGTGGGGCTCATTGAGGACCACAGCAATGGAAGTTTGCTGTGGGTGCACATTTTTTTCACTGCTGGCACATTTCTCTACCTAACTGGTGGAAAGCTGCACATGGACTTGCATAGAAAAAAAGACTCTCTGATCAATGGGCTGCTGAAGATGAAAGAAAGACTTCCAGTGAGGTTTGGATCTGGGGTTCTTGTCTCAGGTGGCCACATTAGAGACATGTATATAATGCTTTGATAGCAATCATTTTGCTCATTAAAACTGTACCTGTGGAACTGGGAATAGCTTGGAAATGCTGCCTGTGAGAGTAGAAGAGTGGTTGTGAGGGACTCTCTTAAGAATCAGGAAAAGTAAAAGCTGCAGAATTGTGTCAAGAAGCACCTGAAAACACACATAAATAAAAAAATTTCATCAGATCATTATGTATAAATAAAGGATATTATCAGTTTGTCTCAGGAGTTGTTATGGACTCTGGTTGATTTTAACAATTCCACCAGGGGTGTGAAAAAGGCAGAAACGCCCCCTGTTAATTAATGCAGCTATTAATAATTTAGTAATCAATTAATAATTGAGTACATTTGCAGATGATGTGTAAAGGATGGGAATATTCTGAGTTTTGGTAGTATTGAGGGATTTAGGACAGATTAAAACACATTTAGAAAATAACTAATGCAGAGAACCTTCTTTGAAAAAGATGCACGTGGTGCAAAATGAGTAAAAAATGAGTACTCATTTTTTTTGCTAGAAGTATTCTTCAGTACTGTCTGCGGGCCTTTGAGATGAACCATGGACTGATGGCCCTCACAAGGTAAGAACTTGGAGTTCAGGTGTACATCCACCTCCTATCTCCTGACCTCCAAGTGTAACAAAGGCACTTTCTACTCTTGTATCTGAAAACCTTCTGTTACTGGACACATAAGTTACCCATCATAAAGTGTGGAGGAATCTACCTACAAAAAATGGGTCACAAACAAGACTGGTTTATATTTTCTTTTCAAAAGCAAAATCATCTGACCAGACGGGGAACAGAAAGACCATCTGTGCCTAATTAAAGGGTGAGACTGCATAAGAGCAACACATGTTATATTATTGTAGTCAGAAGAGTTTATTGCTAACAGTGGTAAATATTGTGCAGGGTGAATTGGGTATTTCCAAGCAATAATTTAACAGACATTCTTCCACATAGGCTACCCTTTTTTTCCTGGAAAAAGGAAGGGTTTGAGTGTGAGGACTGAAAAGCCAGTGGCACCCACCACAAAGAAAGATAAATGGTACTGATTAAAAAAGATGGGCAGGTCTGCATGAAGAAAAAATGACAGAAAAGATTAACATTCCTGGAGCTTCACTCAGTTCCTGCAAGCCCTCTTTAAAACTAGGAATAACCACCACGAGTGTCCATCAGGCTGCTTGGATCAGATGGATTCTCCAGCTGATGGCATTGGAGCATAGAATGACCCAGGAGCAGGGAACATCTTCAATCCAGGTCCATTTCTTCTCCTGAATAACTTCTGAGAGCTCTTTAAAACTACCCTGCACCAGCAGTCCAAAGGAGAAGCTGCAGAGGAGCAAAGCCTTTCAGTGGCCATGATTTTCTTCTGGCCACAGAGATGTGGAGACACCTTAGGTTGCCTGAGAATTACAAGGTCACATTCAGTTGTATCTGTGTTAAGGCTTTACACAAGCCCATTTCTCCTTTTTGTTGCCTCCTATTTGCACTGTCCTAACTAGATGTGCAGGCACAAACTTTTCTGTTATGAGATTCCATGAAGCCTGGAGTGTGGATTTGGTGTTTTGTGACCAGGTGTAGTGCTCAGTGTGATATAAGTTACTCACACACAAAGACATGCTGCTTTTCCTTTGTTTAGCTGTTTGTTTTAATTGGAGTTTTCACTTGGTATTTGAAGTGGTCCAAAGGGCTACGAAATTCTGCACTAAATGTGCGGAAACACCGATGCAATTCCTCATCTGCTTACTTTTTTCCCCTTTCTTTTGCAGAGATTGCAGCTGGTTTTCTTTGCTAAAGCAAGGAGTGAGAATAGCTCACAGGTTTGGTTACCTCTGTGTTTCGACTTGCATCCCTATTGTCTCGATCCCTACGGAGAGCTTTCCATGCATGTCTCTTGGAAGAGCCACTCTCTGCTTCTGAGACACAACTTATGGTAAGGGGGAGCTTTGTGGGTAGGCTTACAAGTAAAAAGGGAGCAGATCCTGCTTTGTCCAAACGAGATAAGTTAGAAACTGAGAATGAATGAACACCTGATCGGTGATCTCCAGTTACAGCAGCTGATGGGAAGCAGTGTCGGGAGGATCCAGAGGTTGCCATAGAAATGGAACAAAGGATGCAACCCTCAGGGACTGCACCTGAGTCAGGTACCAAACACGCAGGAATTCTCAGTGAATGGACCTCTCGAGTTTAAGAGAAAAACAGAAAGCATATCACAGATAAAGATAACTGAGCTGTCTGTCCTGTTTGTGATACCATGGGAGATCCCATCTGGACGTCAGCCGCGATTGCTGCCGTGCCGCTTTCCCAGCCTTGTTTGGGTGAAATGTATAAACCTCAGGAGAATTTTCAGAGCATTGGTGTACATCTGCTGGCATCTCTCGTTCCTTTTGCTAGGAAATCTAGAAACACATTATCATTTTTGGACCATAGCAGGCATTTCAGTCACTTGTTATGGAAATTCCATGTAACAACAGCCTGATGCACTCAGCGTCGGGATAGCATTTTCAGTGACTCACAGTTTTTAAAAAGGTATTTCCAGGGTGGAGGGAAGGTGTACAAAATGGTTCTATTTTAAGAGAAGCCTTAACTCTGAATATCCTTCATCAAACAAGTCACTGGAAGAGAGGGTGCCATGTAACCTGCCTGCAATCTCTAAACCTATTTCTGCACGCCCTTCCACATTTGTGGATAAAGAGGAGGAACATTATGATAATCTAAAGGTTTGGAAGGATTGAGATTTCTACTAGTTCGAAACATAACATTTATTCCCATCAGAAGCTTTTTGGAGTACAGAAAATTGATTGAATTTCAAGCAACTAAAGTTGTAAACAACAGACACAGACAGTTCCAAAGCCCCAACAGTTTCAAACCCCCAAATCCACCACCAGAGTGTCCTCCGGGTGTAAATGAGGGAAGAGATGTCATTAATATCGATTGCCTTAATGTATTAGACCATGGAATCCCCAACAGGGCTTGTTGGTCTTCTGAAAGTCAAATGAGACAATTTGTTTTCAAGGAGATAGAGTTGCCTCATTTAAATGTTAATCTTAGAGTGGGGAAATCAAAGGTTATGTCTCAGCCCTGACACAGATTTGGAGGAGGGAGCCAAATTCTTTAAAAACACCTAAAATTCCTTCAAGCATTGAGCAAAATTTGAACAAACAAAAAAAATCATCACTTGGTAATGGTGGATCGCTGCAAGAAGCAGTTGCTAATTCTTTCTGTAATCTGAGCATCTTAAGCCCCTGACTCAGGAGGTTCGTGCTGATCTTCTGCACCCCAAAGTCCAAACACATAATCTAAAAGGCAGACATTTGGATTCTTGTTGAGTGCAGGGAAGGAGATGGATAAACAATCAGAGAACCAGAGAATCACAGAGTGGTTTGGGCTGGAAGGGACATTAAAAATCATCCCAACCCCCTGCCATGGGCAGGGACACCTTCCACCAGCCCAGGTCACTCAGAGCCCCATCCAGCCTGCCCTTGGACACTCCCAGGGATCCAGGGGCAGCCACAGCCTCTCTGCCCAACCTGGGCCAGGGCCTGCCCACCCTCACAGGGAAGAATTCCTTCCCAATCTCCAATCTAACCCTGCT
>JAWWEW010000041.1:55553598-55564097 GCA_035583185.1 Anabacerthia variegaticeps | reverse complement strand
GGGGTTTGGGATGGGGCATGTCCAGCCTCTCACCCACCAGCACCCCCAAGTCCTTCACCCCAGGGCTGCTCCATCTGATCATCCCCAGCCTGGGTTGGTACGGAGGGTTGCCCCACCCCAAGTGCAGCACCAGCACTTGGCCTTGTAAAACCCCATGAGATTCCTGTGGGCCACTTCTCCAGCTTGTCCAGGTGCCCCTGGATGGCTCCATCCTTAAGGTGTGAGGTGATTCATCCACCCATCCCAAAGAGCAGTGTGAGATGGGACGAGTAGCAGGATGTGGTGCCTTTCTCTCTCTGGCGACTTCAGAGGGAACCTACCTAAAAATATAACAGTCCTGTTTTGGCCATGCAAATCCCATGCTCCTGAGCCTCCCCAAAATGATTTTTGGGCATGTCAAGAATGCAGTTCACATGACTACAGGTGACTGTGAGGTGTGTATACTAAGAAAAAGATAAAATTTTATTAAAGAAGACTTTTTCCCTATGAATTTCCTATCTCCATCAGAAAAATCAAATGTATACATTGCCAAAAGTTTACATACAGACCATTATGACAGAAGCTCTTCAAAGAGGTTGTTTTAGATAATATATGCATAAAAAAAAGAAAGAAAAATTGTAATTCTATATATTTTTACACATTTACAGGCTGTATTTGTAATCTTAGGCATATATAGCCAAACTGAGATCTGAATAATATCCCTAGCAAGTTGTTATTAATTTGAAAAAAAACCAAAAACCTAAAAAAAAGAAGAGTTTCTGAAAGGGGAAGGACTGTCTCTGAGTTCATTTAAAATTCAGCAAATAAGTTTTGACAGGGAAAATGATGAAAACATTTGGACAGTTCAGACTTTTTTTCAACAAAGTTTAACGTTTGCAGTTTTATTCAAGTTGACCTTATTATTTCAAATTTGATTACTATGTAGAAGGGACAAATAACAAGAAAGTAAATTTTGAAAATGAAACTCCAAAATGAATTCTTTAATTTCAGCCTGCCCTGAAACAGTTGTCCCATTCTGATTTGCTTTAGTTTAGGCACTGAATGAAAAAAAAAACCAAACAAATAAACCACTATTGTTTTCATATCTCTCATTACATTACCAAAAGATGTCATAGAATAAAATCTTTCTTCCTACAAGAACAATGAAATTTTAGGCTTCAGAAATATATAAAATATGACTGTGATATTAAAGAGCAATCCTATAGAATGCCTGGCACTGAAGCACTTCTTTTTTGTTTGTTTGGTTTGGGGTGGTTTTTTTTGAAATTATTTTTAAGAAGACAAAATGGAAAGAAAATCTTTTATCCAGAGTCTGAATTTCAAGATGGGTTAGAGACAAAGCCCACAGTAAAATCAACAGGCTTTTTATGAAAGTTTAATTTTCATTCATGACAGAATAAAGGTATTCATTAAATGCTTGTAGGTGAAAGCTTGGTGAGTAAATGTGTTTCTCTTCCAATGAAATGCAGTTCTGCAAAATATTTTGCTTTACAGTGAATCACAACAGCAGCAATTTTAGTTACTTTACATGCAACATACATGAAAATGCCACATGATTTACAGGGTTTGCTTCCATTCTCCCTCCTCAGCTTCACACTGGTGGTCTAGTGGCATGATTCCTCCGATACTGGCTGAATTCCCAGTCTAAGTGAGAGGAGAATCAAACATGCAGGCGTTTTGGGTTATTTTTTGTTCAGGACAATGAACAACAAGGATCTTCCATGGGTTTATCAGCTTTAGTCATTCTGACGTACAGGTTGTGGCCTCCCTGCTCTTTAGCACGTGCTCTCAAGCTCCTGCTAAGCAAAACACAATGAATCTGTAGAGGTGAGTGCACAGTGATTTTAATTCCTTGTGTTCCCACATCTCTCTGCCCTTACCGACAGCCCTGCACACCCTGCAGGGATAGCACCATGTGGCAAGTGTGTGTTAGGAAGGCATAGTGGCTCCTTGAGATTCCACATGTTTATAAACCACCTGCTGGCAGCCGCAAGCAACGAGACCATGAGCTGTGTGCACTCCCCCATGGTCAGTCAGACCTGCCCAAAGGTAGATACAAGACAGGAGTGTCCCCATCCCCATGGGATATCTGCAGGAAGAGGGATGGTTGCGGTCCTACTGAACGAGCCAGGAGAATTCCTGCAGTTCTACCCAACTCACGTGGCATCATCCCCACAAAAACCAGCTACAGCCACAATATAACCCTTATCTTGCACTGACAAAGCCTGGAAATGCTGCATCCCAGATAGCATATAAAGTATAACAGGGTCCCTTGCATATGGAGCTTCTAAGAAAGCAAAAAGAGCCTCCTTTTTTACTCCCTGCCCCTTGCTTGACTGTCTCTCCCTGCCTCGCTCCAGGTTCAGACTCACATCACACAGTAAGCAGGTGTCGCAGAGGTAAGCACAGCATGTTCCCCTTCCCCAGGGAGTCACACCACTGTGTGCTGTGAGCTGAAGGAGGTGAAGCTGCCTTTGGGACTGTGGTTGAACTGGGAGAAGCTGGCAGCCCGGCTCCTTCTGCTTTTGGTGCCGCTTTTGGTGCCACTCTTGTGTTTCCGCCTGTCGTGTGTGATAAAGCTTTCTATCAGCTTCAGTTTTTCGTGCTCTTCCTTCAGGAAGAAGTCAACAAGCACGGCCTTCTCCTTCTTGATCTGTTGACTGATGTCCTTGGGGATGTCAGGGATCACCCAGTCAACCAGAACACTGAGGAACATCACCAAGTTCTGCAAACACAGAAAGAGACGTGAAGCAAATACGAAAAGCCCAAAATATTCACACTGGAGCAAAACCAAAGCTTTGCTACAGCTGTGAGACAGGGATCAAACACATTTTGCTGATGGTGTGTAGTAGCAAACAGTTGAGCAAGGCTTTATTTCAAGGAACAGCTCAGGTTTGTGCACAACTACCCCTCAGTGGAGTGGCTGAATTTAACACATGCTTCAGTTGGGTTTGAAATGGGAAAGGACTTGGATTCATCAAACGATTCATGGCATTAGTAGCTCAAACAGCCTTATTATTTACAGGCATCCATAGGGGCTCAGTTCTCAGCATCCACTTCCTTGACACTGAGTTCAGAATCCTCTAATATAAGGGCATCCTCCAACACGACCATGGCCACGTGTTTCCCATGTGGCCTGAGCAGACAGCAGACAACTTTTGTGGTCATTCTGTCCTCCAATCCTTCTGTCTGCTGACAAGCAGGGTTGTTTTTACACTACCACAACCTGCAAGCCACAACCCCCAACCTCAAGCGTCAAGGTCCTTACAGGTGATGCTCAGAACATCCAGCAGGAAGCAGACCAGGCAAAAAGTTTTGGCTGTTTGTGAAATTTATAGATAAACTATGCTTTGGGGGTTTATATTACCATAATGCTTTGAAAACTGCTGTGTTGTGTAATGCTTCAAAACGTGTGAGAATGTTTGCTGACAAGGCTGCTAGAATGAACTCTCTGTCCCATCCCAGACAATGGAGCTAATTAGCCAGGGAATGTACTCTGGCAGGACAGGCAGGGTGTTTGAAGCCCAGCAGAACCAGTTGGTTTCAACTGTTTTGCAGCCAGTGGTGGAAAATTACTGAAGGCACAGCAAAGAAGCAGGAGAGGGCAATACAAACCAGGCGAGGCTCACAGTAACACTTGGGAGTACTTGGCAGAGGAGGGGAAAACACAGGCAGATTTCAACCAGAGGGATGAACCCTGTGGAAGGAACCCAGATCATGGAGGAGAAGAGAAGGAAGCCATTCAGAGGGCAAGCCATGATACCAAATCCCTTGCTAATGAAATCTCCACGGTGGGGAGGATTTACTGTTCTTACTTCAAGAAAGTAGCAAAATACCTTGGAGGATTTACTACACCCTGGGAGTATAAAAGTTGACAGGGTCCACTTAAACATTCAAGAGCCCAGGGTTTTTGGGGATCCCTGCTAGTGCCAAGGGCTAATGCAGGCTGTGGGCCTTCCCTTCCATGAAGGGAGAAGAAACATTTGTTGAGGAATTGTTCCATAGTGATCCAAAGTGCTGCACCCCACGGACACCTCAGCAGGCTGGGTATTTGCAAAGAGAAAACCTCTTTTGAAGGCATGGGCTGCTTTGGTACGTGCATTTCAATCCATTTATTACTATATTTCTGTGACTGAAATTAAAGCAATTCTCCAGACTTACCTGAAATAGAATAACAAAAGCCAAACGAGCAGATAGGACTGCCCAGTACTGCTTAGAAAACTCGTACTGGTTTGGGGACCAAGGTGGTTCTCTGTAGTCTTTGAACCTGTCAGCAGAGACAGCTCAGTTATCACACAGTTCCAGCAATTTTCTCCAGCACCAATTGCTTTGATTAACATGATTTAGAATCAGAAAACCTAAAGGATCAAATGCACCAGATGTTCCCACTTCAACACTTATTATGAAACACAATTCCAGAATTAGAGCTGGACTATCTCCACTGAATTTAACAAGCTTAGTCTGGTTTTCACAGTTGTAACCAAAATCAGAACATTGTTCTAATGTTGGAAATCTCCAGATTTTTACAGGATTGACAAATGTCCCTTTTTTTTTTTATCCTAATGCTAAATTAACCTCATTGTGCATGCAATAAAGTGCTGAAATGAAAGCAGAGAGAGAGAGAGTCAAAGCCATTTCCCAAAGGAGACAAACCTGCATTCATCTCACCTAAACCCTGATTAATTTAGGGAATAATTCAGCCCACATAAAATGTGACTTTCACTTTGGTGGTTCCTGTCTTTGCATTAACGAAAGGGGGAGCCATGGGAAAGGCACTTCCTAAATTAACTGTCTAGCCTTAGACAGGATTAAACAGAGTCTTAGTGGTTTGGTGTAAAGACTGTTGCTTTTAGTATTATCATCAATCATTTGGAAGTAAACAACAGGCTAATAAAAATCACAGATGCTCCTAAATTGGAAAGTTTTGCAAATAGCAGGAAACACAGAAAGCAATAAGAAATGGAGACAGGAAACACAATGAGAATAATACGGGGAAATGGAAAATAATTAAAAATAAAGCAATTAAAGGATCTTCGAAAGGATAGGGTTTGAAAAAAAATGCAATGAAAATAGACTGGAGCTTGCAGTGTCCAGCAAGTTAGCACAAGTTTGAAATATGGCAGCAGGGCTGTATGATTTGTGGGTGTATAAACAAAAGTCAAGGTGGTGCTTGGGGGGTATCAGCCTTTCTCTGAAAGGCTCAGGTAAAACCATGCCTGGAATCAGCAGTCAGCCACTCATCTGTGCAGATTCAGAGGGGGAAAAAAATTTAGGAAATAAAAAAAAAAAAAAAAGGAAACCAAAGGAAAAAGAGCAACAAATTGAAGGTAGTTCAGCAAAACAATACAAGGGCTGAGGAGACTGACTCACCAGAAAAGATTAAAGAGCAGCACATGTATTGCTCCACTTTGGTAAGTAACAGCCACAGTTGGACATGATAACCATGCACAAATTGTGCCCTTAGGACTGAAAGGGATAATTTAATGCTGTTCCCAGTGTTTGACTAGGAGTAATGGGATGAAATTAAGAAAGGGAAAATCTGTTTTGAATACCACAAAACCCGTCCTGACAGTAAGATTCATTAGACTGTGGAAAAGCCTCTATTGGGGGATAATGAAGAAGGTTCATATATAAAATCTGTCAGCTTCAGTTTGCAGGTGTGCTTACCAAAATTACCTTCAGGTTCTATCCACATGGTTTTGCATGTTAAAGTACACATTTACAGTCCATGCATCCCCTACATCCTGCCACTCCCCACCCCCGAGAAACTGAGTCTGAAATGCTGGATGTGATTCTGTGCTGCAGCTTCTGGAGACACGAGGTACAACCCACAATGGGGAGAGGGAGGTGGGAGGAGGCAACAGCTTTAAACTGGGGGTTGTGCTAGTTTATGGAAGCACTACCTGGGTGGTGTCAGCCCCTGGTTTATCTGTTTTGGTCAGTGGTGAGTGCACAGCAGCTGAGCTCTCCCTCCTCTCTTAACCCAGGACTCCTCTGCTGTGCCTGCACTGTGAGATTCCCTCTCTGGTACCTTCCTGGACACTGTGGGTTCCCACATGTTGCTCAGATCTGTGTCTGAGCCCTGCAGCGAGGGCCAGAGCCAGTTCCCTTGAATTTAATCTGTTTGAACATCAAAGCCAAGGAAAAACCACTGAATTTGTTGTAGATTTTGCCAAGGACCATAAATCAATCCCAGTCTTGAAATGGAGCCCAGGTTCACCTGGAAGGGTCACCAGTTGTGGTGGGTTTTCCTTTTCATGTATTTGGAGCTTCACAGCCCCTCTAAGTGTTGCAGGACATCAGACCCTGTGGAAATTTCACCTGGCCCAGCTGGAAATCACAGGGCTTGTGATGTCTGAATCTACATTCAATAGAACACTAGCAAATGATTTACAGTGAAGGAATATGTTGCCAGAGCTACAGAGGAGGTAGCTGGGCCAGCTCCCCACCTCCCTTTTTAATTATTCAGAGTCACACGGGACTTCAAAGTGCAATAACCTGGGCCTTTTCTAACCGCAGTATTCTACAGGTAGTTTCTTTTTTACAAAGAGCAAAAGCATTTGGACAATGCTCTCAGGCATTGAGAGTCAGGTGTGATTCTTGGGGTGGTCCTGTGCAGGGCCAGGAGTTGGACTTGATGACCCTTGTGGGTCCCTTCCAACTTAGGATATTCTGTGGCTATTACTCAGTGATTCCCTTGTCTCTTCAGTTCTTCATTCCTGAAATATTTGATTCAGCGGGTATAGCAAGAATAGCAAAGAACCAGTGCTGCAAAGACTACTGTGTTTCAAAAACAGCAAGGAACTCTAATTCCACTGAAAAAGGACAAGGACATGAAGTAGTCAACATGGTTGAAGAATAAAGTACAGAAAAGTTCCAAGGGAGAATAGAAAAATGCACACTGAAATAGGGAAATGTTAGGGAAGTGAGGATGGATGGAGAGAACCACACAAAACTTGGATAAAAAGTGAACTGAAGCCAAAGGTAAGAGAAAGACACTATTGTATTTCACAAGTGTATTGTGTGGGGCAAAAGAAAGACTGGTAAAAAAAAAATAAAATCAAATTGTATAAGTAGGTGGAACTGCAAATCAATCCAAATAATCTCATCTGTTTAATTTCCTTTTTCAGCTGGTCTTTAAAGAAAGCATCCTGAATCACAAGGAAGTACTACTTCAGCAATGCAGGAGTACATAAAAATTAGTCAGGGAAAAATGTTAGAATCCACCACTGATGATTAAGAGTAGATGAGATGAATCCCAGGACATTAAGAAAATTAATTCTTTCAAAGACATTTTATAAAGTTTCTGAATATCAGGCCAGACCCATGGTAAAGGAAAAGTCCCTTTCATGAGTCCATATCTGCTGCTTTCTTCTTTTCAGTGTGACCAGCATACTTTTATGTACTCCATTATCACACCAGATTATATGGATTAGAAGGCCTAAACCAATAAAAATGTCACATATCTTAGCAAGGTTTGCTTTCAATTTGCCTTCAGCTACAGAAATACCATTTTATTCCGGGGGAAAAAAAATCATTACGACTAATGCTATGCGTCAGAACATCGTTGCAGCAATGTTTATTTGGCAGCAGTGTCAAAGAGTTCACAGCACTGGAGAAAATGCTGCCTAAAATATTCAAGGCATGTATTCTGTATGTTCAGTGGCAGAGTTGTTTCTGGCTTGTTAAGGTTATTTTAAAGACACCTTAATCTCTGGCAATGCCCGTAAGGAGCAAAATGCAGGCTTATTGTAACCACATTTATCTCCAGAGGTCACAAAAATCTAAGAATAAGAGAGGTCAGCTTGTTCCCAACATATTTGCCAGAAACAGAAATACAGATTTTATTTCCAGCTTAAGGGGCAATGTTTGTTGCCTTGTCCCTTGGGGCACAAGCCAGATACCCCATATTTTATCATAGTGATAACTATGTCCAAGGCCGAGATTTTGATAAGATTCAAATGAGGCAGATGATAATGAGAAACAGGGTATGTGGATGTTGACATCTCCTAATTGTTTCCTGATAACAGAACAGAAAAACTCTCACAGTACTTTCCCACTCAGACTAGCACATGATCTAATATTTCTTAGTTTTTATTTCTTCTCGGTGGCACAGACTTGATATTATCAGACAGGGACCACTATTACACCAAGTGTAGATTATTCCTTTCTCCCTGTGTTTGGGCTCTGTTGAGTATTTGGCTGTACTTGTCCATTTTAACATGAGGAGAGCATTTCATCACTGTTGTTAACACACACACAATTCCAAATACAGTGCCACTCATGAACTATAAATGGAGGCCAATGGCTGACACCAGGTAAATAGTAGCAAAGTCACAGTGAAGTAGATCAAGATGTTTATCAAAGGAAAACACGGACTAATTCAGGGATACAAATTAAAAAGTGCTAGGAACTAGTGGGAAAGCATTTCACAGTCTTACAAGTCTGTTAGAAATGCTCTCACATGGAACATTTTGCTAACAAACAACTCCTGGCAACATAGTGAAATGGAGAATGGCCGAGTTCACAGGCAAAAAACATGCTTATAAGTTGCTTAAAATTTAGGGGTCTTAGCTGTGCACTCATCTGTCCTCTGGTGCAGTCAAGGTGAGAAGGCAGGTGCACCCCAAAGGCAATTCCAGTGCGGCAGTGCTGGAGCCACAGGGGCAGATTTCCGTCCCTGTTTATTCTGCTTGCAGTGAAGGAATGGAGATGTGTAATTCTGGTGGGTTGTAGTTGGGAGAAGATTAATACCCTGCTTAAAACCAGTGGGATCCTAAGTGTGAGATATATTAGGCATCAGAACAAAGGAGGCCAATTAAAGACTGGTGTGTAGCAAAACTCATATAAATTAAGGCTCTCCTTAAGGAAATGGAGTGATTGTGATGATTTTGTGCCATTGCAGAGACCACAGCGGGATTTCAAGGGAGCCCAAAAGGGAGGTGAGGGGTGTGGCAGACTGACCCTACTTTGAACAGCCTTGGTTTGTACTGCCTTGAACCACCTCTTTGAATTTCTGCATATTTTTGTAAAAAAATGAGGTCACTTTGAAAGCCCTGGAGCCACTTCAGTGATTTCTCTTGCAAACCAGAACTGCTCTGTAGGTATCAGATGTTTTGGACATAGGTTAAAGGAAATTGAGTCTTGTTTCCCCAGCCTGAAAAGATTAATAAAGGACATGTAGTGGTGAATGGTACAGGTTTTAAAGATGGGCATAATATATTGAAAACTAAGATCTCACCAAGACTGAATTCAAAAAAGAAAAAGAAAGCTTGGTTCTAATTACTGGGTGTCCATTTTAAAAAGTCATTCTTTTTAATGAAATCTATGTCTTTCAATAAATAATTTTTTTATTTGACCAAACCTGCTTACATTGTCTATTTTACCTCTTAATTCACTGGGAAAACCCTTTTAAGAACCTTCTAACGGTGAGAATACCCCAAAAGCTGTACTTTTAAACCCACATTTTCGAAGGCACATGAATATTGCTGGATATGTGGCCACGTCACGGAGTACAGTCAGTTTTCACTTTGCAAAGAGGTACTTTACCTGCAGAATAAAACATCCTGTGCAAAGGGGGAGTTTTGTGGCTGGGTCCCAGCCTTGAGATGACTGACATTGAAGTAGGAGAGGGTGTGGTTGATGAAGCCATGCATGGTTCCATTCTGACTGAATGCATACTGATACATAAGGCGTGGGATGAAATCCGAAGTGACAGCAATTACAAAAGCCTGAAAGACAAAAAAAACCCAAGAAAACAGCATCATGAATCTATGTCTGACGTGGCCCATGTTCATTATTTTCATGTACAAGTAAATTTGGAGCAGTGGTGAAGTGAGAATTGAATGGTACAGAATATTTGCATATATAAAGTCACAATAACCTGCTCTGTGACTCCAGGGGAAGGCTGAGTTAGGGAAGTGCAGTATTTCTTACAGCACAGAGTAGCAAAGGTAATTAATGTACTGTCCATTTCTCCAGTTCTTTCTACCCCTGAAGTCATTAGGAGGTTTATGACTATCTTAAAAAAACCAAAAAAACAAGAACACACAAAAAAAACCCCCAACAACAACAACAACAACAAAAAAACAAAGAAAACCAACCAAACAAAAAAAAATAAAAAAAAATCCAGAACTGAACAAGACATAATAGCCAGTTACTATGATTTGGAGTATATTTTTGGTGTAGTTAGACAGTATATCTGAGAAAATCTGTTGAAAATAGTCACTTTCCATTTCCCCCTGTGCATCAGGATTTACACATCTGGCATGGGTGGATCTCATGCTGGTATAAAACTCTCACAAAACTGGTATCCCATAAAACTGGTGTAATTGTGAAGTCAACCAGACACAGAAGTATCTAGACTGAATCAATAAGAATTCTTTTGATTTGTCCTCTGGACTCACTCCTGTGAGAGCAGGTCCAGAGCAGGGACACCAAGGGGAGCAGAGGGATGGAGCAGCTCTGCTGGGAGGAAAGGCTGGCAGAGCTGGGATTGT